>CM045917.1:16375207-16932724 GCA_025169955.1 Salix arbutifolia | reverse complement strand
CCGACGGCAGTCTATCTTGAACAAGTCTTTAGATCCTCGCAGGGGTTGGAGACGAACATTTCATTTCCATGCAAGTTAACGTCACACACGCGCTTCTACCTGTCCTTATTAACACAGGAAATCCTGCAATTTTACTAACCACCGAGATTTGTCTGCAGTTTCAACTTCCTTCATGGGAAAGCTTCCTGCTCCGTTTCTTCTTTTTGTTTTCTCAGCTCTCTTCGCACTTATAATCCCTTCTGCTGGTGGATTATCTTTCAACTTCACCCGCTTCTCTCCTGGCGATCCAAACATTACATACGAGGGCAACGCATCTGCATCAGGTGGAGGAGCTATTCAGCTCACCAGAAATGGTAGTTGAATTCAAGTTCCGGTCGAGCCACGTATTACAAACCGATGCAGCTCTGGGACACGGCCTCGGGGAATCTTACAGACTTCACTACCCATTTCTCTTTTTTCCATCGATTCGCAAAATCGAACTGCATACGGAGATGGATTGGCTTTCTTTCTTGGGCCTGAACAGCTTCCACCTCTTCGCTCTAGCGGTGGAAGTCTAGGTCTTTTAAGGAGCAATCAACCACTAAACAAAACGGATAATCAATTTGTTGCAGTGGAGTTCGATATCTTCCAAAATGATTTTGATCCACCACGCGAGCATGTAGGTATTGACATCAACTCTCAGAAATCTGAAAATAATATTACTTGGGAATGTGATATTCGTGGAGGGAAAACTACTGAAGCTTGGATTAGTTATAATTCCAGCACAAATAATCTGAGTGTCTCCTTCACTGGCTATATAAATAACACTATGGAAATGCAATTCCTTAGTCATATAGTTAGTTTGAGGGATATCCTACCAGAAAGAGTTAGTTTTGGCTTTTCGGCTTCAACAGGAGCTTCATATGCCATACATACCCTTCGCTCGTGGGATTTTAGTTCAAGCTTAGAAATTGTTGGTAATGTTACCAATGATGGTAATGCTACCAATCCACTAGATCCAGCTGCAGCTTCTCCTCCAAATAATGGTACACGTAGGAGTCGGAAAAAGAAGAGGACGGGACTGGCAGTTGGATTGGGGGTTGGGGGTGGTGCTATAGTTGTAGGGGCCGCTATGGTTGGGTTTGTTTTCAAGTTTATGTGTAGGCACGGAGAAGATGAAGAAGGAGGCCATGTCCTTGAAGAGTACATGGATGATGAATTTGAAAGGGGAACAGGACCAAAGAAGTTCTCTTACCAAGAATTGGCTCGAGCTACAAAGAACTTCAAGGATGAAGAGAAGCTAGGTGAGGGCGGGTTCGGTGGTGTCTATAAAGGTTTTTTGAAGGAGATTGATTCATTCGTTGCAGTCAAGAGAGTGTCAAGAGGTTCTAAACAAGGGATTAAAGAATATGCAGCAGAGGTCAAGATCATTAGCCGATTGAGGCACAGAAACTTAGTCCAACTCATTGGGTGGTGTCATGAAAGAAAGGAGCTCTTACTTGTTTACGAGTTCATGCCTCATAGCAGCTTAGACTCCCATCTTTTCAACGAAACTAGCCTGTTGCCATGGGAGGAGAGGTACAAAATTGCGCAAGGCTCGGCATCGGGACTGCTGTACTTGCATGAAGAATGGGAGCAATGTGTGGTGCATAGAGATATAAAGTCTAGCAACATTATGCTGGACTCAGAATTCAATGCTAAGCTTGGGGATTTTGGTTTGGCCAGGCTTGTGGACCATGGAAAAGGTTCTCAAACAACAGTTTTGGCAGGGACGATAGGCTACATGGCTCCAGAGTGTGGACTGACAGGTAAGGCTAGCAGAGAGTCAGATGTCTACAGTTTTGGAATTGTTGCATTGGAGATCGCTTGTGGAAGAAGACCTATCAACCCACGGGCCAGGAATGAAGATCACGTGTCCCTGGTGCACTGGGTCTGGGAGCTCTATGGTGAAGGAAAGCTAATCGAAGCGGTTGACCCCAGACTCTGCGGAGATTTTAATAAGACGCAGGTGGAACGATTGATGATTGTTGGGCTTTCGTGTGCTCATCCGGATGAACATCTTAGACCCTCAATTCGGCAATCACTTCACGTACTTAATTTTGATGCTCCATTGCCGATTCTCCCATCAAAGATGCCCGTGCCATCCTATTTCGCCCCACCAATATCTGCATCTTCACTTTCAATAATGTCCTATGCTCTGCAGATTCTACAGGAGGGATGCACGGATCTTCAAGTTATGTTTACAACACTATTCTTCCCACATCACCACATCTTCTTCAGCTTCTTCTGCATCTGCCATGCTTCTACACAGAGGCTAGATTGCTGAATAGTGTAATTAATTTGAGATTCTTATCCGCTCAATACATTCAATCGTTTCCTCTTTTTTTCTACTGGTCAATTTTTACGTCTTCTGTAAGTTGATTCTCCTTGCAACCAAGTACAGATTCATGTCCACTCGAAAAGTTTATGTTCACTCTGTTTAGTTACCCCTGCTCAACTGCTAAATCTTAGAATATATTGTACAGTTCTCATTTATCATGCCGCCCCCATTGTCACCCACTTTCAACCAGATATGCTATTGGTATTCTCATTATCATAAAAAAAGATTAATTTAAAATAAAAAATAAAAAAAACCATGAACGCCTCTCACAAACACCCCGTTCATCTAACACCTGCTGTAAGTCTGCAATTCAAGTGAAAGCATAAATGCCCAAAACTCAATAATTGTCATTTTAGCTTTTTTTCTTTCATTTAACAACTTCAACGGGGCTGCTATATCAACAGCCAAAATAGCTTTTCTTCCAAAGAAATGCTTTATCTACACTTTCTATGAAAAGAGCCAAATTACTGTTGAGAGGAAAAATGACAGTTGCCGCCATTGTAGTCCGAGATTGTTTCTCTTTTGCACGAGAAGAATGGAAACGGAAGTCTTTCTGTTCATTTATTCATTCCTCATTATCTCTTAAATAAAGCTTGCCCTGTTCATTAATTCATTCCCCATTTTAAATAAAGCTTGCTCTCGAGGTTGAAAGCAAATTGCTACGAAGTCAATATATTTTGTCACGTGCACTGTTGAAGTTTTTGAAAAATAATATATTATTTTAAAGAATATCTAAATTAAATTTATTAAAACATTGTTTTGAAGTTTTTTTTACGGATTAGTTTTTTTTTTTTTAAATATATCATTCAATATTAATTTTTTATTTTATTTTGGTCTCATAATTCAAGTTAAAGTTTGATGAATTAACTTTAGGTTTTTTTTTCATGTTTTCTTGAATTATTTTTTTCACTTTTATACTACAATGTTTGATTGATTTAAAATTTTCTTCTTCATTTCTATGAGGTTTGGTCTTATTATTTGAGTTGTGGATTTGACGGTTTAACCTAGGTTGACTCGTGTTTTTTTTTTCAAGTGATTTTTTTTTTAATTTTATCCTTCAATATTGAATTGATTGAGAATTAAGTTTTATAATTTATTTTCTACTAGATTGTTTTAATTTTATGATTTAGATCATGAATTTAATAAGTTAATATGAGTTAATCTGGGTTGATTCAATATATTTTTATATCATTATTTAAATATTTTTAATAGTTATCAATATTGTTTTTGAATTCATCAAATTTTACATGATCACATTATATCAACTTTAATATAATTTAATATTAACTAAAATATAAACCGTGAGGCGATTTCACTGTGCATTTTTTCACTGTTCACTGTTCAACTTTAATATAATTTAATATTAACTAAAATATCTAATATTTCTGCGACCACTAAACCAATTAAAAATCCAAAAGTGATTGTATCCATCACTAGAGATTAAGTTTCTTCATAATCAAGGTCGGATCTCTGCGAGAAACCTTGTGCAACAAGTCTTACCTTATATCGCACAATTTCATTGTTCTCATTGCGTTTTCTAACAAAAACCCACTTATATCCAACGGGTATAACACTTTTAGGTTTATGGACTATAAGTACAAATACTTCATGTTTTGCAAGTGAGTTTAACTTTGTTTGGATTGCTTTTTTCCACATTGGCCAATCATTTCTCTGTCGGCATTCTTCAACAGTTTGTGGTTCAATTTAATCATCACTTCTAGTGATGCCAAAAGAAACCTTAAATACAAATACATCATATATGATAATTTTATCTCGTTCCAAAATCTCTCCTGTATGAACATAGTTTATGAAGATTTCATTATTTCTAGGTACCTGATTTTCTTCAAGAAGTCTCTATTCAGGGGGATCATTATTAAAAGATGATTTGGACACAAGATTTGATGTTTGTTTTGTGGATGAAGACTCTCCAAGAGTATCATCATCTATTCATTGGAGTTTTTGTTTTCTAGATTTTTTGTTTTTCGCTCCAATAGGTCTCTCGTGCTTTAGGCGTGGTATAAATTCATTTGATGCTATGTTGACCTTTTTTCTTTCAGGAATTTCAATTCTAGATGGAACATTTGCAACAGGAATATGAGATTTAACTACCTTTTCACATTGGTGAAAACATCCGGTAATTGATTTGCAATATTTTATAAATGAATTATCCTTTAAACTTAAAGTTCACATTGATTTGTTCTTGGATCAAAATGAGATAATTTCACGCTCTTCCAAGTAATTTCTTGTTGTGTTTCAGACACTGAATTTTCTTTCCCTAATAATGGGAAAATATTCTCATCAAAATGGAAGTCTTCAAAACGTGCCTTAAAAACATCATCAGTCAAAGGTTCAAGGAATCTAATAATAAATGGAGAATCAAAACCAAAATAAATTCCTATTCTTCGTTATGGACCCATTTTAGTCTTTTGTCGGGGGCTACAAGCACATATACCGCACAACCAAAAGTTCGTAGATGAAATATATTTGGTGGTATACCATAAACAAATTGTAAATGAGAATAATTATGATAAGCACTTGGTCTAATTTTAACTAGTGATGCAGCATGTAATATAGCATGTCCTCAGACAGATGTAGACAATTTTGATTTCATAAGTAATAGTCTTGCAATTAATTAAAATCGCTTTATAATTGATTCTGTTAGACTATTTTGAGCATGTACATGAGCAACATGATGTTCAACCTCAATTCCATTAGAAGTGCAAAAACTATCAAATACTTGAGAAGTAAACTCATCAGCATCAATTCCACTTTTCAATCCTTCATAGAGATGGTGACGAATGGATATCATTGCTTTTGCACAATCCTGTAAGGATGTGTTATTTCCTTCTTTGATGGTTTCTCCAAGATTCATGGCTTCCAGATGAATCTCGATATCAAGGATCCATGAAAAATAATTATTTCCAGAGATATCAAGAGCGGTAAATTCAAGTTTCGTCAAATTTAACATTATCTTTATCTATGAAAATAAGAAATAAATTATTAAATAAAATCATGAATATAAAAGAAAAGAAAAGAAAATCAGTCCTTTAAGATTGTTATTTATTTAGCTTTAATAATACTAGTTCTTTTGGAACTGTATTTAATTTATTTTAATTCTTCAGGAACTTGTAATACTAGTTCTTCAGGAACTGTATTTAATTTATTTAATTCTTCAGGAACTTGTAATACTAGTTCTTCAAGAACTGTTTTTTAATTTATTTAATTCTTCAGGAATTTGTAATACTCGTTCTTCAGGAACTATGAATCTCTTTCTATGAATAAAAGTGAAAGAACATTTACCAAAAATAAATTACAATAATAAAAAGCAAAAATATTAAAATTGATATAAGCCACAGAATATTCGTATTGATAATGTGTTATAAAAAGAATAAATAATTAATATAGAATAACATAAACATCAAAATATAATCAAAAGATACAAGAGAGAAATACATTTCTTATTATGAATTCTTCTCTTTTTCAAAGTGTAAAAGGTCTATTTATAGGAGAAGAAATTGAACTCAAAGGTTATGGAAATCCAAGAGACTAAACTCAAGAGTCATGGACATTCAATATATATAAATATGAATTTATAACAACTTATTATTTGTGAAATTATATGATTTATAAAATTGAAACTATTAATTTGTAAGTTTCCCTGGAATTTTTCTTTTAATCCAAGGTTGTCAATACCGTTTCGGTTGTCGTTTTGTTTTTTCTATTGATACGAAACGTTTCGGTGTGCCGTTTAGGCTTGTACTGTTCATATATAATTAAGTAATTATATATGTGAAAAAACATAAAAGGTGAAAAAATTAAATATATTTTTTATTTTTTATAAAATCAAAGTTGACACAATTTTATTTTTTATAATATATATATTTTATTTTTTATTATTTTTACATTTTCAATACATCTCATAAACAATAGTATATATATAATATATATAATAATTGTGTGTGTGTGTGTGTGTAATATGTAAGTGGGCGGGAGAGGCGGGATTTTAATTTTTTCCCAGGATCGAAACGGAACACCCGGAGTAATTCCAAGGTGTTTCAGCCGGTATTTGGCCGATATTTCCGGTATGGACCGGTATTTAAAACGAGATAAAAACGATGTTGTTTTGTCTTGTTTTTTTACCTAATATAAAACGTTTCGACCGAAACAAAACGGTATCGATAACTTTGTTTTAATCATAACACAAGTGACTTTTGCTCATTTGAGTTAAACCAGACCAGGTGGGTTTTGCCCAATAGTCTTTTCTTTGACGGTTCTACCTTTCATTTTCATTCTCTCGCCGTCTTTCGCCCCATTCTTTCCTTTTTTTCATTTGGTTTCTGATCTTTCTGCTGTCAGTTGAACTTTTGAAAAAGGATGCGGTGTTCATTAGTCAATATTCAGAATCTATAGATCGTCCCTCGAATTTAATTAAGATACTTTTGAAAGATTTATATTTTACTGCTATTATCAATTAATGCAACCAGTTACAAGATTTTTAGTTGAAAAAAACCTTTTTAAATCATAGAAATAATATAAATTATACATTGAAATTTTAATTAATAGTTTAAGTTAAATGATAAACTTTTAATATATAATTTATATTATTTCTTAAATAAAAATCTTTGAATTTAGAATTTATATAGATTCATGTTATCATATGTTTAATTTAATTAAATAAAATATAATGATAAGATTCAAAATTGTAATCAATTAATCATTAAACATTTATAATATTATGTTAAAAAGATCTCCCAGCAAAAAATTTCAAGCTATTAGATAAAACAAGAACATTTTTTTTTTCTTTTCAATTTAAAATGCTGAATTAGAAGATGTACATATACAAACTCGAAATTGTTCGTAAGCGGGAAATAGAAAAAAATGAAAGGTTATGTCGGTGAGAATGCCGGTTCCTAGCTTGCAGTTGCTTGCTTATGCTGCGGGTCTCCTTTCTTCCTAGAAAATCTATCTTTTTTTATTTCCCTAAGCAATAAATTTACGTATTAATGCGCTACACTGTAGCTGTTCTATTTATTTTTTAATGCAAACAAATATGTAGCGTTGATAATGTTTTTTAAAGTACAAAAAAGTTTATATTTTTGGGAGAATTAATGCAATACAACGTAATTATTTTGATGGGTTCAAATACAATATAAATGACTGGTATAACATAATTTAATTCAAAATAAATATTTAAAATGAGATATTTTTAATAAATATTATGACAATAATATATTTAGATCAATCCGGGTTAATTTATCAATCTACATATCAAATTATGAGACCATAATAACTTTATAGAAAATGAATCAAAACAAATTACAAAACTGAATTTTCAATAAACAATATTAAAAGATAAAAAAAAACCAATAAAAAAAGAGCTTGAAACAATGATTGATTCAACATAAGTTAACTTGTTAAATCAACAACTTGAGTTATGAAACAAGGATACCAAATAAAAAAAATTGAAACAAATTCCGAAGCTCATTTTTCAATCAATCTAGAGTAGAATAAGAAATTAAATTTTCTTATAAAATACAACTCGAGTCAATTAGAATTAATATGATAAACTCATGATTTGAGTTATGAAATGAAGATAGCCTCATTAAAAACAAATTGAAATAAATCTGGAAGCATAATTCTTAATTAATTCATCTAATGATTAAACTAACAAAAAAAATTAAGTCAATGAAGTTAACCTAACTATATAAAAAATAAAACAAATTGAAAAATAAATCTGGAAGCGTAATTCTTAATTAATTCATCTAATGATTAAACTAACAAAAAAAATTAAGTCAACGAAGTAAACCTAACTTTATAAAAAAATAAATTATAAAACAAATTGAAATAAATATAATATTAAGGAAAACAATTGAAATTAAAAAAATATGATTGTTATAGTGTAATATGAGAGGATACAGCCCCTCCTCCTTTAGTTTTAGTTTTTTAATATTGTTGATTGATGACTTGGTTCACGCTGCAGAGCAAATACTCATTTATCTGCAGGTTTCTTTATTTTACATGTTCAGACGGCAGCCTATCCTGAACGTCCCCCAGCTCTTAACTAATGCTCTAATGAACACAGGCTTTCACTTGATGTTTCAGAAAGAACAAGTCTTTAGATCCTCGCAGTGGTTGGAAATAAACATTTCATTTCCAAGCAAATTAACGTCACAGACACGCTTCTACCTGTCCTTATTAACACTGTAAATCCTGCAATTTTCCTAACCCCAAGATTTGTCTGCAGCACTACTTCCTTCATGGGAAAGCTTCCTGCTCCGTTTCTTCCTTTTGTTTTCTCAGCTCTCTTCACACTTATAATCCCTTCTGTGGGCGGATTAGTTTTCAACTTCACCCGCTTCTCTCCTGGCGATCAAAACATTACATACGAGGGCGACGCATTTGCAGCAGATAAAGCTATTCAGCTCACCAAAAATCAAAGAGATGCAAATATGACTTCAAGTTCCGGTCGAGCCACGTATCGCAAACCGATGCAGCTCTGGGACAAGGCCTCGGGGAATCTTACAGACTTCACTACCCATTTCTCTTTTTCCATCGATTCGCAAAATCGAACTGCATACGGAGATGGATTGACTTTCTTTCTTGGGCCTGAACAGCTTCCATCTCTTCTCTTAGCGGGTGAAAGTCTAGGTCTTTTCAGGAACAATCATGCACTAAACACAACGGATAATCAATTTGTTGCAGTGGAGTTCGATATCTTCCCAAATGATTTTGATCCACCAGGCGAGCATGTAGGTATTGACATCAACTCTATGAAATCTGTAAATAATATTACTTGGGAATGTGATATTCGTGGAGGGAAAACTACTGAAGCTTGGATTAGTTATAATTCCAGTACACATAATCTGAGTGTCTCCTTCACTGGCTATATAAATAACACTATGGAAACGCAATTCCTTAGTCATATAGTTAGTTTGAGGGATATCCTACCAGAAAGAGTTAGTTTTGGCTTTTCGGCTTCAACAGGAACTGCATATGCCATACATACCCTTCGCTCGTGGGATTTTAGTTCAAGCTTAGAAATTGATGGTAATGCTACCAATCTACTAGATCCAGCTGCAGCTTCT
Organism: Salix arbutifolia; assembly: GCA_025169955.1. NCBI lineage: Eukaryota > Viridiplantae > Streptophyta > Magnoliopsida > Malpighiales > Salicaceae > Salix > Salix arbutifolia. The sequence goes on along the minus strand of CM045917.1, from coordinate 16,923,280 downwards.
CCGCCAAATAATGGTACACGTAGGAATCGGAAAAAGAACAGGACGGGACTGGCAGTTGGATTGGGGGTTGGGGGTGGTGCTATAGTTGTTGGGGCCGCTATGGTTGGGTTTGTTTTCATGTTTATGTGTAGGCACGAAGAAGATGAAGAAGGAGGTCATGTCCTTGAAGAGTACATGGATGATGAATTTGGAAGGGGAACAGGACCAAAGAAGTTCTCTTACCAAGAATTGGCTCGAGCTACAAAGAACTTCAAGGATGAAGAGAAGCTAGGTGAGGGCGGGTTCGGTGGTGTCTATAAAGGTTTTTTGAAGGAGATTGATTCATTCGTTGCAGTCAAGAGAGTGTCAAGAGGTTCTAAACAAGGGATTAAAGAATATGCAGCAGAGGTCAAGATCATTAGCCGATTGAGGCACAGAAACTTAGTCCAACTCATTGGCTGGTGTCATGAAAGGAAGGAGCTCTTACTTGTTTACGAATTCATGCCTCATGGCAGCTTAGACTCCCATCTTTTCAAAGAAACTAGCCTGTTGCCATGGGAGGTGAGGTACAAAATTGCGCAAGGCTTGACATCGGGACTGCTGTACTTGCATGAAGAATGGGAGCAATGTGTGGTGCATAGAGATATAAAGTCTAGCAACATTATGCTGGACTCAGAATTCAATGCTAAGCTTGGGGATTTTGGTTTGGCTAGGTTGGTTGACCATGGGAAAGGTTCTCAAACAACAGTTTTGGCAGGGACAATGGGCTACATGGCTCCAGAGTGTGCACTGACAGGGAAGGCTAGCAGAGAGTCAGATGTCTACAGTTTTGGAATTGTTGCATTGGAGATCGCTTGTGGAAGAAGACCTATCAACCCACAGGCCAGTAATGAAGATCAAGTTTCCATGGTGCACTGGGTCTGGGAGCTCTATGGTGAAGGAAAGCTAATCGAAGCGGTTGACCCAAGACTATGCGGAGAATTTAATAAGACGCAGATGGAACGATTGATGATTGTTGGCCTTTCGTGTGCTCATCCGGATGAACATCTTAGACCCTCAATGCGGCAATCACTTCACGTACTTAATTTTGATGCTCCATTGCCGATTCTCCCATCAAAGATGCCCGTGCCATCCTATTTCGCCCCACCACTATCTGCATCTTCACTTTCAATAATGTCCTATGGCTCTGCAGATTCTACAGGAGGGATGAACGAATCTTCCAGTTATGTTTACAACACTAATTCATCCCACATCACCACATCTTCTTCAGCTTCTTCTGCATCTGCCATGCTTGTACACACAGGCTAGATTGGTGAATAGTGTAATTAATTTGAGATTCTTATCCGCTTAAAACATTTAATCGTTTCCTTTTCTTCTTTCTACTGCTCAATTTCTACGTCTTTTCTGTAAGTTGATTCTCCTTGCAACAAGTACAGATTCATGTCCACTTGAAAAGTTTATGTTCACTCTGTTTCAGAATTTATAAACTAGTTACCCTGCTCAATTGCTAAATCTTAGCTCTTCCACTTATTAAAATAATTTGTACAGTTCTCATTATCATGTCGACCCCATTGCCACCACTTTCACCAGATATGTTACTGGTATTCTCAGAAGGAAGGGCAACAAGGAATCTGATGCTATCATCTTTGGGGTGCTGGCATTAGAGATTTGTTTGTGGCAGAAAAGTAGCAAAGCCTCGAGCTCAAGTTGAAATAATATTTTTAAAAAATAAAATAAAAAATATTAAAACATAAAAAAAGAGATTAATTTATGTTCATCTAATACCTGCTCTGCTGTAAGACTGCAATTCAAGTGAAAGCATAAATGCCCACTGCGGTAGCGCCTATTTGTGCGCTTTGATAAGATGCTATCTCCATCCATTTCACATTCGTGGGAGCCAATTGCTACGAAGTCAATATATTTTGTCACGTGCACTGTCGAAGTTGTTGAAAAATAATATATTATTTTATAGAATATCTAAATTAAATTCATCGAGCTGGTTTGAAAATAGATATCCTTTTCTTCTTGCTTTCTATGAGGTTTGGTCTTATTATTTGAGTTGTGGGTTAAACGGTTAGATTGTGTTTTTTTTAATTGATTTTTTTTAATTTAATCTTTCAATATTAAATTGATTGAGAATTAAATTTTATAATTTATTTTAATTTATTTTTTATGGGATTAATTCAATTTTATGATTTAGGTCATAAATTTAACAAGTTAATATGAGTTAATCTAAGTCGATTCAATATATTTTTATCTTATTATTTAAATATTTTTAATAGTTATCAATGCTGTTTTTAAATTCACCAAATTTTACAGGATCACATTATATTAACTTTTATATAATTTAATATTTTTTTATATTAAAATATGTTGATTCTATCAACTTATAGCATGAGCGAATGATACAGTAAATTCAACTAATTAGGGGTAAATGTTGGGTGAAAACAAAATAAGAGGTCATTTTATATAACTATTAATTTTAAAATTTATGTAATTAATTAAAATATGTATAAACTAACTCGAATATCTATTTTAATAAAAACAAATAAAGGGAAAATTACGTTTGCACACCAAGGTTTTGTTTTTCGTTTTTTATTCTGCAACCATACTTTAAAATATTATATTTTTTATCATGTATTTTGATGGCGTGTAAAATTTTACATCCTCAAAATCGGGGGGGATCAAATAAAAATATATATTATTCACAAGTGTCATTATACTTAAAAAGTCCTGAAGGTTAAAAAATAACTAAAATGCCACTAGAACTATTGGGTTTTTTTTCCTCCTGAAAAAGAGGTCGTTGGTGGTTTTTATTTAATTATAAAAAACTCCAGTCAAATCAATTAATTAAATCTTAATTTTATTTTTAAAAAATAATTGCTATCGTCTAAACATTTTTTTATATTAAAAAAAATAACTTTGTTTGCGTATAACACATAATACCTATTTAGTTAATAGCCAAATCTAATGGTAGAGAAATTGTAATTAAAAACATTTCAAAATAGCATGGTTATTAGTGAATTGTTAGGTTAATATACGGTGTCACGTGACTTTTTATTATTATTTTAATAAGATTTAAAAATAAAACAATTAGTAGCAAATGGAATATTGAATTGCAAGGTGATGTTTCATAAATTTGTTCTCATAAAGAAATTAAAGACAGGAAAAATCGATAAAATAATAACAATAACAGCTTCATATTCCTTTTTCAAGGACCACACAATGAGTAGAAATGATGAAAGTTTACCAATAAACTAAATAAAAAATAAATTATATTATATTAAAAAGAAACAACATAAAAATTCCTTTAAAAATTTAAAAATAAAAATAAAGGCTGTAATTGCAATAAATAAATAAATTAAAAGAAGTTTCAATGCACATGGGCATGACTTGGACACAAGGGAACGTGTTTGTATTCAAACAATGTATTTCACCTGCCAATATTGACTATTCATCGTTGACTTTTCTGAAATATAAATTTCCTTATGATTTATTGTAATTAGAAGGTAAGGATCACTTTCATCATAAATGGTTTTTAACTTTGGTATGTTTCAAAGCTTAAGAAGAATATGTATATTATGGAAAGTTGACTGTGTTTAGGCTGAAATGTTTAAAATTGTATTCATTGTTAAGAATCATGTTCTTGGACATGAATTAGAAATGGGTAATAAGTGAGATGTAGAAAAACTTCATAGAGAAATTATGTTCCCTTTTAATGGGCATTTTGGCCAAATTAGTGTGAGTAATTATAAAATTTTGTTCAAAATGACATGAAAATGGTGTTCAATTATGTTATGTGATAAAATAAATGATTGAATGAAGAATTAATTACAAAGAAAAATAAAACTAAACTAATATATGATATGTTGCTCAATTTGATTGACCATTCAGAATTATCAAATGATCTAGTCGACTGATTGATAGGAGAAGCAATAAAATTAGCTATTGTTTAATTTGATCGATAGTTTGATCAACCAATAGAGACATCAATAAAATTAACTATTTAGAATTATCAAATGATCTAGTCAATTTATAAGATGATCAAGAATTTAAACTTTAAACAATACTCGAGAGGTTTTAGAAATGTCAATTTATCTTATGATTTGAAATTTACATAATGACCAGTATCTAAATGGTATTAGAAGCACTAACTTATCCGACAACCAAGAATATAAATATTGACTAGTACATAAGGAGTATTAGAATGTTAGTTTATATTTAAATCAGAAATTTACCTTTAGGAAATTAGATTCATTAGAATGATATGATCTCAATGATGCAATTGAGATAATGAATTGAAATGATATAAAATAATTAATGGTACTATTAATTAAACTACTATTATATAATTGATGATATAAAATTTTTAAATGTTGGTAATTATTATTTAAAATAAACATATAAATTATTGCAATAGTTTTTTCAATTAAATTCTGATTATAAAAAAAAAATCATATGCAAGCGTTTAATTAAATACACCAACAATCATGTGAGCTAATGAATGAAAAAAACAAGGTGGTAACACCTCTATTCAACTCGTCTCCCTATAGAAGAATGGAACCGTTTTTTGACGAGTAAAAATATAACTAAAATAAAAAAAGTTGATGTTTATATATAATAAAATATAGTAAATATCATATGCATTAATAAAATATAAGATCTCAAATTAATTTTCAACATAGCTGAAGAATGAAATAATGTTGTAATTGTTATAGTAAAATATTAATTTCCTAGTTTTTATATAATAGTTTTTTAAAAATAAATGTAAATAAAAAATTAAAAAAGTTTACAATAGAATAAAGATAAGAACAAAACAAATAGTATAAATAAGTCAAGTATGGTGTTATAAATTTTTAAAGTGTAAGAAGAAAATATTTTTTTCTCCAAAAACAAGTATAAAGAGAAAAACAAAAAAAAATATTATAAAAAAATGAAGAGAAAAAATAATGATTAAAACACAAGTATAAAAAAAAATAAAAAATAAAAAACTATAATTTTACCACTACTAAGGTACTACTATAGTAAAAACAATTGGTGAAATTTATAATTATACTATTTCTACATAAAAAACATCATTTCCACATGTATAGTCATAATACAATTCAAATTATAGTGAATATTAATTGCATTAACATTTGAGTACAATAAAAAAAATCAAATTATTTATAGATTTTTTGTTTTTCATTTATTTATGCAAATTAAATATATTCATAAAATTATTTAGTGAAAATAATGGAACAAGTTGTTTATAAAGATTTTAACAAATAAAAAAAATTACGCAACTCTATTTCTATCATATCACATTACGAAGTTTAATTCTCAAATAGCTTAATATATGAAAGATAAATTTGAAAAAAGAAGAATATTGAATTGTTGGAGGGTGAAATTGAATAAATATAATGTTGAAGATTGAAATTAAGAACAAAAATCAAATCCATAAGACCAGTATATAATTTAATAGAAAAAATATGAAGTATAATTTCTAAAACAATGTAATATTAAATATTTTTTTTTAAATAAAACAAATAAAAAAAACAGGATTATTAAAGGGTTAAACCGAAGAATTTTTTTATAATAAATAGTATTTTATGGATAGGATTATAACAATGTAATTAAGTTTTTATTATTTTGCTAATTAATGTTGTTATTTAAAAGTAAAATGGAGTTAACTCAGCTTACTATGAGTAACTTAAATATGACTCTATCATTGCCTACAACCCATCACTTATTACTGTTCACACTTATAGTTTATTTAAGAGTGTGATAAAAGTTATTTTTTAAAATAATTTTTATTTAGAAATATATTAAAATATATTTTTTTATTTTTTTTAAATTATTTTTGATATTAACATATCAAAACTATCTAAAAATAATAATAAAAACTAATTTCTAAAGTAAAAAAATACTTCCCAAATGCATCATGGGGTCTTATTTGTTTGGAGTTTTAAGTACGATTTTGAATAACATTTCTCAAAACAAAATGTGTGATTAAGTCCAAGGTTGTCAAAATCATGATTTTGACAAGACATGAAATTAATATTGTAAAATCAAATCATAAAATTATAAATAAAATATTTTTGTATAAAAATTGTATAATTACAGCTAAAATCATGTAGATAGAAAAATCATAAAATCGTAAGTAAAATATTTTGGAATACAACACAACATAGATATGGCTATAAAACTTCATTAGTTATGGTTCATACATCTAAAATTATATTAATAACATCTAAGTATTTTTTATATTAAAAAATTGATCATATAATGCCAGAAATAATGTAATATATACATGGAGTTTTTTTTTATAAAAAAAATTGATCATTTAAGTTCACTTAGTTTTTTTAAAAGTAAATATATACATGCTTCTCTACCAAATCCTCTCCTCCCGTCCTCTCCTCTCAGTCATCTCGTCCCTCAATTCCCCTAAATCAATTCCCCCAAATCCTCTCCTCTCAGTCCTCTCGTCCCCCAAATCCCCAAATCCTCTCCTCTCCTCTCAGTCTTCTCAGTCGTCCTCTCCTCTCTTGCTCGTCGCCTTAGGTTCCATGGTGGCTAGTACTTCTGCATCAGCTTGTAGAGATGCTAACATCAACAGGAAAGCAAGGATTTGGGGGAAAGGGAATTAATTAACGTGCACAGTGCAATGCATGATTTTAATCGGTTCGATTTTACGATTCTGACTATTTTAACGAGCTGCTCTAATTTTATGAAGTTTGTTCTTTTTACTTGTAAAATCATACGATGTTACCAGTTAAATCGCAATTTTAACGAAAATGATCAAATCTCTGACCACTTTAGCCGTAGAACTTAAGAGTTACACGTGTCGTTAAAATAACCTAAAACACGAATATCCTAGGCAATTTTTAACTGCTAATCGTCAAAGCATAAGTATTGGCATAATCAATCACTCCACCCTATGGGATTGCTGCTTAAACTCATCTTGAGATGCAGAAGATCATTTGTCAGGTAAGAAGAGAGAGTCTAGCATGAGATAGAAGAGTCTGTCTGATGCAAATCAGGAGCTGATTATTGACACAAGTCAGGAGACAAGCTCACAGCAAGACCAGGAGGCAGAGCAAGGGGCAATTGGAGCAGAACACGGGACAACTAACGTGCCAGACATGGAGACAATTGATACATTACCTTAATCAAACACTCTACCGTTACAAGAAGACACATATGGAAATTGCAACATCAACACAGCTGCTGGAATCCTACCGTTGCAAGGAGTCCAATTCTTAGCCAATTTTATTAATTAGTGGATTGCTTTTATTTATCTGCATTTATTTAATTTCCTAATTTGTTGCTTTCCTAGTTAAGCTTGGGTTTTCATACCTATTTAAGATGAAGATTGTAAGAGAAAAAAACAGAACCTTTTATTATCTTTTGATTGAATACAATTCAATTGATTTTTGGAGAGATTCCAATACAATTGCAAAGAGATTTTGCACCAGCCTAATTGCGTTTTCTTTGAGATTTTGAACCTGCAATACAAGGCACCAATTTGGTATCAGAGCTTCCCTTCATGCCAGCAACAAGAAGTGGAACTTCTTACGCCATGGCTACCACCCAAAACAGAAACAATCCCCCCAACCCAAACAACCAAACACTGACCAATTCCAGTCCTACCAGCCACAACCCGAACACCCCAAACCCACTCAACCAAGACATAAACAACTCCAATTCCAACCACCAAAATCCAACAAACCCCCAGAACACAAACAACCGAGAACCCGAGCAGCCACAACTTCATTATCAGCTTGATCAGATTGCCACGGCTATGGAACAAGTGATTCGTCGCTTGGATATCATGGAAGAAAGATATGCGCGAGAGGAGAATGACCCCGTTAATCAGCAAAGATTCCATAGAGCAGGGGTGGAATATAATGCTGCAGATGATATTCAGGAAAATGTGGAAGAGGATGTGTACGAGGATCATGAACCACGAGTTCATCGTCCCAGGCCAAACGTATACAGGAGGCATGCAGATCATGATGAAGGTTATCAACCTTTGGATGAATTAACAAAAAGAATGAAAATTGATGTACCAGATTTTTCTGGAAAATTAGACCCCCATGCGTTTGAAGATTGGCTGACAACTATTGAAGATTACTTTGATTGGTTCGCTGTTTCGGAGGACAGAAAAGTGCGCTATGTCCGGATGAAGTTGAGAGGACATGCCCGAGTTTGGTGGGGAAGTGTGGAAGAGCAACTACGACGCACTCGACGTCCTGCAGTTGATAATTGGGAGGAGATGAAAGAGCGACTCAAGGAAAAGTATCTGCCCATAGATTATGAGCAGATGATGTTCGAAGAAATGCTGCAATTAAGGCAGGGCTCATTGACTGTGGATCAATTCACGGATCGATTTCACGAACTGACTGTTCGCAGCAAAATAATGGAGACCGAACAACAGACCCAAGCTCGATATCGTACTGGCTTGCGGGATGAGTTACGGAAGGAAATGTGGACCTCTAGACTGATCAATGTAGAGGAAGCATATCAGCTGGCCCTCCGCATTGAAAAACAAACAAAGTTCTCGGCTGGGAGGAGAGTGAATATGGCAGAAGCAAGGACTGAACCTACAACAGCAAGCACCTTCCAGAGAACACCACCACAGAGGGACCAAAACAGGAATTTTGGCAGTGGAAACGTAAGAAGAGTGACGAGACCTGCCAATGAAGGACCTCAATGTTACAAGTGCAAGGGCCATGGGCATTATGCAGTAGTGTGCCCAACACGAGATAAGAAATTAGCCTTTATATGTGAAAAGGAATTATTGTCTATAGAAGGAACCGAAGACGCAGGAGAAGAGGAACTCAGTGATGATGCTCACAATGATGAGGAGCACCTTGGCACGTCTGATTTACCTAGCTGCGTGATTAATAGGGTATTAACAGGAACAAGAAAAGAAGTGCAGGCCAATCCTGAATGGCTGCGAACTAACATTTTTCATACCCGAATGGAGCATAAGGATCGTGCTTTAAACGTCATAATTGACAATGGGAGTGGCATGAACGTGATCTCTGAGATGGCTGTTAGTAGATTGGGCTTAAAGGCGGAGAAGCACCCCAGCCCCTATCGGATTAATTGGGTAAATGATGCTAACTCAATTCTTGTTAAGCATCGTTGTTTAATTAAATTTTCATTGGGGACGACATATTTTGATGAGGCTTGGTGCGATGTCATCCCTATGACCGTATGCCACATGTTGTTAGGACGACCATGGCTTTACGATCGTAAAGTGTTGTATGATGGGTATACGAACACATATTCGTTCAGTTTTAAAGGAAAGAAATTTGTTCTTGACCCATTGCAAATTTCATAATTTGAGACGAAACAAGAGGCGTGGCCAGTATTGACAATGCGTCAATTTACTCGGGTCATGCATGAGGACAACATGGTGCTCATGTTGGTTACACGGGAAGCAAAACAAGGAGATAGTAAGGCACCCATTGAATTAGCCGAACTGCTGACTGAATTTCAAGACATGATGCCGGCTGAAATACCAAGTCAGCTCCCACCAATGAGAGACATTCAGCACGCCATTGACTTGATTCCAGGTTCTTCTTTGCCTAACATTCCACACTACAGGATGAGCCCCACGGAGAATGAGGAGCTTGGTCGGCAAATTCAGGAGTTGCTAAACAAGGGATTTATCCGGGAAAGTTTCAGCCCCTGTGCTGTTCCAGTTTTATTGACGCCAAAGAAAGATGGCAGCTGGAGAATGTGTGTGGATAGTCGCGCAATTAACAAGATAACAGTGAAGTACCGATTCCACATCCCACGACTTGACGATATGCTGGATGTATTAAATGGTTCTGCTGTTTTCACCAAGATCGATCTTCGCAGCGGGTATCACCAAATTCGGATTCGTTTGGGCGATGAGTGGAAGACGGCGTTCAAAACAAAAGATGGTTTGTTCGAATGGTTAGTTATGCCTTTCGGATTAACTAACACACCCAGCACTTTCATGCGCGTTATGACCCAAGTACTCAAACCATTTTTGGGCAGATTTGTTGTTGTATACTTTGACGATATTCTGATTTTCAGCCGAAGTGTGCAGGACCATATTGGCCATGTTGAGCAGGTGTTGACCGTGTTAAGAGCAGAGAGGCTTTTCATCAATAAAGAAAAGTGTTCATTCATGAAGGAGAGTGTCAATTTCTTGGGATTTATCATCTCCAACCGAGGTGTCAAAGCTGATCCTATGAAGGTCCAGGCGGTTCAATCATGGCCTACACCCACAAGTGTATCGGAAGTCAGGAGCTTCCATGGTTTGGCTACCTTCTATCGGCGATTCATAAGGCATTTCAGTACCATCATGGCTCTGATCACTGAATGCCTCAAGGGAAAAAGTTTTATATGGGGTAATGCAGCTGACAAAGCCTTTCGGGAAATCAAGAAGAAGATGGGAGAAGCACCAGTACTAAGGTTGCCAGATTTTTCAAAAATCTTTGAGGTAGCATGTGATGCATCCCATGTGGGTATTAGAGGCGTTTTAAGCCAAGAAGGTCACCCCATTGCCTTCTTTAGTGAGAAGCTTAATGAGACGCGCCGACGATATTCAGCCTATGACATGGAGTTCTATGCACTAATGCAAACATTGAAGCATTGGAGGCCGTACTTAATCCATAGAGAATTCATTCTCGTTGGATGGACTACGTGCAGCAATTCGATTTCCTGATCAAACACAAAGCAGGAACCGAAAACAAAGTGGCAGACGCCTTGAGCAGGAGGCCTCACCTGCTGCACATTTCCTCAGTTACAGTTACTGAGTTTGACAGCGTGAAGAGTGCTTATTCTGATGATGAAGATTTTGGCAGGTTATGGCAGGAATTATCAAGTCCAGACGCGCACCAACAGGATGATTACATGTTGCGTGATGGGTTCTTGTTTTTCAAATCACGCCTCTGCATTCCACGCGGATCATTTCGGGAATTTTTGATTTCTGAATTGCATGCTGGAGGCCTAGCTGGACATTTCGGATATGACAAGACTTTCGCAATTGTGGCTGATCGGTTTTATTGGCCAAAGCTACGAAGGGATGTGCACACTGTCATTGACAGGTGCAGGATTTGTCAAGTTAACAAAGGTACCAAGCAACTAGCAGGGCTGTACACACCCCTACCCACCCTCGACAAACCATGGCAGCAAGTTAGCATGGATTTTGTACTTGGGCTACCAAAGACTAGTCGGCAGAATGACTCAGTCATGGTAGTAGTGGATCGTTTTTCCAAGATGGCGCATTTTATCCCCTGCCATAAAACATTTGATGCATCCAAAGTGGCAGCTCTATTTGTTCGCGAAGTAGTCCGTTTGCATGGCATCCCACTGTCAATAGTTTCAGACCGCGATGTGAAGTTTGTCAGCTATTTTTGGAAGACTTTGTGGGCTAAAATGGGAACGAAGTTGATGTTCTCTAGTGCTTTCCACCCACAAACGGATGGCCAAACCAAGGTGACCAACCGAAGCCTAGGGAACTTGCTACGCTGCCTTGTGGTAGATCATGTCACCAGTTGGGATCTTGTACTTCCCCATGCTGAATTCTCTTTTAACAACTCTGTTAATCGATCTACAGGATGCACTCCATTCGAATTGGTGTATGGGTGTCGGCCAAACACTCCATTAGACATCAACACTCTGCCACTCCCAACAAGACCGAGTGAGGCTGCCTTGGACTTCTCCAGTTATATGCAGCACATTCACGAAGAATGCAAGCGTCGCCTTACGCTCAGTTCAAATTCTTATGCAGCTACAGCAAACGCCAAACGGAAAGATCGTCAATTTCATGAGGATGATATGGTTCTTGTCCGTTTACGACCAGAACGTTTTCCTCCAGGAAGTGTTTCAAAGCTTCATGCTCGCAGAGCAGGTCCCTTCAAGATTATTAAAAAAATGGGCAGTAATGCATATGTGATCGAGTTACCTTCTGAGTTTGGGATTAGCCCCGTGTTCAATATTAAAGACATTACTGCATTCAAGGGCGACACATCTATCCTACCAGTTCCAGCCACATCAGCAGATGGGCAGTTTCCAACAAATACAACACCTCGGGATGAAATTGCTTCAATCCTTGACCATCAGTTTGTATCAACTCGACGGGGAGGCTATTACAAGTTCCTAGTCCAGTGGAAAAATCGCCCAAATTCGGAATCAGTATGGCTACAAGCATCAGAATTACAACGACTGCACCCCCACCTCTTCACTACCTACCTCCAGTATAACTTGCCGGAGTCAAGTTCTTTGGGAGAGACGGCAATTGATGCAAATCAGGAGCTGATTATTGACACAAGTCAGGAGACAAGCTCACAGCAAGACCAGGAGGCAGAGCAAGGGGTAATTGGAGCAGAACACGGGACAACTAACGTGCCAGACATGGAGACAATTGATACATTACCTTAATCAAACACTCTACCGTTACAAGAAGACACATATGGAAATTGCAACATCAACACAGCTGCTGGAATCCCACCGTTGCAAGGAGTCCAATTCTTAGCCAATTTTATTAATTAGTGGATTGCTTTTATTTATCTGCATTTATTTAATTTCCTAATTTGTTGCTTTCCTAGTTAAGCTTGGGTTTTCATACCTATTTAAGATGAAGATTGTAAGAGAAAAAAACAGAACCTTTTATTATCTTTTGATTGAATACAATTCAATTGATTTTTGGAGAGATTCCAATACAATTGCAAAGAGATTTTGCACCAGCCTAATTGCGTTTTCTTTGAGATTTTGAACCTGCAATACAAGGCACCACTGTCAGCATAGCCAAGGTGACTGCCCGGAGCCGAAGTAATGCTCCACACTGCCGTGTGCTGGAGAACTCTTTCCATGGAGTGGGCAAGTCATCCTTGGCTACTAAACACGACTCTTATCTTCATGCAAGACTTCACTTCCACTGTAATCACAAAATGATACCAAGATAGAGTGACTGGCATGGTGGCCGGAAGAAGAGAGAGCCTAGCATGGCAAAGAAGAGCCTGCCAACCTAGCCAAGGAGACTGCCTGAAACCCCGAATGTGGGTCATGCCGATTTGGTCCAGGGCATGTCCCAAATTGCTAGGAACAGACAAGTCGTCCTTGGCTAGCTAACAAGACTCTTATTTTCATGCTAGGCCTCTCTTCCTCTTGTATTCATTCATGCTCGAGATGTGATGGTGATTCATGCATTTTGACATCCCCTATTTATAACCAACAAAAGAATAAAAATCAGATCCAAATGATGGAATATATTCTCATTATGGTTGCAAAGACATCCAAATGCACGGTGCATTTGCCTCATGAACTTCTAGCTCGGTTTTGCCAGCAACGAAATCATGACCCTAATTCTTAAAATTAATGCTTTTAATCGACCTCGCATAAAAATGATGAACAACCTTCAGAGTTCATATATATATATATATATAGCTGCCATTTTTTCAAGCGATTTCATTTAAACGAGGATGGAAACGTGGGTTCAAGAGAGGTTTAGTTCAGGTAGTAGCTAATTTGCATTGCTTCTTAATTAACGAGTTAAATAATGAATGAAAAGGATGTTTTTCATGGTGGTTCGATTACTAATCATAAGTAACTTGGTTTTTCATATATGTGTTAGGCTCCATTGAGATTACGGATCAATGCATTTCTAAACACAGTCTTAATTAGATCTAATAGCGAACAAGATCAACAATATGTTGGTGGTTAATCATATTCGATTCTCACCATTGTGCCAGGAGAAAGAACGGTGGCCAAGTGCATGCATGACTGGATTTTTCGTTGACATGTCATGGGACTCTCTGACCTCCTTTATCTGTTGCTGTCTACTCTCTACTAGTTTCTCTGACCTTCCCCGACTCTCTGAAGTCAAGAGAATTTTGACCTCGAAATGAAGAAAAGAAGCATAAAATCTTTAAGAGATCTGTACGCGAACTTTTAGGCTAAAGTACTTTATTAGACATCCTGAGAAAAACCCTTTCAAGTATTGATACTTTTATAAAATAATATAAATGATATTCTAATATTTTATTTAACAACTTAAATTTTTAGGTGATATGATTAATTAATATGATATCAGAGTTTTATTAACTAAACGGTCATGAGTTCGAATCTCATCATCCTATTCTATTTAATAAAAATCAAGTATAAAGTAATGTAGGTATATGTAACTTTCAAATATAAAGAATTTTCACTTAAAAAAAATATGCTAGAAAATAATATAAATGATATCCAATAAGTTTTACTGGTGGACTGTTATAAACTCCGGTGTCAAAATCATCAAACCCATTTTGATAGAAGAAGAAGAAGTTGCATGTTTGATAGATTTTAGCCTTTATTTCCACGACAGCAAAATCATTGAACTTGGTTTGGCTAATGATCTAGCTCAAGAAATAGATTACCAGTTAGATTAATCAGGATTGATCTGGATAAATAAAAAAATAATACAGATCCAGATTAAATTCCAAGTTGATCCCCTGTTAACTCACCCAGATAACTGGTTTGGTTTAATAAAACTATCCATCCGAATCTTATTTTCAGTTTTCTCTTTTTTTAAAACAGTTGAAGAGATATTGCTGTATTATATTGCGTTTTCACTGTTGTATTGTGGTTTGAGTTAAAAAGCAAACATTTGTGTTGCAAGTTGTAGGCTCTGTTTTGATTCTCACCAAAAGCAGTAGGTGGTATCCTATTCGATCAAGAGACATGGTTTCCTTTTAAGGCTTCTTCTGGTTTTGAATCAAAAAGCAAACAGTGGTTTTATAAAATAAGCAGGCGAAAGCAACTTAGATTAGTGAAGCAATACCAAATTGGAAATGGGAAAAACTCAAAAACGAATTCAGATAGGAGTCCATTGACCGTTATGCAAAATTGCTTATTCAAGTAATCTACGGGTATCTTCAAGTAATTCAGATAGATGCCTACATATCATTGTTGTCAAAATCGCGACACGGGAAGAGTTTTGAAAACTCGGATTGTAAAATTTCACCTGAATTTTTCCGTATAAAAATCATAAAATCACAGCTAAAATCGTGTAGGTAGAAAAATCGTAAAATCATAAGTAAAATATTTCCGAATACAAGACAACATAATTATGGTCAAAAACTTCATTAGTTAAGATTCATATATGATTCAAAATAACTTAAAAATACATTACAAAATAATTATGTCCATAGAATTTTATTAGGTAAAAACTAACAAATTTAAAATAAATATTTTGCTGATGTGCTATATAAATTAAAATCAGTCTCAAGACCGTCATTTTTCTTGTTATTTTTAATATATTCATCAAAAGCATTACTATTGAAAAGATTATCAGTACTAATACTGGTACCAACACCGATATTGCTAGTACTAGCTCCAACTCTAACAAATTATTTCGACATCGGAACATGAAAATAATTTAAAAACATCAAAAAAAATTAATTTAAAGTAAAAAATAAAAAAATTTATTTTTTAAAAAATTAAATATAAATTTTAAAGTTAATATTACTGATTTTCAAGAGTGATTCCATTGTATCTCCCCCTCTCTCCGTGTGTGTGTGTGTCTATATATAGAGAGGGGGAGATTATATATATATATATATATATATATATATATATCCCCCTCTCTCCATGCATATATATATATAATATAGAGAGAGAGAGGGGGGAGGGGGGCCCTGCAGCGACAAGTTTTGCTTTTCAGACATTTTAAACATTTGAAAGCAGAATCGTAAAATCAGACTGATCTGGTCTGATTTTATGATTTTGACCGACTTTGACCAAAATTGATTTTTCTCCCTGAGTTAACAAGGTTTGATGAGTTGACTCGTAAAATCATACAATTTTGCGAGTCAACTCGTGATTTTGACAATCATGTTACATATGCCTTTCAAGTTCTTGCCTCCAATTTGATTTTGTTGGGGCCTGAGACACGCCATTTAATAGGCGCAAAATTATACCATCACGGGCTTACCTTAAGAAATAGCTTGTAATAGTTAAATTTTCAGCACTACATTGCGGATCGAGCAAATAATTTTTATAATTGTTGAAATTAAAGCAATTAATAGGATTTGTTAGTTTAAAAATAAAATATAATATCGATACATGCAAAGTTTGATATAATAAAACATATCAACACCTTATTATAACAACACTAACATCAAAGTCTTAATATCTAAAATTATCATTACTATCAAAGTCTTAAAATCTAAAATTATCATTATTATTATTGCCAAAATAATAAAAATTATTAAATTACCCCGAAAAAAAACTCAAAAAAATTAATAAAAGAGTAAGCAAGAAAAAAAACTAAAATTATTATTATTATTGCGTTAATAATGAAAAAAAATTAAATTAAATCAAAGATAAAAAAAAAACCTAAAAACTTTAACAGAAGAGCAAACAAAAAAATAAAATAAATGATAAAACAAAAATAAAACTTATTATCTGGAAAAAAAATCATTTGCTTGAAAATAAAAATAAAAACTAATAAAAAACCAAAAGAAATAACAAAGAGAAGAAAAAAAAACAGATACATCAATTTTCAAATGATCATAAACACAAACTAAAATTTAACTAAATTTTTCAAAAAAAATACCACCTCAATAAATAAGAAAATAATAACAATTAAAAACCAAAGTTAAGAGCACACATACATAAACATGGAAAAAAAATATGGACTATTTCAGAAATATAAAAAATAAAAAAAAATTAAAAGTATAGGGACCAAAATGAAAACTAAATATATTATCAATTTTAATTAAAGGAAAAAATCTTAAAAAATTGAAACTTTTATACCAAATATATTAAGGGATTTAAAACAAATCCGGAAATTAAAAGAATGAGAACCGAATTGAAACCTGAATATATAATCAATTTCAATTAAAGGACCCAATTGAAAAAAATCAAAACTTATATAACAGAAATCAGACTATGCAAAATAATTAAAAGATATTGTACTAAATAAAACCACCATAAAACCAGGGGTTTGCCTTGTACTTTAACATGCATGAGAGAGAAAAGGGAGGGGGGAAACGTTCAAACGACCACCACCACGAGTCTGGCTACTTTAGGACACGACGCGGCACACCAGGAGAAGAGTACACGGCGGCACATCGAATGAGACGCAAGATGAATATTTTCCTCCACCGAACGACGCCGCACGTGCCTCCCAAAGCAGGCGTGAGGCCAAATACTGTCGACGCGTGTGTCACATGCACACACAGTATTCGGCAAAAAATAAAATAAAAAAAACAATAGTATATTACCGAAACACCCCTACAACTAAATTTTCAATTTTGTCTTATTGGGGGCAGATTAGTATTTAGATATTTTTAAAAAATATAAAATATCTGAAACACTCCCGCAGGCCAGCCATGGTTTTTATCTTTTTTGAGGGATAGAATAATTATTTTACTGAACAAAGAAATATAAAAAATCAATAAACCGGTGACCCGAATTAACAAAACCAAACCAAACCGACTAAAAAACACACTATTACAATCCTCATTGTTTTCACCCACATGCTACAATGAAACGCTGATCTTTTTTAGTTAATTTATAATAATAACTAGAATTCAAGGATAAAGATGGCAAACAAAATTCAAGTAATTGAGTAATCTACAGGTATCTCGGATTCTCACAGCCACCTTCACCTCCACATATAGATGTTCTACAATAACATATTCTGTATCCTAGACAAGTGCTTATTCCCATTAAGGTGACAGTGCAAGTCTCCCTCACTGGTGCAACTTACATCACAAATGGTGCACTGCCACCTGGAAATTCTACTATCCAAGTGCTTCTTCCCTCTAAGATGACAGGCCATGTCTGCCTCACTGGTGCAACTTACATTGCAGAGTGCACACCACCACTTGGAATTCTTTGTTCTTTCCCACATATTTATGGATGTTCTGATTTGTAATTAGGCACCAACATTTAAGAGTTCATACTACTTTATCCAGCTTTTGAATAAATTAGCTACCTGCTCGGTTGATGAGACTTCCCTTTTGTCTGTTATTTCCACAGCATTATTGTCTATGGATAGAACTGGAAGTTTAGGTTGTTCGAACTTTAACTGCATGAATCAAAAGATATTCCGATTTCGCATTAGGCAGTAAAATTTGACAGTTCATAATACTATTTTCAAGATCACAGGTAGACTTTTCTTTAAAACTCTGAAAATTCCAGCTGTTATTTAAATAAACTGAGTGATTGATACAACTTCTTTTTCCTCTGTTGTTTCCACTGCGTTGCTATCCTTTAATCGAACCGGAAGTCTAGGTTGTTCCAACTTTAGCTGTATGGATCAAAGATAATCAAATTTCTCTTTGGCAGTAAAAATTTAGCAGTTCAAAAACAGGGCTATACCTTTTTCTTTAAAAGTTCCAATAATTCCAAATGTTAAATAAAATTACCTGCTTGGTTGATTCAACTTCTATTTTCTCTGTTATTTTGGAATCACTTCTGTCTTTGAGTGGAACTTGATGATTTGGTGGCTCAAACTTCAGCTGCAAGAATCAAAAGCTTGATAAAGTTCTTCTTTTTTTCATTTCATATGGTTGAAATTAGTTAATTTGATTGCCAAAACTAAAAACCTGTACTTTGACAACATGACACTTAACAACCACTCTTCTACGAGAACATAGAATTAACAAATACATAAATCAAAGTATGGGTGTTGCATGCAGGTGCTGTAATGATCAAGCTCCCATTATGAACACCTTTCCAACTACCATTGGTCAGAATGTTTTTACATTCATTTGACTTGAACAAGTCATATAAGGATCCATGAACAATATGCAAATGAGATTAGCGGCCTTATCCTATCCTCTACCGCAACTGCCTTGATCTCGTTCGCAGCGACAATAGGCTCTGCACTCGTTTTCTTGAAGAAAGAGGCAGGTGTTTGGGAGGGCGGTGAAGATGAGAAGACACGTTTTTTATACCAAAACTATATAGATAGCATCTATTAAACCTTATTTTATTATAACCCTGATTCAATCCAACCATAGCATGCATATGAATTAATGCACATAACAAGAACGTCAGAATTATTAACCCAGTTAATTTCATGTATATATCAAAAGATTATCATAGGTATTGTTTCCATGGAGAAGTATATTACCGTGGAAGCAATGAGATTTTCCAAAGCATCAGTTCCATTTTCCTTCACATATCTCTCCACCTCAACAAGAAAATCATCTTTCTTATAAAACAACTCCTTCAGCTTTTTGAACTGGCAGGTGATGATTCTTGGGTCCATGGATAGACATGGATGAACAAGGTGTTGATAGACACAGAGGGAACCATCAAAGTCAGGCAGAACCAAGCAGCCGGCAATCGTTAGCTTAATGTATGGCCAGAAGGTTAGCCTGGCATATATGTATAGAGAGAGAGGAAAATAGAGATTGAGTTGAGAGAAATCAACAGTAAGGTACTACCTGTTGTCCGATTTAAATAGCACACAACAAAATTCCCCATTTCAACAATTTGTACCAAAGTCCAAAATCATCTTGAGCATATGAACTTCCAGCAATTGTACGTGCTCAGAGTTTTACAAAACATAAGGAAAAGTTCCCGTAGATCAAAAGCTACAGAAATTGCTTTGACTCCCAAGAAACTATGTTTTAATTTGTTTCAACTGAGTACGAAAACAGAGCTATATGATGTAAAATGAAGAAAATATAGTAAATTACCATTCAAGCTCACAAGCACGTTCAAAGAGCAAAACCACAGAAATGGAGACCCAATAAGTGATCAGTTTCTGGGTGTCTGAGTGTGAATTAGTCTCGATCGCTTGAATGGAAGCACATCTGTTGACAGTCAGAAACAAGAACGGATGATTAGTAGTGAATCATAACTTCTTGGGTAAGGAAATACCGTTTTTACATTCTGAATAACATAATTGAATCATCATTAGAAATTGCGCATCATTAACATGAACTAAAACACACAAAGTCAAGCAGAGAGAGAGAGACTTCCAACGAATTGTTGATCCAAGTAATGATATTTGTATTATTTGCTTCCAATGTATCTATCAAACCAGCATCCCTCTCCTCAATATTCTCAGGTATCATACCTACACATCTTCTTGTCGTAACCCAAGGTCATTCTCAAGTCTACCCAAAAATAACAAAAATAAAATAAAAGAGGCTGGTGTCGGTAGGAAAATCAAGGTGAAAATTTTGGATGTTTTCGAGAGCTCGATTGTACCTCTTTTGTGTCCAGAAATGAAGAAAAACACGGAGTCAAGGTTAAAATAATTTATTATTGGATAAATCTACATAGAAATTAAGTCGAAAGATATAATTGTATTTTTATGGGCCAGTTGGATTTAATCGTTGACCAATTTAAAAGTGTGATTATGTGATCGTACCTCTTTTGTGCCCGAAAATTAAGAAAAGCGCGGAGTCAAGGCTAAAGTTAATTTATTATTGGACAAATCTGCGTAAAATTTAAATTAAAAGATATAATTATATTTTTATGGGTCAATCGATTTAATTGTTGACCAATATAAAAGTGTAATTATGTTTGAGAATTAATTTAGGATCCCATTGAAGAGTTAATTAAGTGCAAAGATTTAATTATACTTTAAATTGATGAAATTAATTTTTATTAAGGGCTTAGTCGATGAGAAATCAAGTTCTTGAATTTAATTCGGGTTCAATTGATGAGATTGGAATTTTTGGAGACCGAATTGAATTTTTTCCAAGCCAATTATGCGAAGTCAGGGGTCAAATTGAACGAATTGAGTGTCTAATGGTTAATTGAGGGTTAAATCACGCAAATCAGAAACAAAGAACTAGAATAAAAAAAAGCGCGCAAAGCTAAGGCTGATATTGAAATTCTGACGGGGTATAATTGCATAAAATCATAAATTTAAATCCAATTTAGGAGTGCAATTAGAGCAATTGTAAATCAATCGAAGGACAGAATTTTATTTTTATCCTTCCCAAATTATTTGCGATTGCAGGCGTGCCTACACTTTTCAGTCACTGAACAGTGCCAGACACGCCCACTGCAGCAATACCCGCTACTGGGCAATGCAGAGGCAGCAACCCTTCGCTGCACGCCTTGGGCAGCCGAAGGGTTGCCTTCCCTACTATAAATAACAATGTAGAGACAGTGGAGAAGAGGGGTGGGAAAGAAGATCATGAATAATAGAAGGAGAAGAGAGACAGAACAAGCGAACAAACCGGGGAAAAACAAAGAAGATCGACAGAGGAGAAGAACAAGATCACGAAAAAAGGATACAAAGGAGAGCAAGTAGGAAGGGAAATTTACGTAAAAAAAAAAACATAATCTTCTTCCCCATGCTGCAGTTACTCTCCCACTCTCAAGTCGACTCTCTCTCTCTCTCTCTAAAACCAGAAGCATTTCTCTCTCTCTCCCTCTCGGTCAACAACTCCGGCAACCAACTCCGACCACCTTGCACCAACTCGTCATCACCAGAAGCCTCCCCTCAATTTCAGAAGCCTAGCCACCTCCTCAGGCGAAGGCAGTAGCAGCAACAGGCGTAGCAGCAACGCAGGCCGGCCATTTTCTGACGCCTCCTCCGGCCACCACAGCCCACCATTTCCGATGCCACCACGACAGGAAGAACCACCTCGACATCCTCTACCCAACGGTATTAACTGTACATCATTCGTCACACTTCAAAAATCCTCCATTTACTGTTGAATCATCTTTGTAACGGGGGAGTGAATTAATTCACTCCCTCCCGTGCCACTGTTCTGCATGCAGAACAGTTGGCTAGCTGGGCCGGGGATAAGGCCCAGCCTGGCTATTGGAAGGGGTGAGCCGTTTGGCCCACCCGGGGCTGGCAGTCCAGCCCCAAGTGATGGGCCTCTCGGCTCATCAGGGATGGACAGCCAGCCCATTAAGAAAAAAATAGAAAAATAGAAAATTTGCATAAAAAATATTTTTTTTAAAAAAAATGTATTGTTTTTGTGCATACGGCCAATACGCGAACATATTTTGAATATTCCTTTCCAAAACATGTAGGGTCGCTGCGATGCCGCGCTCTCGCGGAGGGTACGATACTTCTTACCCTTAAGAAAATTTATCATTACATAACTCTAATACGAATAATTCTTATCATTCAACCTCACACTCACAGACTGAAGCAAATCATTTCTTTCAATAGCCATAATCAACAATCACAAAAAATCAGAATGAAAAAGCAACGAAAAACAAAATATCAAATTGCAGAAACTTCAACAAATATCTTCTTAACAAAATACCATAATAATTGCAGAAATTTAACGCCAATATCAATACCAAAATAATTACAGAAACTCAACGCAAATATCAATTTGTGGATGTGGATGCCTGCTAATTTAAGAAAAGAGAGAGAGTACTAGACAGATGCATTTTTGGAGTGGAACTTTTACTTTCTTTTGTGAGCATTAATTTAAGTTCTTCTTTTAGATGCCTATATATATATAAACGTGTTAGAATTTTTTTAAATTTGATTTAGTTGTGAGATTAATAAACTAGTTTAAATACTGATCAGATGGGCAACGTGCCAGTGATGGAAGAAGATAGGGCAAGAAGGGAGGCAAGTGTCCTGAGATACAAAGAGAAGCGCCAGACCAGATTGTTCTCTAAGAAGATAAGATATCAAGTTCGCAAACTCAACGCAGAAAAAAGGCCTAGACTCAAGGTTCGTACCCTTCTTTTTTTTAGTTTTTTCCTTAAAAAACAATAAAATAAAATCGAAAAGGGTTTCTTCAAAAATGTTCAGAGAGATCCATTCTCGTTTGAATCGTAAGCATATGCTATTTTCGCTTGCAGGGTTGAGAGTTTTCCTGAAAAGGATAAGCTCATGAATTTTTTTCTTCAAAGACTCTTTTTCCGGGCACTCCTTCCCTCCTTTGATCTTAGTGAACAAAGTGTGTTCACTTGGACATTTCTCAAACCCTTCTTTGAGAAAGTATGTCTCGATTCTACTATACCATGCCCTTGGGGCTTGTTTCAGCCCATACAACGCCCTTTTGAGCTTCAACACTTTGCCTTCCTCTCCTCTCTTTATGAACCCCTTCGGTTGTTCCACATACACATTCTCCTCCAACTCCCCATGTAAGAAGGCACTCTTAACATCTAATTGATAGATGTTCCACTGATTACATGCTGCCATTGACATAATCATCCGTATGGTATCCCATCTTGCAACCGGGGCGAATACCTCCGTGTAATCAATACCATGTCTCTGAGCATACCCTAACACAACCAACCGAGCTTTATGTTTATCCACCTCACCCTTTTCATTCAATTTGGTCTTGTAGATCCACTTCACCCCTATAGCTCTGGTCTGCTATTGGTAGCTCAGTCAGAACCCAAGTGTTGTTCCTCTCTATGGCTCCTATCTCATCTGCCATAGCTTTCTTCCATATGGGATTTGTGGCTGCTTCCTCATTATGTTCTAGGATCTCCAGCTTCAGTATACATAACCATGTCCTGGTCCTCCTCATTTTCTGATAAACCCTCTCCTGACACCATTGGTCCTTCATCCATGCTGGTTCTCTACTCACTCTCCCTTGCAATTCTGCCAGATGCGCCAGCATCTCCACTCTGCAAGTTAGTGACATTCTGTTCCACTTCCACCTCATCTGAAAATGAGCCATTCTCAGCATTTTCTTCTCCAGTCTCTGCTGCGTGATCACTATCACTGGCTGCACCAGTTGCTGCCCCTGCTGCAACACCATTTCAGCCCCATCTCCATCACTAGTTTCCTCTATCTCATCCTCTCCCCATTCTAGTGTACTGCTTCTAGGTTCAGTTTCAGATCTTCCCCATTTCCAACTCTCATTTTCATCAACACTACATCACGACTTATGACAATCTTCTTGGTCACATGGATTGTACATGCCTGTAGGCCTTGGACTCCTTGCTTAGCCCTAAATGCACACATTTTGTGCTTTTATCATCCAGTTTCCTCCTTTGCTGTATCCGCATTGTGCACATACCCAATGCAACCCAAACACCTTGAAAAACTCCACTGATGGGGTGATGTTTTTCCATGCCCTCTTCGGGGCGTTTTGTCTTTTAAAGCCAATTGTAGGACTTCGGTTTAGCAAAAACACTGTCCAATTCACTGCCTCGGGCCAGAATTCTCTCAGGAACCTCCCTTTCAACCAGCATGCTCCGGGCCATATTCATGATTGCCCTATTTTTTCCTTTCCGCGACCCCCATTCTGCTGGGGTGTGTATGCAGCCGTGAGCTGCCTGCTGATCCCATGGTTCTCACAAAATTGTTTAAACTCCTGAGAGTTAAACTCTCCTCCCCGATCTGTCCTCAAACAACAAATGCTCTCCCCTACTTCCTTCTCAGTCAACACCTCTTAAACCTCTTGAAAGCCATCAAAGCCTCTGACTTTTCTGCAATGAACTGCACCCAAATCTTCCTGGTATGGTCATCTATGAAGGTGATTAGATACCTCTTATTGCTGAGAGATACTGGAGTTATTGGCCCACATATATCCGAGTGAATCAGCTGCAACTTCTTCGCAGCTCTCCACTCACTTTGTTTCGGAAATGGGTCCCTATGTTGCTTCCCAATCATGCACCCCTCACACAGTTTTGCAGGGACTGTCAGTAGTGGCAGTCCCTTCACCATTTTTTTCTCATGCAATGTCTTCAACCCTTTGTAACTCAAATGCCCATAACGGCAATGCCACAACTGTGCTTCTACATCCGCAGCAGTTTTGAAACACACATGCTCACTAGAGGTTATAGATGCCAATATCACAAACATTCTATTCATAGACATCTCACTCCTCATTATCAATCCCCTAGATGGGTGAAACACTTTGCACACATTATCTCGAATAAGAATTGCTAGCCCCCTCTCTTGCAATTGGCCTATGCTTAGCAAGTTGTTTCTTAGTTCGGGAATATAATAGACTTGAGTAATTATTTGAGTGACACCTTCAACCCTCATTCTAATACTCCCTATTCCCATTACACCCATTCTAGCATTATTTCCCAACTTAACAGATTGTCTAAAACCTTCATCAATATCAACAAACCACAATTTATTCCCCGTCATATGATTACTACACCCGGAGTCTAGAAACCATACCTCGTCTCTGCTGGCATTATGCAAATCAACATGAGTCATAAGCAGTAGCTCCTCCTCTTCCTCCAACTCAGCATAATGCACTCCTCTCTCCCATTCTGGACATTCAAACTGGAAGTGTCCCAGTTTATGGCATTTATAGCATTCTGTCAACTCTCTATTGACAGAATACCTTCCCCTGCCTCTACCCCTACCTCGGGTTCCCCTGGCAGCACTAAAACCACCCCCTCTGTATGAGTTAAAATACCCCCTGCCCCTGCCACGGGCTGGTTTTTCCTCATACACAACCTTAAGGGCTTGTTCCTCCTCTCGGTACTCAAACATTCTTTGTTCATGCACTAACAAACTACCATGCAATTCATCTATACTCATAGTATCTAAATCATTTGATTCTTCAATTGAGCATACTACGTAATTGAATTTAGCAGTCATAGTTCGTAAAATCTTACCAACTATTACACTCTGCTCCATCTTATCTCCATTGATGCGCATCTTATTCACCACTGTCAACGTGCGAGAGATGTATTTGTCCACTCTCTCCCCTTCCTTCATACTCAGCAGCTCAAACTCTCTTCTTAGGGCTTGCAGCTGAGATCTGCGCACCTTGGTTGACCCTTGGTATTTTTGCTTCATAGACTCCCAGATTGCCTTTGATGTGCTTTTGTCAAGGATGGTCTCCATAATCTCTCGGTCTATTGCCTGGAATAGACAATTTTTGATCTTCATGTCCTTGAGCTTAGCATCTTCCATGACCTTTCGCTGAGCCTCACTTGCAGTCGTTCCCCTTGGCACAGTTGGGATTCCTTCTTCTACCAAAGTCCATAATTCTTTACTCCGGAGAAAATTCTCCATCATCATCGACCAATGGTCATAGAAACCATCAAATCTCGGAATCGCAGCTTGCACAAACTTGTCTGCGTTGTTGAGCATTTTCTCCAAATTTTCTCTTCTTCAAAACTCAGGTTTCTCTTCTCCTTCGAAACACTGTGTTTCTTCTTAGAAACACTCACAGAAACACTCACCTGTGTTTCTTCTTCGAAACACTCACAAAGACACTCGCCTCTCTCTCTCTTCTCTCGGTGTTTCTCTCACTCTCGGTGTTTCTCTCACCTCTCACTCTCGGTGTTTCTCTCACTCTCTGCCTGAAGTTCCACGGTCTGCGGTGGTCGTCGGTCGTGGAGCTTCGGTTTCAGTTCAATCAAGGATTTCTTCACACTTCGTGATCGTCGTTCGAAAAAATCACCAAATCTTGAATTCCTTCTTTCAAATCAAGATTCCTTTCTTCACAGCTTCTTCTTTCCTTCTGTGTGCTTGTTGATGATCGAATTGATGAGTGACTGAACAGATTCGATGAACAGATTCACTTCAATTTTCAATTTCTGTCGAAAGAATCGAATTCTTCTTTCTCACTCTAACTTTCCTTTTTCAGAGCTTCTCTCTCCCCGTCCCTTTTATATGAGCTCTGATACCATTTGTTAAATCCTTGAACTTTATTATTCTTTCAATTGACTCCCACACTTTATGCATGTATACCCTTCCCCTTTTATACTAGTTCCAGTTAGGTACCCCAACTAATTACAACAGAATTCAACAAACAATTAACAACTAATTGAACAATTAACCAACTATCTCAACATATAATCCCTTCTGCGGGCGGATTAGTTTTCAACTTCACCAGCTTCTCTCCTGGCGATCCAAACATTACATACGAGGGCAACGCATCTTTTTCAGGTGGAGCTATTCAGCTCACCAGAAATGGTAGTTTGAATTCAAGTTCCGGTCGAGCCACGTATTCCAAACCGATGCAGCTCTGGGACAGGGCCTCGGGGAATCTTACAGACTTCACTACCCATTTCACTTTTTCCATCAAATCGCAAAATGCATCTACGTACGGGGATGGACTGGCTTTCTTTCTTGGGCCTGAACAGCTTCCATCTCTTCTCTTAGGGGGTGAAAGTCTAGGTCTTTTTAGGAACAATCAAGCACTAAACACAACGGATAATCAATTTGTTGCAGTGGAGTTCGATATCTTCCAAAATGATTTTGATCCACCACGCGAGCATGTAGGTATTGACATCAACTCTATGAAATCTGTAAATAATATTACTTGGGAATGTGATATTCGTGGAGGGAAAACTACTGATGCTTGGATTAGTTATAATTCCAGTACACATAATCTGAGTGTCTCCTTCACTGGTTATATAAATAACACTAAGGTAATGCAATTCCTTAGTCATATAGTTAGTTTGAGGGATATCCTACCAGAAAGAGTTAGTTTTGGCTTTTCGGCTTCAACAGGAACTGCATATGCCATACATACCCTTCGCTCGTGGGATTTTAGTTCAAGCTTAGAAATTGTTGGTAATGTTACCAATGATGGTAATGCTACCAATCCACTAGATCCAGCTGCAGCTTCTCCTCCAAATAATGGTACACGTAGGAGTCGGAAAAAGAAGAGGACGGGACTGGCAGTTGGATTGGGGGTTGGGGGTGGTGCTATAGTTGTAGGGGCCGCTATGGTTGGGTTTGTTTTCAAGTTTATGTGTAGGCACGGAGAAGATGAAGAAGGAGGCCATGTCCTTGAAGAGTACATGGATGATGAATTTGAAAGGGGAACAGGACCAAAGAAGTTCTCTTACCAAGAATTGGCTCGAGCTACAAAGAACTTCAAGGATGAAGAGAAGCTAGGTGAGGGCGGGTTCGGTGGTGTCTATAAAGGTTTTTTGAAGGAGATTGATTCATTCGTTGCAGTCAAGAGAGTATCAAGAGGTTCTAAACAAGGGATTAAAGAATATGCAGCAGAGGTCAAGATCATTAGCCGATTGAGGCACAGAAACTTAGTCCAACTCATTGGCTGGTGTCATGAAAGAAAGGAGCTCTTACTTGTTTACGAGTTCATGCCTCATAGCAGCTTAGACTCCCATCTTTTCAACGAAACTAGCCTGTTGCCATGGGAGGAGAGGTACAAAATTGCGCAAGGCTCGGCATCGGGACTGCTGTACTTGCATGAAGAATGGGAGCAATGTGTGGTGCATAGAGATATTAAGTCTAGCAACATTATGCTGGACTCAGAATTCAATGCTAAGCTTGGGGATTTTGGTTTGGCCAGGCTTGTGGACCATGGAAAAGGTTCTCAAACAACAGTTTTGGCAGGGACGATAGGCTACATGGCTCCAGAGTGTGGACTGACAGGTAAGGCTAGCAGAGAGTCAGATGTCTACAGTTTTGGAATTGTTGCATTGGAGATCGCTTGTGGAAGAAGACCTATCAACCCACGGGCCAGGAATGAAGATCAGGTGTCCCTGGTGCACTGGGTCTGGGAGCTCTATGGTGAAGGAAAGCTAATCGAAGCGGTTGACCCAAGACTATGCGGGGATTTTAATAAGACGCAGGTGGAACGATTGATGATTGTTGGGCTTTCGTGTGCTCATCCGGATGAACATCTTAGACCCTCAATTCGGCAATCACTTCACGTACTTAATTTTGATGCTCCATTGCCGATTCTCCCATCAAAGATGCCCGTGCCATCCTATTTCGCCCCACCAATATCTGCATCTTCACTTTCAATTATGTCCTATGGCTCTGCAGATTCTACAGGAGGGATGAACGATTCTTCAAGTTATGTTTACAACACTAATTCTTCCCACATCACCACATCGTCTTCAGCTTCTTCTGCATCTGCCATGCTTGTGTTGAAGAATGAAGACTAAAGATTGATTCCAAGCCTACAATTAATGTCAGGATTTTTACTATCTTTAAATTATTATGTTTCCTAAATAAGATCATATTGATTGATCAAAGTTCTAATTTTCATTTTAAGTATTTTTCTATTTAGATTATAGAAGAGGAAGTTGTAAGCAAATGGGAAAACACTATTCGAATATAACACTTCAAGTTTTCAATATAAATAAGAGAAGAGAGATAGCAGTAACTTCACACTTGAATTCTGCTCATTCTTGCTATTCCTTAGTGTTCTTCATTGTTCTTTATATCGGCACAATTCCAGTTTTGAATTATGTTGACTTTTGTTTCTTTGATTTCCAATAGCTTGTACACACAGGCTAGATTGGTGAATAGTGTAATTAATTTGAGATTCTTATTCACTTAAAACATTTAATTGTTTTCTTTTCTTCTTTCTACTAGTCAATTTTTACGTCTTTTCTGTAAGTTGATTATGTAAGTTGATGTTTATATATAATAAAATATAGTAAATATCATATGTATTAATAAAATGTAAGATCTCAAATTAATTTTCAACATAGCTGAGGAATGAAATAATGTTGTAATTGTTATAGTAAAATATTAATTTCCTAGTTTTTATATAATAGTTTTTAAAAAATAAATGTAAATAAAAAATAAAAAAAGTTTACAATAGAATAAAGATAAGAACATAAGAAATAGTATAAATAAGTCAAGTATCGTGTTATAAATATTCAAAGTGTAAGAAAATAATTTTTTTCTCTCCAAAAACAAGTATAAAAATAATGAAGAGAAAAAATAATGATAAAAACACAAGTATAAAAATAAAAAACAATATAAGCTATAATTTTACCACTACTAAGGTACTACTATAGTAAAAACAATTGGCGAAATTTATAATTATACATAAAAAAACATCATTTCCACATGTATAGTCATAATACAATTCAAATTATAGCAAGTATTAATTGCATTAACATTTGAGTATAATAATAAAAAAAAATCAAATTATTTATAGATTGTTTGTTTTTCATTTATTTATGAAAATTAAATATATTCATAAAATTATTTAGTGAAAATAATGGAACGAGTTGTTTATAAAGATTTTAACAAAAAAAAAAATTACGCAACTCTATTTCTATCATATCACATTACGAAGTTTAATTCTCAAATAGCTTAATATATGAAAGATGAATTTGAAAAAAAAAAATATTGAGTTGTTAGAGGGAGAAATTGAATAAATTGACTGTTGAAGATTGAAATCAAGAAAAGAAATTAAATCTATGAGACCAGTATATAATTTAATAGAAAAAATATGAAGTATAATTTCTAAGACAATGTAATATTAAGTAATAAAATTAAAAAAAAAAAAAACTGGATTATTAAAGGGTTAAACCAAAGAAATTTTTTTTATAATAAATAGTATTTTATGGATGGGATTATAATAATGTAATTAAGTTTTTATTATTTTGCTAATTAATGTTGTTATTTAAAAGTAAAATGGAGTTAACTCAGCTTACTATGAGTAACTTAAATATGACTCTACCATTGCCTACAATCCATCACTTATTACTGGTCACACTTATAGTTTATTTGAAAGTGTGATAAAAGTTATTTTTTAAATTGATTTTTATTTAGAAATATATTAAAATATTTTTTTATTTTTTTTAAAATCATTTTTTATATTAACATATCAAAACTATCTAAAAAAAAAACTATTTTCTAAAGTAAAAAAATGCTTCCCAAATGCATCTTGGGGTCTTATTTGTTTGGAGTTTTAAGTAAGATTTTGAATAACATTTCTCAAAACAAAATGTGTGATCAAATCCAAGGTTGTCAAAACCATGATTTTGACACGACATGGAATTGATATTGTAAAATAAGATCGTAAAATTATAAGTAAAATATTTTTGTATAAAAATCGTATAATTACAGCTAAAATCGTGTAGATAAAAAAATCATAAAATCATAAGTAAAATATTTCTGAATAGAATACAACACAATTATGGCTATAAAACTTCATTAATTAAGTTTCATACATCTAAAATTATATTAATAATATCTAAGCATTTTTTATATTAAAAAATTGATCATATAATGCCGGAAATAATGTAATATATACATGGAGTTTTTTTATCAAAAAAATATTGATCATTTAAGTTCACTTAGTTTTTTTAAAAGTAAATATATGCATGCTACTTTACCAAATCCTCTCCTCCCGTCCTCTCCTCTCAGTCATCTCGTCCCTCAATTCCCCTAAATCAATTCCCCCAAATCCTCTCCTCTCAGTCCTCTCGTCCCCCGAATCTCAGTCTTCTCAGTCGTCCTCTCCTCTCTTGCTCGTCGCCTTAGGTCCCATGGTGGCTGGTACTTCTGCATCAGCTTGCAGAGATGCTAACATCAACAGGAAAGCAAGGATTTGGGGGAAAGGGAATTAATTAACGTGCACAGTGCAATGCATGATTTTAATCGGTCTAATTTTATGATTCTGACTATTTGAATGAGTGTGCTCTAATTTTATCAAGTTTGTTCTTTTTACTTGTAAAATCATACGATGTTACCAGTTAAATCGCGCGATTTTAACGAACATGATCAAATCTCTGACCACTTTAGCCGTAGAACTTAAGAGTTACACGTGTCGTTAAAATAACCTAGAACACGAATATCCTAGGCAATTTTTAACTGCTAATCGTCAAAGCATAAGTATTGGCATAATCAATCACTCCACCCTATGGGATTGCTGCTTAAACTCATCTGGAGATGCAGAAGATCATTTGTCAGGTAAGAAGAGAGAGTCTAGCATGAGAGAGAAGAGTCTGTCAGCATAGCCAAGGTGACTGCCCGGAGCCGAAGTAATGCTCCACGCTGCCGTTTGCTGGAGAACTCTTTCCATGGAGTGGGCAAGTCATCCTAGGCTACCAAACACGACTCTTATCTTCATGTAAGACTTCACTTCCTCTGAAATTGCAAAATGATACCTAGATAGAGTGAATGGCATGGTGGCCGGAAGAAATGAAAGCCTCGCATGGCAAAGAACAAGACTCTTATTTTCATGCTAGGCCTCTCTTCCTCTTGTATCCATTCATTCATGCTCGAGATGTGATGGTGATTCATGCATTTTGACACCCCCTATTTATAACCAACAAAAGAATAAAAATCAGATCCAAATGATGGGATATATTCTCGTTATGGTTGCAAGGACATCCAAATGCACTGTGCATTTGCCTCATGAACTTTTAGCTCGGTTTTGCCAACAAATAAATCATGACCCTAATGCTTAAAATTAACGCTTTAAATCGACCTCGCATAAAAACGATGAACAACCTTCAGAGTTCAGATATCTATATATATATATAGCTGCCATTTTTTCAAGCGAAACGAGGATGGAAACGTTGGTTCAAGAGAGGTTCAGTTCACCTAGTAGCTAATTTCATGGCTTCCCAATTATGCAGCTAATGATTAAATCTCTCAAAGCATAATTACCGAGCTAAATAATGAATAAAAGGATGTTTATCATGGTGGTTCGATTACTAATCATAAGTAACTTGGTTTTTCATATGTGTGTTAGGCTCCATTGAGATTAATGCATTTCTAAACACAATCTTAATTAGATCTAATAACGAACAAGATCAACAATATGTTGGTGGTTAATCAGATTCGATTCTCACCATTGTGCCAGGAGAAAGAACGGTGGCCAAGTGCATGCATGGGTGGATTTTTCGTTGACATGTCATGGGACTCCCTGACCTCCTTTATTTGTTGCTGTCTACTCTCTCTACTAGTTTCTCTGACCTTCCCCGACTGTCTGAAGTCAAGAGAATTTTGACCTCGAAATGAAGAAAAGAAGCATAAAATCTTTAAGAGATCTGTACGCGAACTTTTAGGCTAAAGTACTTTATTAGACATGCTGAGAAAAACCCTTTCAAGGATGGATAGAGTTCTAGTATCCAACAAGTTTTCCTGGTTCATTTTATGGCTTATGACTCCGGTGTCAAAATCATCAAACCCATTTGAGATGCTCCCACCCCACAGCTGATGAAGTCAATGATCTAGCTCAAGATATAGATTAGGAGTTAGATTAATCAGGATTGATCTGGATAAATAAAAAATGATACAGATCCGGATTAAACTCCAAGTTGATCCCCTGTTAACTCGCCCAGATAACTGGTTTGGTTTAATAACACTATCCATCCGAATCTTATTTTCAGTTCTCTCTATTTTAAAAACAGTTGAAGAGATATTGCTGTATTATATTGCGTTTTCACTGTTGCATTGTGGTGTGAGTTAAAAGCAAACATTCGTGCTGTAAGTTGAAAGAACATTAATAAAAGAAAGCTTTAGCGATTGATTATTGTGGTTTTAAAAACGGGGTTTTTTGCTTGGAAATATTGCACACCCCATGATAGGCTCTGTTTTGCTTCTCACCAAAAGTAGTAGTAGTAGTAGTAGTAGTAGTAGGTGGTATCCTATTTGATCAAGAGACATAGTTTCCTTTTAAGGCTTCTGGTTTTGAATCAAAAAGCAAACAGTGGTTTTGAATTCAAGGATAAAGATGGCAGGCAATATTCAGGTAATTGAGTAACCTACAGGTATCTCGGATGCTCGCAGCCACCTTCACCTCCACATATAGATGTTCTACAATAACATATTCTGTATCCTAGACAAATGCTTATTCCCATTAAGGTGAAAGTGCAAGTCTCCCTCACTGGTGCAACTTACATCACAAATGGTGCACTGCCACTTGGAAATTCTATTATCCAAGTGCCTGTTCCCTCTAAGATGACAGGCCATGTCTGCCTCACTGGTGCAACTTACATCACAAATGGTGCACTGCCACTTGGAAATTCTATTATCCAAGTGCCTGTTCCCTCTAAGATGACAGGCCATGTCTGCCTCACTGGTGCAACTTACATCACAAATGGTGCACTGCCACTTGGAAATTCTATTATCCAAGTGCCTGTTCCCTCTAAGATGACAGGCCATGTCTGCCTCACTGGTGCAACTTACATTGCAGAGTGCACACCACCACTTGGAATTTTTTATCTCAACAGGTAGGCTCTTCATCGGGTTCTCTTGTTTGCCTTGCTTCTTCGCTTCATGTATTTTATTTTCAGGTGAAGTATTATTGCTGATTACACACTTCTTTGGGTTGTTTACAGGAATTTCAGTTTTCTTTCGCGCTGAAGCAGAAGCAGCATTGCTATTTGATGCCTGGTTCTTGGAGTTCAGCAGCGCACAAGCTTTCTGGTGTTGTTTTCCTTGAAGATGTGAGTTAATGTCTATCTGACTTTTAAGTGTTGACTGGCATATAACACAAGTCCAAGCTTTTTGGCCATTCTGAGGAGATGATATGCCAGTATGATCTCTAACACCAATCCTTGCGGTTTCTGTGGTAACATTTGATTTCTTTCCCACTGAAGCTGAGGAAACCTCACCTTTTGGTGTCTGATTCTTGACTTTTAACTGTTCACAAGCAGACTTGTGTCGGTTCCCTTGCAGATGTGAATTAAGAACTTTCTCACTTTGGGCTGTTACTTGGCATATAGCACAAGTCCATATCTTTTGGACTTTCATCGGAGGTAGTATCCCGTGAAGATCTCTGCTTCCTATTATCGGTGCCGATTTATTTATGTTCTCCAGAGGCAGAAATATTCTGTTTTCTGTCTGACCAATGATAGGTTCTATTTGTCTAACCTGCAAATGCAGTTAAGATAAATGCTTAAAGGATGGATAAATGCACATGGTAACGAGGGCATTGAATGATAAGAAACCAATAAAGAATGGCAAAATTTCACAATCATAGAGGAACAGAAGGAAATTCGTGATCCACATAGCAGAATTTTTGAAAATTTTATAAAATAACACTAGTTCTAGAAGTTTTAGATTGTTTGGGTGGAAGTAATGATATTTTATAATTTTGGGTAACATATTCCAGACAAGTTCTTTGTTCTTTCCCACATATTTATGGATGTTCTGATTTGTAATTAGGCACCAACATTTAAGAGTTCATACTACTTTATCCAGCTTTTGAATAAATTAGCTACCTGCTCGGTTGATGAGACTTCCCTTTTGTCTGTTATTTCCACAGCATTATTGTCTATGGATAGAACTGGAAGTTTAGGTTGTTCGAACTTTAACTGCATGAATCAAAAGATATTCCGATTTCGCATTAGGCAGTAAAATTTCACAGTTCATAATACTATTTTCAAGATCACAGGTAGACTTTTCTTTAAAACTCTGAAAATTCCAGCTGTTATTTAAATAACCTGAGTGATTGATACAACTTCTTTTTCCTCTGTTGTTTCCACTGCGTTGCTATCCTTTAATCGAACCGGAAGCCTAGGTTGTTCCAACTTTAGCTGTATGGATCAAAGATAATCAAATTTCTCTTTGGCAGTTAAAATTTAGCAGTTCAAAAACAGGGCTATACCTTTTTCTTTAAAAGTTCCAATAATTCCAAATGTTAAATAAAATTACCTGCTTGGTTGATTCAACTTCTATTTTCTCTGTTATTTTGGAAGCACTGCTGTCTTTGAGTGGAACTTGATGATTTGAAGGCTCAAACTTCAGCTGCATGAATCAAAAGCTTGATAAAGTTCTTCTTTTTTTCTTTTTTTCCTTTTTTTTCATTTCATATGGTTGAAATCAGTTAATTTGATTGCCAAAAACTAAAAACCTGTACCTCGACAACATGACACTTAACAACCACTCTTCTACAAGAACATAGAATTAACAAATACATAAATCAAAGTATGAGTGATGCATGCAGGCGCTGTAATGATCAAGCTCCCATTATGAACACCTTTCCAACTACCATTGGTCAGGAATGTTTTTACATTCATCTGACTTGAACAAGTCATATAAGGATCCATGAACAATATGCAAATGAGATTGGCGGCCTTACATTATCCTCTACTGCAACTGCCTTGATCTCGTTCGCAGCGACAATAGGCTCTGCACTCGTTTTCTGGAAGAAAGAGGCGGGTGTTTGGGAGGGCAGTGAAGATGAGAAGACGCGTTTTTTATACCAAAACTATATAGATAGCATCTATTAAACCTTATTTTATTATAACCCTGATTCAATCCAACCATAGCATGCATATGAATTAATGCACATAACAAGAATGTCAGAATTATTAACCCAGTTAATTTCATGTATATATCAAAAGATTATCATACGTATTGTTTCCATGGAGAAGTATATGTACCGTGGAAGCAATGAGA
Organism: Salix arbutifolia; assembly: GCA_025169955.1. Classification (NCBI taxonomy): domain Eukaryota; kingdom Viridiplantae; phylum Streptophyta; class Magnoliopsida; order Malpighiales; family Salicaceae; genus Salix; species Salix arbutifolia. The sequence continues at coordinate 16,887,333 of CM045917.1, read as the reverse complement.
TTTTCCAAAGCATCAGTTCCATTTTCCTTCACATATCTCTCCACCTCAACAAGAAAATCATCTTTCTTATAAAACAACTCCTTCAGCCTTTTGAACTGGCAGGTGATGATTCTTGGGTCCATGGATAGACATGGATGAACAAGGTGTTGATAGACACAGAGGGAACCATCAAAGTCAGGCAGAACCAAGCAGCCGACAATCGTTAGCTTAATGTATGGCCAGAAGGTTAGCCTGGCATATATGTATAGAGAGAGAGAGAGAGGAAAATAGAGATTGAGTTGAGAGAAATCAACAGTAAGGTACTACCTGTTGTCCTAATTAAATAGCACACAACAAAATTCCCCATTTCAACAATTTGCACCAAAGAACAAAATCATCTTGAACATATGAACTTCCAGCAATTGTGCGTGCCCAGAGTAATTACAGAACATAAGGTAAAGTTCCCGTAGATCAGAAGCTACAAAAATTGTTTTGACTCCCAGGAAACTATGTTTCAATTTGTTTCAACTGAGTACGAAAACAGAGCTATATGGTGTAAAATGAAGAAAATATAATAAATTACCATTGGAGCTCAAAAGCACGTTCAAAGAGCAAAACCACAGAAATGGAGACCCAATAAGTGATCAGTTTCTGGGTGTCTGAGTTTGAATTACTCTCGATCGCTTGAATGGAAGCACATCTGTTGACACTCAGAGACAAGAACGGATGATTAGTAGTGATTCATAACTTCTTGGGTAAGGAAATAACGTTTTTACATTCTGAATAGCATAATTGAATCATCATTAGAAATTGCGAATCATTAACATGAACTAAAACACACAAAGTAAAGCAGAGAGAGAGAGAGACTTACAAAGGATAGCCCAAACCAAATACAGGCCTGCGCCCATAAAACAGAAACAACCGATCATCAAAATCTTGAAAACACAAACAGAAAGCAAAACAAGACTTTCTTAATTAATTATTGGGACAACAAAAAATGCTTAAAATCAAGCATTGGTCATAATTAATCAGAAAATATGAAACTGATACTTCTATCAGTTAAAAGAAACAAATAGATATCAAAATGTAGAATCAAGTTTCAAAACCACATTACAGGTGGGAATTTTCAGTACTCTTGTACGAAACAAAGCGATTATAAGTATAGATACAGTTATGTTCATACCATGCAACTATACCAAGGCATTGCACAGCAAATCTCAACATACCCACGAAACCCATCATGAACTCAGAACTCTCTAAGAATATTTTCTCAGCTTAATTAATCTCTACTAAGGTTTTGTTTATTCAGATTTTTATTAATAAACAAAAGCAAGGAATAAAGAAATGGAGTGGAAAGACGTTTCCAAGGAATTTCTGTGAAACAAAGAAGTCGCTTTTTCTAGCACTAGAGATATTTGATTTACGAAATGACAAATATGTCCTTGTTTAGTGTGCAATTATTTTCATCGTACCTCTGATGTATACGTGTACACTCATACGTACGGAAGTCATGTCTGAATCCTACCTAGATTCAGGAATCCGTAGTGCTCTGTTTGGAAAAAAGAGGAATGAGATCCGTCCTTGTTTAGTGTGCTCTATTTTCATCGTATTTTTTCTGTTTCTTGTTAAAGCAAGTTTAATGACAAAAGTTATTTTTAAGAACCAAATCATATAAATGATTTTTTGAATAATAGATAAATAGCTCTTGAGTTGATGTTCTCTTCAATGGTAAGAGCTATTTTGGAGAGCCATTTGAATAATTATTTTTTTTATCTTATTTTAAATAAAATTCAATTATTTTGTATATAGTTTAATTATACAATTAATATAAGTAAGTTATATAATTAAATAATTGCTTTTGAAAACTCTCAAACAATACAAAAAAAATAATTATATTTAAATTAAAAAATATATATAATTTAAAAAAACCATAATATTTGAAATTTGAAATTTAAGCTACTTATTATATGTTTTTCAAGTAATTCTATGTTTTTTTATGGTTGTTGTATTTGAAATTAATTAATGTTACTTATTGTCTTTCAGTGTTAGAAAAACTAAAAAAAACAAAATGAACACATTAACAAATAATCAATAAGTTCAAACATAATTAATTAAAATACATTCCATTATAAATAATTCAATCAAATTAATACCCCTATTTTTTATGCTAACTATTATTATAATAATTAATAATTATTAATAATTATTATTACAATATAATAATTATATTAAAAACCCACCCCACCCCGTTTTCACCCCTTCATTTTCATTTCAATCTAAAAAACCCTACCTTCCTTATTCTACACAACATGCGTCGTCCCCCTCCCTCTCCCTCTGCACCCTCCAGCCCACTAACACCACCAAGATCACTCGTGAATGGTTTAGGCAAAGGAAGCCTTCTTTTTTCACCTGATTCAGAGTTAAAATCCAAAAACTCGGATGACCCGCCACTGCCAGAACATTTCCTGTTAGCACATGGTGAATTTTTCCTCAAAGTCGCCTCATCAAGATTGCTTCACCTCTTGTTTTCTTTGATGCTACTGATTTTTTTATCATTTTTTCCATGTGGGTTCTGTTGATTACTTCCTTCTTTGCTCTTGCTACTCTTTCTACCCCACCAAGCAGGTATTTTTTTGATTATCTATGTATTTTTGAATTGTGGTTTTGTTGATTGTTATTGCTGTGGTTTTGTTGATTATTGTTGCAACGGTATAATTCTAATTTCAACAGCTTTTTTTAATTTTTAGCTCTGGATCAATCACCTGTGGGAATGCCTTCTCGGCTGAAGAAGAGGCAAAATGCCTCTTCCGTTGGAGACCACAAAAGAACAAAAATAGCCAAAAAATTCAAAAATTTGGCTTTTGCTGCTTGGATATCTCTTCCGTTGGACTTGCCCTTATATTATAATAACTATTTTATTTTTTCTATAAAAAATTATATGCTTATAGACTAGGATTATTTTAATAATTTCATGAGGTGTATTAGCTATTATTGATTTATTTGCCATATTTATGTTTATTCAATGTTTTTAAATAATAAAATAACCAAAATATCCATAAAAAAAAAGAAATTGATAGTCTCAGGGTTGGGGTATTTATTTATTTATTTATTTATTATTTTCTTATACATAGTAGAATTGCACATGTATCATTTGATGCAAGACATTTACCTCATTGTTATCAAGGGTATTGAAGTATTTTAACTTAAACGTTATTATTAATTGTAAGTTGGTTGAGGGTAATAATGTAATTCTTCTTTAAAATAATAATTTTTAATTGAAAAACTGCTACCGCCTGTAGAGTAAGCACCAATGCATAGGAATCACCGCATATTTTGAGCAACGCGAGCAGTAAAAAAATATATTTCACTGTATTAGTCAATTCTATTTTGTCTTCTCTTTCATTATAGGCAGCACGTGTACTCCAAATATGACTGGTGTATTTCTGATGATCTTTTTTCCCTTTATTTCTCTCTCTTACCTTTGTTAAATATATTATGGTCCTTATTGTTATTTCTAAAAATATCCATACCTTTTATTTTTTATTGTTGTTTTTTAGTCATTTTTTTTGTTGAAGGTTTTTTTTTCTTCAATTTAACCATTAGTTCTTAATTTGTATATATAAGGTCTTTCAATTTGGTCCTTCTACTTTTAATTTCTTATTTTTTTTCCTTTACTCTTTTGCCAAAGTTTTTATGTATTTCAATTTTATCCTTCAAATCAAGTTTATAATTATTTTTTTCAATGATAATAATAATTTCGATTTGGTCCTTTTTCTTTTGATTTCTTATTGTTTTTCTTAACCTTTTTCTCTAAGTTTTTAAAGTTTTGAATTCTATCATTCAAATCAAGTTCATAGTTTTTATTTTTTTTTCAATAATAATAATAACAACAACAACAACAGCAACAACAATAACAACAGCAACAACAATAATTTTAATAATGGTCATGATAATATTAAAAAGGTGTTTGACATTGCGCTTCAAAGGTGTTTTTGAAAAAAAAATATTTACTTTAAATTAAAATAATTTAGTGTTTTTAAATCATTTTCATGTGTTGATGTCAAAAATAATTTTTTAAAAATAAAAAATATATAATTTTGATATATTTCTGAAAAAAATATATTTTAAAAAACAACCGCAACTACACTCCCAAACATGCACTAACAACGATGATGATGATGATAGTGATAGTGATTTATGATGATGATGATGATGATGTTGATGATGATAATAGTGATATTGATTATAAAAGTTGAAATAATAATAATAATAATAATAATAATACCAGCAACAACAATATTGAAATTATTATAATGACAATAATGTTGTTATTTGTACTACAAATAATAATAATAATAATAATATTTAAATCATTTTCCGTAGCATACTTTTAATATAATTTATATAATGAATGCTAACACTTCATCCAAAATACATTTTTTTCAAGTATTTATTTCAAACTAACACACATTCTCATCGATTTCCCATTAAATTCTTATTTTCTCCCATACATATACCATTGGCTAACCCTAAAGCTCATTTCTATCTTTTGTCTTTTCTTCAATATTCACAAACTTCTAGTATCAATAACATGTGTTTCATATCATAATAACATTTTTTAAATAAAAAAAACCCCTAGATTCAATTCAAGAGACTTAATTAAGACATTTAGATATTTTGCATAAATTAATTTATCTTCACTTAAACTGATATAAATGGGTTCAATGCTTCTTACCCAACAATTAAATGAGCTTTGAATGTTAATCTGACATTAGTTTTTCACCTTTTTTCCTCATATTCATATGGTCTCTCTCTAATTCTTTTTTGTCTCACTTGTTTTTCTCTTATTTTTTTATATGAGGTGGGAGTCTTGGGAGTCATCATTATTGGAGAGGGATCTGACAAATTCTTTACCTTTAATAGAAGTAAAAACTTCATTAATGGTGGTGTTTAAAGGAGTGGAAAATCTCTTAAAATATGTTTAATGTTCAATAGCCTTTTTTTCTTGTTATTCCTTAAGTCAAGGTTTTTATTATAGAACCGATTTTGTTTGAAAGGTTTGTCTAGCTAACTTTTCTTATAAAAATAAAATATTTTGTACTTTAGCATATTCACATCTTCCACCAGTATATGATTTTTCATGACTTGCTTCACTTTAAGCAAGCTTTTGTCTAGCAAAACATAAAGCTCTCACCATATAGCATATTTCCTTGCCCCACTTATCAAGGCCTCAAATGTTATTGGCTCGAGCATCTTTTCCATCTTAAGCATCTTTTTGTTAACCTCTTCAAGTATTTTAACGTATTCTTGCTCTCTTTATAAGTAACACAAAATAGCTCTATGAAGCTTCGCTTAATAGGCGTGATTATGTTAAAGAGCATCACTAGCTTATTGTAGAGGTCCTTAGACCCTTCAATTGTTTCTTGAATTTAAATTATTATACCAAGCAAACATATACCCTTTGAAGGTTATAATAAGAATCTTACATATTGTGTCAATATCCTATATGACTAGCTTCAAGATATTAGGTATGTTTTGCACATTCTCTTAGGTCGATGAGGCAATCATAGTTTTCTAAGTTTATTTTTATAGAGATGTAGTCTTAAGGAGTCTAAGTATTTAAAAGTCATTTGGACAAAAGTCCCATACTTGATAAGGGTTGTAAGCATTTTTCTATGTGAGCTTAAAGACAAACTACTTTTTTATCCTTTATCTATTAGGCTATAGGTTCTGGGAGCTTAAAAAGTCTTATATGGAATGGTGAGATTGATAATTTTCATCCATCCCATAATAATAATAATAAAAGGAGCATGCCTCAAATACCTATTATGCATAAAGAGATCACGATTACTAGAGTGACCTCTCGTGGGGCTTAATTTATATTGGTGAAAAAAAAAACCTCTTAAATGTTGTTTTGCCTAAACTCTTCATAGTAGTAACTATCTATAGGTACTGGGAGTAGCTGGTTGTAGTGTTATTAGGACCTTTAGTGTCATTGAGAGTTTTAAGACTTATTAGGATAATAAGGCTTGAGTTTGCTCATGGGTTGCCAATATTACTTGAGTGAGGACTTACACTTGGTTAATGAGTTGTTGACAGTTCGGTTAAGAAGAGGTGTTTGTGATGGCAAGAAGATCGATTATATATCCTCACTCGAGTGTATCTTGATTATACGTCATATAATGACATAGAAATGTAAAAAATAAAAAAGTCAACTAATAAATTTTTTATTAGTTTCCCACAAACAACAATCGATGATATTCTAAAATTAAGATGTTTAGGAATAATGTTATTTGGTGGTTGAATTATAAGTTAATCAAATGTTATTACAATTGTTCTCATTCTCTATGGTGATGGCTTGATGTAATGTTCATGAGATCTACAAAAAGAATCTTATTTTGATAGATTTAGAAACTCCTGTATATTTAAGGCAATATTTTTGTATATGAAAACGTAATAAATATGCAAAAGAATATTAAATTTTAACAAAGTTGTTTATTTTTATTGGTTATATGAATAAGAGTTGTGCAAGAAAATGACATATATGTCAAGAATAAAAATTGTAAATATTTTATCTAGATATGTATTTATATCTCATTTTCCTTATCTTTTTGTTAAAGAGAGAGTTAAAAAGTCTTTTGTCTTTATAATATTAATGAGATAAAAATATCACTTATAAATATAATGATGAGATAAGTATTATTAACAAATATTTCTTACACATATTTTAATAATGAATAATATCACTAAAAAAATATTAACAAGGAAAAATAAACGAGCCTAACCTATAAGCTAGGCAAAAACGAATTAGAACACACATTGAGTCCAATAAAATTAAAGTTAAGTGATATAAAATCAAGATTAGACTTTATTTAGTGATATACTAGTTAAATGCCTGCACTACATTTCAGGTCAAGCAAATATTTTTTATAATTGTTCAAATTAAAATAATTAATAGATTTTGCTAGTTTAAAAATTAAATATAACATCTATACATGCAAGATTTTATATAATAAAATATATCAATACACCCTATTATAACAACAACATCGAAAGCTTAACATCTAAAAATATCATTATTATTATTGCTAAAACAATAAAATTATTAAATTATTACAAGGAGAAAAAACTCGAAAATATTAATAAAAGAGGAAGCAAGAAAAAAAAACTAAAATTATTATTATTGCGTGAATAACGGGAAAATAAATTCAATAAAAGAATAAAAAAGCTCAAAAACTTTAACAAAAGAGCAAACAAAATGAAAATGAAAAAAAAATATTAACTAAAAAAATCATTTGACATGAAAATAAAAAATATAATAAAAAAAACCAAAAGAAAAAACAAAGGAAAAAAATATAAGAAATTTTAATTTTCAAATGATCATAAACACAAACTAAAATTTAAGAACAAAATTTTTGAAAAAAATATTATCTCAACAAAAAAAAAAATTAAAAACCAAAACTAAAGATACTTATATATAAACATGGATAAAAATAAGAACTATTTAAGAACTATAAAAAATTAAGAGTATAAAGACCGAAAACAAAACCAAATATATTATCAATTTCAATAAAATAAAAAAATTTGAAAAAAATCAAATAAAATATAATATTTATATATGTAATGTTTGATATAATGAAACATATTAACATACCTTATTATAATAACAGGAACATTGAAGTCTTAAAAATCTAAAAATATCATTACTATTACTGCTAAAACAATAAAAAATATTAAATTACCCCAAGAAAAAAAATCAAAAACATTAACAAAAAAAGAAGTAACAAAAAAAACTAAAATTATTATTATTATTATTATTATTGCATTAATAATGATGAAAAAATTCAACCAAATAAAAAAAACCAATAACTTTAACAAAAGAACAAACAAAATATAAAAAAAAATATAAGAAAAAAGTAATTATTTGGCGTTAAAATAAATAAGGAGCGCTAGTCAAGGGTCGAGCAGGCACGCCCTCTGTCCACTGAATTGCAGGCACTTCTTCATATATTATTGTGAAAAAATAAATAAATATCAAAATACCTGCAAACCAAACAAACCGAATTGACCCAAAAACTGAGCTATATTATTATAATTCACAGTAACTTATCTCACAAGCTACAACAACTGAACTATGATATCTTTTAATATGTAATATAATACTTGAGCTCCGACAAAACAAAAACATAACAAACTTTAGTTTTATGCATGGCACTTAGACAAGCGTACTCAAGCCATAGTATGGTACCCAGCCCATAAGTGTTGGGCATTAGCATGGATATGATGCCCTTTAGCCCAACATGTGACCATGATTTAGATCTAAATAATTTTTTTGAGGTTTGGATTGTTGTTAAAACAACCTTTTGGCCAACTAAAAATATTTTTTAAAAAAACTGCTAAGAAATCTGAATCGAAGTGCACATCCTCGTTATTCAAGACCAGCCATTGGCATTCAGTCAAATGAATATGCAGTTGAGATTGGAATAGTAATCTGGGAGCCTGGTTCCAATAATAACCGGGAAAGGTCCAGTAGTTAACCCACCAAATCCAGTAGTTTAACTACAAAAATTATTAAATGTATCGTAAATGGACAGCAGCTTGATCATCACATGGATCGATCGTGATAAAAATTAAGTTCAAAGTATATACTCCCATTTCATGGCAAAGCAAAGAGAATACTTAGGCACCCAACATAGAGCCAGAGTTCCTCCTGCACTCGGTCAACATGTCCATGTAGAATTGGCACTTGCTGATGTCATTTCCAAAGTTGTTCACACACTGCAAAGAAGAAAGGTGAAACTAATGTCAATGCAAGAGCAATTAACGACCTAAGTTTGTGCATAGCACCAAAAAACAAAACAGGAAAAGGGCCAAAAAAAAATCATATGCTTTTTGTAAGGAGTAGTATCCCATTATGCTCACTCGGAAGAGTCTGAATCTATTTTCAATAAATAGTTCTCAAAATGAACCAGCTCAAACAAATTGTTTTCCTAATCTTGTGGATAAATGTCACTATATATCGAGGATCTTAGTCCAGGAACCACTGGATCCTCTATGGCATCTAGACATCATAACTACATTATTTTTAAAAATCACAACACAAATTAGGAGCGTGGTTGAGGATTTAGCAGTTCGGAACTACATTTTTGATAATTTTGGAATCATTGTCTAACATCCTCCAGGCAATTTTACAATCACCAGAAAATAACAAAGATCACTTGATGTTAATCCTTGGAAATAAGTAACCAAACAAGAAAAGTTTACATACATCTTGGAATGCCTTGGTGTGGATATTGCATGCATCAGCACCACCCATACTGCCTGCAGTGGGTGCTGCGGCAGCTGCAGCCTCAGAGACCGCAGTTTCATGTTGAATAGTGCGGGGACCCATCACAGCATCTACAGCTCTGTGTGCAACAGCACTTCCAGTACCAAAAGCCATGCCTGTTATAAGAGATTCAGGCTTATGCTAATTCAAACAAACATAACATTACCAGGAAATAACATGAAAGAGAGGACTTCAATCCCAAGAAAGCAATGATCCATTTTTCACATACCCTGAGCTATGGTCGAACCAATACCTCCAAGAATTGATCCACCACCGCTGCTCTGAGCATGAGCTGGTGGAGGAGCACGGTTGACTGCATCAGAACACACACAAAAAGATTGAAGCCAAGTTATGCTTTTAAAAAAGCAACACCAAGTTTAAGATGCGAAGGTAAATAGCATGGAAAATCCTCAATCCAAACTAAATGTGATACATGGATCTGTTCCTGTGTGCACCTAGAATGTTTTGCAATCTTCAAAAAATGCTGCAAGACTCTGCAGAGTAGCATTACCTGTTTGGGGAGGTGGGCTGCGAGCTGGGGCAGGACGAGGAGCTGGGCGGGCAGATCTTCCTGCAAAAAAACATAGGATCATGTGTAAATAAGAAGTTGGAAGATCAGTATTTCATGAAAAGTAGCACAATTGATAAAAAAAATACATCACATAGTATATAAACTAAATGATTGGAAACCAGCGAATGATTATCCAAAACAACAAAACGAAACGGAATAGATACGGGTATTCAACAAATGAACCGATCACATCAACCCCAAAATTCAAAAGCTGAAACACACCAGCATCTAAATGCCTAAGTTTTATCCTCAATATTAACTAAATTAAATAAATAAAAAAACTGAAAATCAAACTACCAACTTACTTGTATCAACAAAAATATGGAAATCCAAATCAATTAAGCATCTTGCAAGGTTTAAACAGATAGAAAGGAACGGACTTTATGATCGACATCGACTTTCACAAATTAGAAAACAAACAAAAAAATGCTATATAAAAAAAAACCATGACTAAAAAAATTTAATCAACACAGCACTGCCTCTGTAGTCGCAAAAAAAAAAAAAAACGGAGAATTTGAATTTACATTCTTGGCTTCGTTTTCTCAAATCTAAAACAGAAAATAAAAATAAGCACAAAAACACATAAAAATGAACAGAATCCAGAAAAGAATTAACAGATCAACGTAAAAATCTGACCCCCAGAGCTTCGGCGAGGCATGGTGAATGATAGGGGCGGCGACTAGATAGATGGAGAATGGCTTCGAGAGAGCGGGGGTTTTGACGTGTATGATTTCGGGAAACTGCCCCAAAAATCTGGACTTGTGATGTTATAAGCGGGTAACCCTGGTTTATTTGTTAGGGTTAGGGTGAAACGTGGCAATATATTGTTGGCGCAGGGTAGGTTGAGGGCGTGTCCGTCGTTTACTTGGGTTAATCAATTGGTTGAAAGGTGTGGTTAGAGAACACGGATGATTATTCTGTTCGTTTTCTTGAGAACGAAGAAGAAAAGAAAAAAACAAGGTTTGTAAGAACTCTACGTGTTAAGATTCTTACTAGTCAATTTCTTGTGCTCTGGCGGGCTTAACTATTTTTTTTTATAAAAAAATAGTGATAATATATATAAAAATTAGCAGTACAACAAAATTTGATATTGAAATCCATTAACTCTGACTTTATATCTAGCTTGAATTTTTAATTAAATTATAAAATAAATAAATTATCTTAATAGATTTAAAAACAATATGGAAGATAATTAAAAATATGACATAACATGTGAATCAAATAACCTGGGTCAAAATTATAAACTAGGTAATAGACTCTAGTAGATTAATAAAAAACTATTATTTATTTAACTATAAAATAAAAAAAATAGATTATCAATTATTAAAAAAACCATATAAAAGACAAATGAAAATTGAAGAATAAAATCATGTAGTTTATTTCTCAACTAACATAAAAGGCAAATTAAAATAAATAATCAACTTTAAATATCAATAAATACATCATACAAGAATCAAATTAAAAAAAAAACAATGAGCAAAGAAAACAAAATGTTAAAATGAAAAACAAATGGATTACTATTTTGACCCACAATGCAAATAAGTGCATAGAAATAATGTATCCCCCACATCCTTTAACTTCAAGTTTAAAAATATATTTTTCAATTAAATTTTTTAAAAATCACTTATATTACCTGATTTTTTCACTTCAATTTTATATCTTTCAATTCAACTTTCTCGTAAAAAAAATCGTACTATCTTATGAACAAAATTAAAACATCCAATAAAAAAAACACTATTCAAAAAAGATAAGGAATATTAATTAAAACATAAATATAAAAATTATATATATATATAAATCATTAATATAAAAAAATATTATTTAAAAAAAAAACAATAAGACCAGGCCTAAAACTTGACTCAGTCAAAAAAAGGCATGCGCCCGGGCCTTAATTTATTTATTTATAGTTTAATAAATAAATAAATGACATATTCTTTAGGTTGATCACTTAATGTAGAAAAAAAAATCTCTTCAATATGTATATTTTTAGCAAAACAAACTATTTTTCATCATCAACACAACCATCAAGAACTAGGCAGATCAGTACCACCAAAATTACCGCAACCTCAAATCAACCACCATATGCCACCACCTATATAACCACCACATCCAACATAAATTCAAACTTACTAATAGCAATAGTCGATACTATTTTATCGTCTTTGTTTTATTTATTTGGGTTATTTATGTTATATAATTTTAATTGATGAGACAAGTCCAATGGTGGATGTTTTAGGATTATGCTATTTATATGGCTCATTTTCATATTAAGTTATTTATCTAGTTTTGATTATTTAAATAAAACTTAACAGACTTTTTCAAATTCTATTATTCTCTGGCTTTTTGTTATTTTATTTTACTTATTCTTTTGTTTCTTATTTGGGTTTAAATGCCACATATCAAATGCCTTTAAAAATATTCTAAACTAAGAAATTGATTTAACATTTAAAATTAAATTAAATTCTAAGGGTTCCAAACAACTTGTTAAATAAAAGTTACCCATAAAATTAACAAGTAACTCTATTTTCCTTGATTTGTAATAATATGTTGGAACACCATATCTTGAGAGTCAGATACCTACTATATTTATCAAAGTAAAAGTAAAGACAAGTACTTTAACATCATTGGAGTGAATAATTATTCTCTATTTCTCTTTCTCATATCCTCTCTAGATATGGTGTAAATTGCATATAAATATGGTTTAACTGATAAACCAAGTACTTGATGAATTAGGAATATGATTTGTTTTTTCCTTTTAAAAAACCAATTCAACTCAATGGCTTAAGCTACTAGGAGAATCTTCAATATATAATCTATATTATTTTCTAACACACCCTTAAATGAAAGTCATTCGGGTTTGAAATTTGCATTGACTCACATTACTTTGTACTTTTAATTGGATTTTAAATATAAAAAAATAGAGGTGGTGTTATTAGAAATTAAATAGAATATAAAATATAAATAACGTGATTTGAACTCTTGACCACTTGGTCATATTATGTCAAAGAACTAGTTTTAGAAATATGCAAATCTTGACTATTTTCCATTTAAACAATATCTAAATCATTATATTCATTATTCTATTGGTTCAGATTGGAAGCAGTATTTATGAGGTGATGGGAGACACTTATATCCGTATGTCACTCAACCTTCTAATAGGTACAATTTCCATTATTTATCATGTTTGAGTGTATTTTAGAGCATATTAGTAAAATATATCAAATATGTGATAACATTTATGAGATGAGTGTCCAAGCTTACCACAAGCTTTGAAAACAATATAGATATGATCATTGTTTTGACAAGCAAAATTAAAACCATCATGATTGTCTTGCCCCTTTCCTTAAGAATCATCATGACCATTCTTTACAAATGGTTATGATTGGTGATGAGCAATATTGATAGAAGGTTGTTGAGTTTTTAAAGTGATTTGGTATCGAAAAACACAGACTTTTATGGTTAATAAAATAGAATAAATTTCTCCAAGCATGTATTATCTATGTAAGCGGAAAAATGACCATGAAATTGTCATGTGCATGGCTAAAACCTGCAATAATATATGTGATAAATATCATCTCATGTTATTGACTAAACCATGATTGCTAGCTTATCCGTTAGCTTCTAAATAAAATGAAAGTATTTAGTGGTATATTTATTACTTTTAGTTGTAATTAGGGTTTATGTGCGAGTTTGAATAATGTCTGCACAAGATATAAAGGAAGATGTTTCATCAAAGGCACACTAGATAATATGGGAAGATGTATAATTAACAACTTGAGCAAGCTCTCCTTCAGTAAAAGAAAACATAAGGTCTTAAGGATGAAGTTATCATGGAGATAATGGAGGGAGAATTTGAGGAAACTATTTAGATGTTGGGCTTTTGATGACTATATAGATACCAAATGAAATTCAGCCCAACCAATAACCAAATATTTCAAGTAATCATTTATTACAAAAGACATCAACTCAAGCATATATAACAAAGCACTTTGATCTTCAACACTTATACTTTTATTCAATTTTTAGTATGCCCAACATGGGTCTCTCTGAAAAATTACCAAGTACATTGCACTTTTGTTAGATGTAAAATATGAATTAAAAAACTAGGTCAATTATCATAAAAAAAAAATCATTAGGCTTTCATAAGTAACACGTCATAATCAATGATAATAGCAAACAAGAGATGCCATTGGGAATGGAAAGAGAAATATTTAGCGGTCATGTGCGGAAACTCCTCAGGGAACAATAGTCACAACCAAGTTTCGAGTTCATTATCTTATTCATGTGTGTCTATTTGGGAGTGTGATTGTGATTGTTTTTAAAAGTGTTTTTCATATAGAACTGCATTAAAATTATGTTTTTTTAGTTTTAAAAATTATTTTTGACATTAGCATATCAAAATAATTTAAAAACACTAAAAAATCTTAATTTAAAATAAAAAATAAAAATAAAAAAATTTAATTTTTTTCAAAAACATTTTTAAAACGAAGCGTCAAACCTACTGGAATTCATCTTGAAGATCTTCCGAGAATGAGTTATCATGACACTTTCTAGAAAGTTGAGGCATGCATGATTCAAGCTCTTCAAACCCTTCTGCATCATTGTTTTCATCCCCATTATATGTATATAACATGTCTTCAACATCTTTTATACATGCAATTCTACCTAGATTTCGTTCAAGTTCATTCACTAGCACATCACCAACATGTTGATTATATAGCACACTCTTCACCGTTCAAAAAAATAGTTGAATCAAATTTGATGCATTTAGCTTCAATGTATTTATTTGAAAGTTGTTATGGTGAAAAAACCAAATCAATTTTAATTGATTATAGAATTTAATTGATAAGAGAAAGAGAAAGAGAGAAATTAAAATAAAAAAACATATTAATTGATATTTGTGTTATATTATTGTATACCAAATAATTTTATTTTATAATTATTTTGTAAGTTTTATATAATTCATGATATAAAATATAATTTCTTAAATTACAATAAAAAAGTAAAATCTAGAATAAATTTTAGAAGAATGTTTTTATCCTATTATTTTATTAAAACTCCAACCTTGTTTAAGTTTTGTGTTATATCGAACGTTTTTATAAGGAAGCAGCTAGAATAACTGCCGTTTGCCATTCTTGGACCAACGTTCTATGCTCTCTTTTTTTCTACCTTCGACTCACTTCCTTATCAAATCTGTAAAAGAGCGTCTTAGGATTCTAATTTTTTTTTTTTTTTTTTTTTATCTCAATAAAAATAGTTTCTAACCTAAACTCTTTAAACCAAATACAAAAATATTACTTTTACTTATGTTAAACATTGCTAAAGACTATAAAGTATTTAACTTTGATACCTTGTTTTTTTTAAATTCATATTTAGTATTTTGTTTTCATTTTAAATTGTTACTTAGTTGTTATTAAATTTTGGAGTATAATTTGTAAATAAATAATATTTTAAAAAAAAATTTAAATCACGAATGCATGGTTAATCATCTACGTATATATATTGAAGCTGTTGACCAGTTTTGCTATCTAGTTCATTGTTTTGACTCTCCAGACCTTCTCAATTCTCCAAAGTCGTGACCACTACTTTCTCTAGTCTAGAGGTTCTAAGAGAACAAGTACCACAAATCTGTTCCATAAATCATAAAATTTAAGTTGTTAGGTAAAATTTTAAAATATAATTTATATTATTCTTTAACACCCTTTTTAAATGAAATTAAGCTCTTTGAATTTTAAATTTGTATAAACTCACACTACTTTGTACTTGATTTTCATCAAATAGATTGAGGGTGGTGAGATTCGAACTCATAACCGCTAGGTCAACAAAGCTCTGATATCATGTCAAGGAAACATCTCATCTAAAAATTTAAGTTGTTAGGTGACGTACTAGAATTTGACAATCTATCAATCTGCTTAGGCTTCTTGTCTCATGAAACTGCTGGATTTGGTCCTAAATCATGCATATGGTAAAACATATATAGCACCGATAAATTATAAACACTCTTATTCATCAGCACAATAGAATTCATTACCCTCTCAAAGTTTGTTGTTGCACCACTAAAATAGAAGTGGTGCCATCGAAATCCATGGAAGTGATATAATCACCTATCACTCCTAATTCAAGATGATCACACCAATCTGATGATAACCCTTCGAGGAGAAATGGATTGATCCCTTTTTGCCTTCCTAGGATCCATAGGTCAAAATGCACATCATTACCAAATGCCTGGACTGTAGCCAATGTTTCTTCTCCATTCTTCATTACAACATCTCGACAAACCACACGTTTATTTCTCCCATGCCTTTCCCGAAATGATGTGATCACCCCATTGTCAATCTTCTTCTCTCGCTCATATTCTCTGCAATGATGATAAGAAAGGAACCTAATCACCGTAAGGGACACATTCGGATTCATTAGAATTCTATCTGCATAAAAAAGTGCCTCTCGAGCGTCTGCTCCACCTAAAAATAGCACAAGAACATGGCGAGGAGAGCTGTAAAAGAATTTATCGCAAAGGGGGTTCAACAAGTGAACCTTGTGAAAAAGAATTCCAACGGAGCATGGAGCGTGGTCCAGCACATTTGAGAACACAGAAGGCGTTCGTTGATGATCGATTTCAGTCATTTTCGCGCTATCCATCCATTCCATATGGAAAGGTAAAATGACAAGATTGGCTTCTTTTATCATGGCCAACTTGCAGATGTCTTGATACATTGTTTGCTTTGGAACCACTGCCGTGAAGGAATGGATCTCCATCGCGTCCCTTTTGGTTTCCATGTAGGTTTTTAAGGCATGATATGTGGAATCGTAACCTGAGTAATTGAAAGTTCTAGTCTCCTTCTCGTGATCTATCAACAATGGGGCTGCTCGGCCATTGAGCTCGATGAGGCAGAGAGCATAGATTGATAAATTTATCTGAGATGGAGAGGAGAATTCAAAAAGATTGATGAGGCTGGCCACACTATCTTGGTTGTAGACACAAGCTACTACCTTAAGTTCTTCGTATGGAGGGGTGTATTGGATGGTTCTCTTCGTGTTCACTTTATATGTCCTGGTTGGATCGTAGAGGAATCTGATGAGAGGCGTTGAAATTGCTGTCACAGATGTTACTAATAGCACCAGCATTGTGAAAGATGGGATATCTATAACCTATTTAACATAAAATTGCACATAATGAATGAATAACTCTTTTATACACCAATCAGTTAAAAGGGGAATTTCTAGTTCTGAACATAGTATTTGATGATGTGCATGTAAGTGATGGAGAAAAACTGGCTTACCGATTTTTCCAGCCAATGCATTAGTAAGATGAATTCCTGCTGACCTCTCAGATTCAGAATGAGCGTGAGAGTAAGAGCATCTCTAAATGGTATTTTCACCGAGAGTGAAGTCACAAGAGTTGCAAGCAGTTTAAACACAATTCCTGACACAGCCACCGTAAGAACTGGTGTCAAACTAGACCAAGAAACACTTGTCATAGCAAAGAGATCCACGGACATTCCGATGTACACATATGAAAATGGGACGAAGAAGTTCATTATGAATGTCTCGCTCCTCTCCACAATTGTTGATCCGATTGGTGGACCATCTGGTATCACTAGCCCCATCCACATGGATCCCGTAGCAAAATCCAACCCGATCATGTCTGAAAGAAAACTCATCACCAAAGCCCCTAGCAAAATGAGCACAATATAAACCTGCTCGATAGGCTTCCCCTCGGGAGTTTTTCCAAGAATCCATATCATTGCTTGTCGAAGGGTGATAACACCTAAAGCTATGAAAGCTGTTACTGAAATCATATACCTTAAAACGTTAGCATCTGTTTGTTTTAGAGCCCCAGCTATGATCAAAAAGATTATCCCTATTCCGTCTGTTATTATCGTGGTAGCCAGGGCCATTTGCCCCATCTCAGAGCTGAGAAGGTTTAATTCCTGAAGGATAGGATAAATGACAGCATATCCTGTTACAGCCATTGCTGAAATAACTCTTCCGATCGAAGAAGGTTTAGAAAGTACTTTATCCATTGACGGGCTCATGATGTTTGCCACTATTGTACCTGCGACAAGAGGAACGATCACTCCAGCCAATGTTATCATTCTATGTTTCCTTCTCGAAAATTTGATCACAGAGAGATCCATCTTAACCCCAATGATGAAAAGGAAGTACATGAAGCCCATAGTTCCAATATTTGCAATGATATACTTGGCATTTTCCGAGAAAAAAGTACCATTAAACTTCTTTTCGATGCATAGCAAAGACGGACCAAGGATTATACCTCCCTTGAAAATTATCAAAAACAACAGAGCAACATAAGTTCAGTGGCAGAAAAATCCATACTATTTCAGTTAAAATATACATGCAATGTTTAGCGAAACAAGGTAATAAATATACGCAAAAATGAAGGAAGAATCTTACAATGACCTCAGAGACAACCTTGGGCTGTTTGAAAGGCCTGAGAAGAAAGGCGACAAGGCGAGTCATCAAAATGACTAGAATTGCATTGAACAATATCACACCGAAGTGGACATTTAACCCGTCATTCGAGTTAAAATAATCTGACGAGTTCCCATGAAGAGTTGCGCGACATGATAATGAATCCTTAGAAATGTTATGATTCATTGGAAACAACGTTGTTAAGGACTAGAAATCTATCAGAATTAGGATCGTACAAAGCTTCCGTGGAAAAGGAATTATGCAGGTGGTCATCAGCTATCCTAACCATTTTTCCACCAGAAAATACCCTGAACAGAAACTGTGAACATTGAAGAGAGAGAGTTGTTAGGGATCGAGGGCATATGCATAAGTTGTGGAGAACTCAAGCTGCAGATTTCAATTACCGAGAAACGAAAAGAGTGGGATTTGGCTGTCGTTTTGCTATCTTTGACCACTCTTGATATATTTTGATCCCAACACGTATGCGGTTTGCTCAAGTGAAGAAAATACGCCTTGATTTCAGTCTTCCTTTTCTTTTTCCATGGTTGAATCCAGTACTGTATGTTTCCGAAAGAGCAGTTACCCTGTCATGGATCCAGTTGCCATGCCCAATCCAAGCATGTCTGAAAGAAAACCCATAACCAAAATCACCCCTAACAACATGTTCCACCACATAAACTAGATTGACACCCTGCCCTTTGGTTTTGTTTGTTTTTCTAAAACTCGTTTCATTGCTCGTTCAAGGGTGATAACAATAAATCGTGCTGCAGAATGATCTTTTCACATGGTTGAATTAGTATTTTTCTAATTAAATTAAATAAACCAATCTCTTTATATATTTTTTTGGCTGCACTGTGTAATTATTGATTTATCCTTGGAATTAAAAAACAATTGTCTAGCTAACAATGGCTTTTCACTTTTTCCAAAACAATTAAAAAATTAAAACACCCTGAAAAAAAGCTAAACAATTGGCACAACCAAATGGATGGAACGTGAGGTTCAAAATACCAAGATAATACTTAGATTATGATATTTTGACCAGGTTGAAGAAAGACTTAATGGAAAGAAAGCCATGGTTGAAGTCCGAACTTGACCATAATTAGAACAATAAATATTTTTTAATGGATTTTATGGATTCAATCAAGGACTTAATTGAAGAAAAAATAAGTTTAAAGAACTAATTCGGGTTCATCTCCAATAAATAGAAGAAAGAAAGACTTAATTGAAACTTTAAAAATCCAAAAACAATTAGAGCTTAATTGAAAGAAATTTGAAGTTTAAATTTTAAAGTTTAATTAAGAATTTATTTGTCAAACCTCAAAACTAGGGAGCAAGGTATCTGAGATTCAGTCATTATTTCTTCTTCTTCTTCTTCTTTAACCAAATGGTTGATTATGATATCACTTTAAATAAATGAGTGTGGTGTCTCTGACCACTTAAGGGACTTTGATTGGCACTAATCAATTAAGAAACATTTCATTTACAAGGGTTAGTTATTTTAATCAAATGCTTGTATCTTATTTGGTTTCATGAACTTGCCCATATCTTTTCCTAGTTAGCCTCTCATGCATTGGCACAATCAATTTGATTGGGGATCAACATTCCAATCAATGAATATGATGTTTTAGAATTTTTAATGATTTTTGAATTCTTGTTTGAATTTTATTGTGTATTTATTATGATTAGTTGTATTTTAATAGATTAAATTAAATTAAAAGAAACATGTGGGGTTCATTATATAAGTAAAGGAAACTTTGGATAATAATATAATAAGTGAAAATTAATATCATGAATAAGAGAAATAATTATTCTAAGGCTACTTTTTGGTTGGCCATGCGAGGGGAAAAAATGTGAGCAATCGTTGAAATCCACCCTCAAAACATAAAAGAAAGCTAGATTAAGTGATCAGTAGGTGTTAAAAGAAGTTTTAGGCAAAGAAAATTGAAGAATTCAAGGGTTATTTCTCTAATTGAGGCCATGGTTTTGAGAGAAGAAAAGGAGGAAGGAACAAAGGTGAAAAATAATGGTTTTCTAAGTTTTTAACCTTACATTTTCTTTAGATTGAAAGGGCTAACTGTAGTGATATATTAGGATTTATAAGTTAAGGTGTTAGGGTTTTTGAAATTATGGATGATTAATGACATAACATATAAATAATAAATGAGTAAGGGTTCAATTGAATGAATTGAAAAGGAATTTAATCCTTGCCATGTCCAAGGCTTTGACTAAAGTATATAGGAGTAGTTTTTTAGGATAATTAAGGTAATTACTACTTGTATTGTGTGGAGTTGTGTTGGTTGGAATGAATGATAAATGAATAATGTTGATATGAACCCATTGAGAAAAGAAAAATCCACCCTTGTATATTCTTGGACTTGGGGCTAAATTGTGGGATTTAGGTGTTGAGTTTATATGGATTATTTAGTGATGGATCATGTAAAATTGCATTACTTTAGGCCTGTTTGGGAGTGTGATTTTGGTTGTTTTTGAAAATGTTTTTTGTTTAGAAATACATCAAAATAATATTTTTTTTATTTTTTAAAAATTATTTTTGACATCAGCACATCAAAATTATCTAAAAACACCAAAAAAATTAATTTAAAAAAAAATCATTTTTTTTTCAAAACCACTTTCGAAAAGCTCTCCCAAACACCCCATTTAAGTGTTAGATGATAGTTGAAGGTGTTAAAAGTGAAGCATTTTGACTTGATTGAATGATATTAAATGTAAGTGTGCTAGTTAAAAGGATTGGTTGGTGGGTAGAAGTGTGATACATGAGTGTATAAAATGAGTTCTTTGATATTTTTTCCTTGATAAAAAGATGTTAAGAAATTATAAATTGGTTTAGCCAATACATTTTTTCTTTTTTGTCAATTATATATGAAGTGAAATGATAATTTTTTGTGGGTAAAAATAATACGAAGAAAAAAGAATTTTTAAGTTATCACCTTAAATTAAAATTTCTATTTTTCCATAATAGAATTGTGAAAGCTGGTTATAGTTTGGATATAGTACACTTGTTGAAATAGGTGAAGTCACGGGTGTTGCGCAATAGTATTGGACAATTAGCTAAGTTCAATGTATCACATAGGTGTTTTGCATATTTGGCCAATATTTAAGATTGTCTTAGTTTATTTAAATGTCATTTTCATTTAATAAATAGTGTCTTGATATTATTTATTGATTGCGTAATTAAATGGGGTATGAAATTGACCTGTATCTATAAAAAAAAATCAAAACATTTTAACAAAAAAACAATAAAAAAACAATTACTAAAATTATCATTATTATTGGCAAACAATAAAATCATAAAATTATCTAATCCGAAAAAAACAAAAAAGACAAAAAAAAAGGAAAAAAGAAGCAACATTAATTTTAAAATTATCACCAACATAAATTAAAATTTCATAACAGAACCTAATAAAAATAAAATCCTGAAAAAAATGAACTGAAAAAAATAATCTAAAAGCATAAATGAATAAATACAGACATAAAACAAACATTGTCCAAACATTATATTTTTTAATGTTTATAGATCATTCTCACGTGTTGATAGTAAAAATAATTTAAAAAAAAACAATTATCATTTTAATATATTTCCAAATAAAAAATATTTAAAAAAACAATATATTTCTAAACAAAAAATATTTAAAAAAAAACAATCATATTTTCAAGCAAAATAGAAATATATTAAGAGTGGTATTTGAACCCACACCCACTCGAATCAAAAGCTTAATCTATCGCCTTAAACCAACTCGGCCATCTCAAAATCCCTTTAGTCTCTCATGAAACTATATATTAATAGAACGTTCCAAGCAAAATAGATTTAATCCACGCCCTCTCAACCAAAAACCTTAATCTCTCACGCCTTAGATCAACTCGGCCATCTCAGCATCTTGTTTATCATTCACCAATATATATATATTAATCGTAATGTTCTTCAACAGACTTTAAATGTCCATAAAATAGTGAAAAGTTATTATTCAGTGAATTTAAAATCACGATAAAATAAAAGAAATTTTATTGATCAGTAAGATGTTGGGCCTAATATGAATTCGGTTTGATTTGCATGGATCCGGTAGGTGTAATAATGCTGTGCTAAATCCTGAACATTCAAGCCCCAAGAGTCTAAAGTTCGTGAACCATTTCTTAATAAAATCCTATACGCCTAATTCTTAATAAAATCCCGTAGAACCATTTCTACTCCGAAATTCGGTGCCTAAACTATTCTCGAGATTTTGAATCTAGAATTGTTATAAATTGTTCAGAGAAAACACTAGTTAAGTTCTCTTCGAGTCAGCTTCAGCGTAATGCATGAAAACAGGTTATTTCGAGAGCAGATAATAGTTAATCGGGGCAGAATTAGCTATTGTCACATCATTATTGCGAATCATCATTCTAAATCAGAACTGTGTAGGGCAATTTAAAACTTGTAACTTATGTTAAAGGAAGTGAATGGAGAGATTTTAGTTACGCATGATCACAAAATTCATAAGAATAAAATAGAATTTAAACTCATAACCACTTGATTAATAAAAATATAGTTTCATATCAATATAAAAGTTAACAGAGGTGAGATTGAAGAGAGAAGAGATTATCTTTCTCATTGATGACAGATGTATATATATCGTTACAGAGGCAGCTATCCTTAAGGGATTTGATCAGCTAGAGCTTATCAACTCATACAGTGGTGGAGTCCTAATCAAATAGAAATTACACAGTTAAGAGTCCTATACATGACTTCTTGATTGTATATTTATCATGCCCCCTCAAGATGGGCCACGGTCAGAGAGCCCTATCTTGTCACGTAAGAATTGAAACTGAGAGGTGGATAATGGCTTGGTTAGAAGGTCTGCTAGCTGGTCTGCAGAGGAGATGTGAGCCACCCGTAGCTTGCCAGTTTGAACTTGGTCTCGAATGAAATGATAGTCCACAACAACATGCTTCATGCGTGAATGAAAGATTGGGTTTGCACTTAGTTGAGTGGCACCTACATTGTCGCAGTAGATAATAGGAGAGGATGGAAGAGAAATGCCAAGCTCTTGTAGCAGTGAAGAAACCCAGCTTAATTCAGTGGCAGTGGCTGCAACCGAGCGGTACTCAGCTTCTGTCGAAGATCTGGCGATGGTCTTTTGCTTCTTTGAACTCCAGGAAATGAGATTGCTTCCAAGATAGACGAGGTAAGCACTAGTGGAGGAATAATCATCTTTGTTTCCAGCCCAATCGGCATCCGAAAAAGCATGAAGATTGTCAGCAAAGGCATGCAGAGAACTGGGTGAATCACGACGCAGGAGAAGGCCTTTGTCAATTGTGCCAAGGAGATAACGTAGAATACGCTTGACAAGGACCCAATGTGTATCACTTGGACGATGCATGAACTGGGACAATTTGTTGACTGCGAAGGACACATCTGGATGTGTAAGAGATAAGTACTGGAGACTTCCCACAACGGCACGATAAGTGGAAGGATCAGAGATGGGTGAACCAGATTTTAATGATATGGCAGAAGCAGAGGTTGGCAGAGGTGTGAGAACTGGATTGGCCTCTTGCATGTTTACCCGATTGAGCAAATCTTTGATGTACCTGCGCTGAGAAAGAAGAAGACCATGTTTGTGAGGGAGAACTTCAACTCCCAAAAAATAGGATAGATTACCCAGGTCTTTGAGTGAGAATCGTTGGGCAAGGCTGGACATAAATTGCAAGAGAGCAGCATCATTGTCACCAGTAACAATTATATCGTCTACATAAACCAAGAGATATATAATGTGATGGGCACTGTGAAATACGAACAGCGATGCATCAGCATGTGAATTGCGAAATCCAGATTCCAACAGAAAATGACGCAATTCATTGTACCAAGCGCGGGGTGCCTGCTTAAGCCCATAGAGGGCTTTGTGAAGTTTGCAGACAAAGTTGGGTTTGTCCTTGTCAATAAACCCAGGTGGTTGTGTCATGAACACAGATTCAGTAAGGCATCCTTGAAGGAAGGCATTATTGATGTCCAGTTGTTTGATAGACCAATTTCGGCTGACAGCAAGGCTTAGGATCAGACGAACCGTAGTTGGCTTAATTACTGGACTAAATGTCTCATGATAATCGATTCCAGGACGTTGGTGAAATCCTTTAGCAATAAGTCGCGCCTTAAATCGATTTATTGAACCATCAGAATTTCTTTTAATCCGATAGACCCACCTGCATCCAACAAGGTTAGTAACACAATCAGGGGAAACCAGTTCCCATGTTCCATTGCGAACAAGAGCATCATACTCTTCGGACATAGCTTTTCGCCAATTGGGATCTTGTAGGGCTTGGGAGGAGGATGATGGCTCAGTGATTGATTTGGAAGATTTTATTGTGTGCAGGGTGAGTTTTTGAGTGGGTTTCTGGATGTTGTGTTTAGACCGAGTAATCATGGGGTGAGAAGAAAGTGATTGAGGTGGATGTGTTGTGGTGGGTAGTGTAGCTGTGGTAGTAAGAGGCAAAGAAGAGGACAATTGTACCTGGGACTGAGAACTGGACTCTGTTGCGGCATGGGAGGATGATGGCTGTGGATGAGAAGAAGAGCCCATGGGAGGAGATGCATCCAAATGGTGTTGTAGAGATGGTGCAGATGAAGCCAGCTGCAGAGTAGAAGAAGGGACGGTAATGGTGGGGGGAATCCAGCTGGACACGGAAGTAGAGGGACTGGAAGGAACAATAGAGCAAGATTGGTAGGGAAACATAGATTCCACAAATTGAACATGACGGGAGACGTGGATTTTTCCAGTTGACTTGTCAAAACACAGGAATGCACTTTGAGAGAGGGAATATCCTAGAAATACACAAGGCTTTGATCTTGAATCAAGTTTGTGAGATGTGTATGGTCCTAACCAAGGATAACACAAACACCCGAATACTTTTAGTTTGGAAAAATTGGGACTGCGATGAAAAATGGACTCAAATGGTGAAGACATTTTTAACGTGGGAGTGGGCATTCGGTTTATTAGATAGACTGCGGTGGTGAAGGCATAAGACCAGAAGGTTGTTGGAAGGGATGCATGAGAAAGAAGAGCAAGACCTGTTTCCACAATATGTAAATGTCTCCGTTCAGAAAACCCATTATGTTCAGGAGTGTGTGGTGGAGTAGTGAGATGACTTATTCCATTGTCAAAAAGAAAATTTTTGAGAACAATGTATTCACCACCATTATCTGAATAAAAGGTGACAATTTTGAGTTTGAAATAATTTTCCACAATGGCTTTAAACCGTTTAAACACAGTTTGAACATCCGATTTTTGTTTCAGTGGATATAGCCATATGTATTTCGTAAAGTGATCAACGAAGATGACATAATATTTGAAACCATCATGTGAGACAATGGGAGAGGTCCAAACGTCTGAAAATATGATTTGAAGAGGACGAGTGGAAATTAAAGTAGATGTGGAAAAAGGAATTTTATGACTTTTATTGCTTAGGCATGCATCGCAGCAAAAAATTTTATTTGAAGAGAAACTTAAATGATAACAAGTCAGAATATGATGAAGAATAGAGGAGGCTGGATGACCAAGGCGTTGGTGCCAAATAGAAGCTGTGGTTTTGACTGTGGAGAATGCAAAAATGGGTTTAGAGGACGAGCTTGCAGCTGGCCATTCATAGACACCGTCTTTAGTTCCGCCTTTCAGAAGAACATCCCCCGTCCATAGGTCCTTCACATGAAAACAAGAGGGAAAGAGTTCAACAGACACGTTATTGGTGAGACAAAACAGTGCAATGGAAATCAGATTTTTATGCATGTTGGGAACACATAAAACGTCTTGTAATTGAAAGGAAGAGTTCGAAGTGAGGAGTGATACTGAACCAGAGTGAGTTATTGGAAGAGTAGTACCATCACCAAGCATAACATCATCTTGGCCAGCGTAGGGTGCATGAAGAGAAAGGTTGCTCAAGTCTGCCGTTACATGATGGGAGGCTGCACTATCCAGTAGCCATGATGATGAAGGAGATGGTGATGACGATGTGAAATTGGCTTGAGGATGGCCAGATGATGGTGTTCCATAGGATTGATTACCAGTGTAAGAGTTGGAATTTGGCACCAAGTGAAAAGAGGGGCACCGTTTGGCAGTATGCCCTTGGATGCTACAAATCTGGCAATGACCCAGATATGGGCGTGGAGGCTGTCGATTATTTCGACCAAAATTTGCAGAAGAGGCTGGCATGCTCTGGCGAAAAGTTGAAGTGGGACGAAAATTGTGTCCCATAGGAGAGAATGATGGACGCCAGTTGTTTCTGCCAGAACGCAGATTGTTGTTGCTTGGGTATCGAAATGTAGAATTGGCAGTGACAGGTCCCATAATGGAGGAACGTGACTGCGTGTGAAGGGAAGCTTCAAAGGAGAGAAGCTTTTCATGAAGTTCATCAAATGTGATGGCAGTGTCCCGAGCTTGAACAGCCCTAACAAGCTCCTTGTATTCATCATCAAGGCCATCCAAGATCTTCTCAGTAAGATCTTCAATATCCATAGGAGCACCAAGAATAGCAAGTTCGTCTGATCTTGCTTTGACAAAATGCACAAAATCTGTGATTGTCATGGTCCCTTTGGTAAGATTTTTCAACTGGTTCTTTACATGCTTAATACGTCCGCGAGAAGGTTTCGCATATGTGGTGGCAAGAGTGGTCCATGCTTCACGAGAGGAGGTAGTTCGTGCTACAAAGGAAATTAATGGGGGAGAAAGACTGCCAATGAGAGCATTTAGGATGAGCTGATCTTGCCTAATCCAGAAACTGTGGGCAGGATTAGGAATGGCTGTACCATTAACTGTAAGTGTTGTTGATGGACATGGCTTAGATCCATTGATGTATCCAAGAAGATCATAGCCAACAAAAAGTGTTTCAAACTGAATTTTCCATGAAGCGTAGTTGGAAGAAGTCAATTTGAGTGGGGCTTGGGCGGCTGTGTTAATGGTGATGAGCTGATTGTCTGTGTTTAGAGGAATGGAAGTTGACATGTTGAGGAAATTTATCGAAGGATCAGAGAGTGCTCTGATACCATAACAGAGGTGAGATTGAAGAGAGAAGAGATTATCTTTCTCATTGATGACAGATGTATATATATCGTTACAGAGGCAGCTATCCTTAAGGGATTTGATCAGCTAGAGCTTATCAGCTCATACAGTGGTGGAGTCCTAATCAAATAGAAATTACACAGTTAAGAGTCCTATACATGACTTCTTGATTGTATATTTATCAAAAGTTATTATGAAGTTGTTTGGCGCGGCGTTTCACCCGCCACGCCACAGCTTTTTAAAAAAAATTATTTTAAATTAATATATTTTTGTGTTTTTAAATTATTTTGATGTGTTAATATCAAAAATAATTTTTAAAAAATAAAAAAAAAATTATTTAAATGTATTTCGACACGAAAAATATTTTGAAAAAATACCGCAACCGTCCTCCCAAACAGGCTCAATATATGTTTATGTTTGTGTGTGTGTGTAATCGTAAGTTAATACATGCAATCGCAGGCTTTGAACATCTCCCGTATGTAAATAATTCGATAAATATCCATAACCTGCTCCATCCCACACTCTCTTCCACCCCCAAGTTACAAAATAAATGATGGATCCCAAAGAATCTTAGCAGGAGTGACATCATTTTCTGTTAGCATGAGCCATGAGAAGTTGCATGGAAACAGAACACTCTCTGTATCCAGAATTTCCTATTTACGGTAGAATATATCGACTTCCTAGTTTGTAGGCTTAAAATAGGAAAAGCTTTGATGTAATAGTAGATTAGTTGAAACACAACTTCTTCCCGTGTATGTGTATAAATACTTGCCATAAATCAATTAATAAAGTAAGGAAGTTTGTTCCTCAAGAATTCTGACATGGTATCAGAGCAACCACATTCAGAGACCTAAGGAGGAGGAAGAAGAAGAGGAAAAAAAAAAAAAACACAAAACACAGAGAGACGAAGAGAGGAGATTACACCAAATCCCATGGCTGAGAATCTCACTGACTTGATTCAGCCACAAAATCCCATAACAGACTCCATGTTTGACAACTTCACGGCCAAGATGACAGAAGCCTTGACAAAGGCCCAGACTACTTCACAACCAACTATCACTGAGTCGTCTACAACACCAATTGGCATCAAGTTGGATGGTTCCAACTATGCTTTATGGTCCCAGGTGGTAGAGATGAACATCTCAGCCAAAGACAAACTGGGATATATCAATGGAGACTTTTCTCAACCCTCCGAGACAGACCCAACATTCCGCAAGTGGCGCACTGAAAACTCCATGGTAAAAGGGTGGTTGATCAATTCAATGGATCAATCACTTGTTGCAAACTTTATCCGCTTCCCAACAGCAAAACAAGTGTGGGATGCCATTGCAACGACATATTTTGATGGAACTGACACATCACAAGTTTACGAGCTTCGACGGAGAGTTACTCGAATGCGGCAGAGAGGAGGATCCATAGAAAAATACTACAATGATTTACAAGGGATATGGAGGGAGATAGATTTTCGACGCCCCAATCCCATGAACTGTGCAGCAGATATTCAGAAATATAACTCCTTAATACAAGAAGAAAGAGTTTATATTTTTCTGGACGGATTAGATGATCGACTTGACAACATTCGGAGTGACATTCTCCAACTGAAACCATTCCCAACCATTGAGCAGGCCTATGCTCATGTTAGAAGGGAGGATACACGACAAGCAGTAATGACAGCAGGGGCTGAAACCACAACCAGTGGTGCTGTCATGGCCATCAGAGGCTCACGGTTTGGCCAACAACCAACACTGGTACTGGGAAGACCTAACATACCCTCTAAGCCGAAGAATCCAAGTGATGGAGGGAAGTGTACACACTGTGGAAACACCAAACACACCCGTGATACATGCTTCAAGTTGCATGGGTATCCAGAATGGTGGCATGAACTACAAGCCAAGAAGAAAAAAGGCAACACATCACATGATGAAGGCACGAGCAGAGCAGCAATAGTCACGGCAGAACCTCAACTCTCACTTATCCCCATGGAAGAATCCTCCACTTCTAAAGCATCAGGTAACTGTGGACAAGTTTTGAAAAGTTCTAACCATCGTGATGAAGATGAATGGATTATTGATTCGGGAGCTACGGACCATATGACCTTTGATCCTGCGGACTTCTCACATACAACTGAACCACAAAGGACACGTATTGCAAATGCAAATGGGGACACTTTTCCAGTCATGGGAGCTGGAACCGTGACATTATCATCCTCACTCACTCTATCCCACACTCTTCTTGTTCCTTCACTATCCAATAAATTGATGTCTGTGAGCCAAGTGACTGAAGCACTCAACTGCCTAGTATTAATGTACTCTAATGTTTGTTTTCTTCAGGATGTTCTCAGCAAGGAGATTATTGGGCGTGGTACTAAGAGAGGGGGGTTATATTACTTGGATGATTTCAACTATGGAAGAGCAAATCATGTATTCCAGCAGCACAGTAGCAAGGAACGGGAAATATGGTTATGGCACCGTCGTCTCGGGCACCCATCTTTCGGATACCTAAGACACCTATTTCCAAACTTATTCTCAACATCAAAGGATAGTGTTTTTAATTGTCAGACTTGTATTTTGGCCAAAAGCCATAGAAACTCTTATCATGCAAGTATGAATAAAAACAGTATTCCATTTTCCCTTATACATTCAGATGTCTGGGGACCTTCCCCATAAACTACTGTAACTGGTCATCGTTGGTTTGTTATATTCGTCGATGACTCAACCCGAATGACTTGGCTCTACCTGATGAAAACAAAAGATGAGGTGTTCCCAATATTCCAGACTTTTCACACCATGATTCAGACTCAATTTTCAACAAAAATTCAGGTGCTTCGATCAGATAATGGAGGAGAGTTTGTCAACCAACAGTTCAAAGTTTTTTCTCAAAGACAAGGTTTCCTTCACGAAACCTCATGTGCTCAAACTCCACAACAAAACGGTGTTGCGGAACGGAAAAATCGCCACATCTTGGAGACAGCTCGGGCCCTTCTCTACGACACAAATGTTCCAACTCATCACTGGAATGAGGCAGTAAGTGTTGCGGTTTACTTGCTCAACAGAATGCCCTCAAAAGTACTGGACTTCAAAACTCCCCTGCAAGTGCTCTCAGCTCATGTTGAGCTACCAAGCGTACTACTGCTCCCACCAAGAGTGTTCGGTTGTGTGGTGTTTGTTCACCTCCATAAGAACCAACGCTCTAAACTCGACCCATGTGCTGTCAAATGTGTGTTTCTGGGTTACGGACCAACTAAGAAGGGCTACAAGTGCTTCGACCCCAGGGGAAAGCGACTCTATACCACCATGGATGCCACCTTTATTGAGTCTGAACACTTCTACTCCCCTGCAGGCTCCAATTCAGCTCTTCAGGGGGAGAATACAAGGGAAGAACTGAATTGGCACTTAATGGCTCCATCCCCAGCTCCAGCCGTGGGGGCCACTGATAATTCAGCACATGATCTTCTTGAAATCATTGAAGAAAGACAAAGTGAAGAAATTGAGGTTGAGGCTGAAAATGGCGAAGGAATACATGAACATCAACCTGCGGAGGCTGATAATATTAGCGACGGAATACATCAAACCCCTCTCTCTACAGTGCTGGAACCTCCCACTCCTGCTGAGAACAACCCTGAGGTAAGCTTCTCCACTGATCTCCCATATACTCCTAACTTGAATACCACTGTGGAGTATGTATTGCCTTTCAGACACAATAGAGGAAAGCCACCGAACAGGTACTCACCTGATGTCGAAGAGAGGAGGTCTAAATTTCCCATCACAAATTATGTAAGCACAAAGCACTTACCTAATCCGATTCAGAACTTCACGAAGGTGTTGTCCTCATACCACACTCTAGAAAAAATAGAGGATGCTCTAGCAGACCCGAAATGGGCACAAGCCATACAGGAAGAGATGGAAGCCTTGCAGAAAAATAATACATGGAAGCTGATAGCCCAACCCGAGGGAAAAAAAATTGTGGGATGCAAATGGGTATTCTCAATTAAATACAAGGCAGATGGAACAATTGACCGGTACAAAGCAAGGCTGGTAGCAAAAGGATACACGCAGACATACGGTATAGATTATGTGGAAACTTTCTCACCGGTTGAGAAATTAAATACTGTTAGAGTCTTGTTATCCCTTGCAGCAAATCTGGATTGGCCGTTGCTACAAATGGATGTAAAAAATGCATTTCTCCATGGTGATCTTGAAGAAGAAGTGTATATGGATATTCCACCGGGGTTCACATCTTCTTCAGGAACACGAGTTGTATGCAAGTTGGAGCGAGCTCTATATGGATTAAAACAATCACCACGAGCATGGTTTGGGAGATTTAGCGCAGCCATGAGAAAGTATGGTTTTGTCCAAAGCAATGCAGATCACACACTCTTCCTGAAGCATCGGCAGAAAAGGGTGACAGCCCTAATCGTCTATGTAGATGATATGATTATCACCGGAGATGACACGGAAGAAATGTCAAACCTGCAGAAGCAACTATCCGGCGAATTCGAGATGAAGGATTTGGGTGGACTTAAATACTTTCTAGGGATAGAAGTGACAAGGTCATCCAAAGGCATATTCTTGTCCCAAAGAAAATATGTCTTGGATCTACTGTCTGAAGTTGGATTATTGGAATGCAAGCCAGCTGATACTCCCATCGTCCAGAATCACGGACTCACTGAACACACAGACCAAATACCAACGGACAAAGGAAGATACCAAAGGCTGGTGGGAAAACTTATTTACTTATCACACACTCGCCCTGATGTTGCGTATGCGGTAAGTGTAGTAAGCCAATTTATGCATAATCCAAGTGAAGAACATATGAATGCAGTAACTCGAATACTCCACTACCTGAAATCCTCACCAGGAAAAGGTTTAATGTTCTCAAAAAACCATCACTTGGGGGTAGAGGGGTACACCGACGCAGATTGGGCAGGAAGCATTCTCGATAGAAAATCCACGGCGGGATACTTTACATTTGTGGGAGGAAACCTAGTTACATGGAGGAGTAAAAAGCAAAATGTGGTGGCCCGGTCAAGCGCTGAAGCAGAATTTAGGGGAATGGCAAAAGGGCTATGCGAACTACTATGGTTGAGACGGTTACTAATGGAAATAGGTCACGGCCCCAACATGGAGATGAACCTGTTTTGTGACAATAAAGCTGCGATCAATATCTCACAGAATCCTATCCAGCATGATCGAACAAAACACGTGGAGATAGATAGACATTTCATTAAGCAAAATCTTGATGAAAAGATCATCCGGTTTGTGTTCGTCAAATCAGAAAATCAACTAACAGATATGTTGACGAAGGCAGTGTCTAGTAAAAACCTTCATGACTCACTTGACAAGTTGGGCATCCAAGATATCTATGCACCAACTTGAGGGGGAGTGTTAGCATGAGCCATGAGAAGTTGCATGGAAACAGAACACTCTCTGTATCCAGAATTTCCTATTTACGGTAGAATATATCGACTTCCTAGTTTGTAGGCTTAAAATAGGAAAAGCTTTGATGTAATAGTAGATTAGTTGAAACACAACTTCTTCCCGTGTATATGTATAAATACTTGCCATAAATCAATTAATAAAGTAAGGAAGTTTGTTCCTCAAGAATTCTGACATTTTCATGAGTCTTTTGGGAGCATACGCTAAACAGAATGCATCAACACCGCGATACCCACCCAGCCGGAGGCATACAGATTGGTGAGAACCTCGATCTAAAACTCTGAAACAATTAAATCTCGTACACAAATTAAGTCAAAATTACTCTCATGGAATGAAAACGAAACAAGTAACGAGAGTAATTTCGGGTCAAAGATACAGTCAAGATTTTGAGGCCTCTCTGGTCAGGAGGGCATAGCCGTCAAGCTCTCCGTACTGTGGAAAGGTGGGGGTTTCTGTTCATCCACGTTGTCCACCATCCTATGATGACGAAGATCATTTATATATGCAATAAAAGGGGATCGGCTGGAGGAAGATGTAACCTTTGTCCCCGAACAATAAGACACAAAATGTACCCTAAAGTTATATCAAACTTCTCAATAGATGCGATCAAACTAAAAAATATGCATCGCAACCTTACATTCTGGCTATAATGGCCAACCAAATGATCAACATTGCAATCGGACAGAGAATAGATAGCTGCATTATAGAAATGAACTCGAATCAATATGTCCACTTCACCATCATTATCTATACGAAAGCCTAAAATTGGCAATGTTTTTATTATTGCATGATAGAATAAATTAGCTTAAAAATAACTGCTTCCAATAGAGAGGTGATGGTGGCGGCGGCGGCGGCGGTGGAAGAAAAAATTATAGAAAAAGAAAGCGACGAGGACCGTGATCTGAACAAAGTTTCCATGGAGTCAAATATCCACAGTAGCTAACCATTATTGAAAAGCCTGCAAAAATCTGAGTCAAAACATGCCATCCTAGCATAAATATATAGCAGGCATCTTCCAGAGACTACTTTAGGGTTTCAGTGTACTTTCAGACTAGCTAGCCATTAATACCTAAAATAACCAAAACCATTTTATGGAAGGGTAATCTCTCAAAATACACTCACCAAGCTTAACCTACTCAATTGAACATGATATTACTAGGCAGTATAAAACCTTCCCGGTTAATTAATCTGTTAAAAAACTAATTAAAAAAAATTTCTTAGAGATGAGAAACTTGAAGGGATGTGGCTGGCATGTGATCCACATACCATGGGGCCAAAGAGATCTGAACTGCAAGCTGAAAACAAGTTCAAGCTCAAAGAATCATGCATGTATCAATCTAAAAGGGATGATCAATCATGAAACAAAAAGAGAACAATAAA
This sequence comes from Salix arbutifolia, assembly GCA_025169955.1. Lineage (NCBI taxonomy): Eukaryota > Viridiplantae > Streptophyta > Magnoliopsida > Malpighiales > Salicaceae > Salix > Salix arbutifolia. The sequence goes on along the minus strand of CM045917.1, from coordinate 16,853,166 downwards.
TTAAGTTACCAAATTACTATATAAACACGGACGGCCATGGATCTTTATTCTTTGCTATGATAACATACCACTGTAAATTTTTGCATGACACAGGGATCGTGAGAAAAAGACCACAGATCATCAATCTGCTATTATCAGAACCTAAAGAATAATAAGCAAATTAATGAACAAAAGAAAACACTCAAAAACAAGGGAGAAAGTAAATCCAGTCAATAAAAGAGGAAAAACAAAAACACCCCATTAGAGTATCTTTAATTAGCTAATTTAGATACACAAAAATCGTATAAGAACTTAGAAGGAAAAGAAGGAAAAAAACACACCATCGATCTTGACATGATTTATGCTGCTGGAAATAAAAACAAGAACAAGAAAATCATGGTCGAGGATATATTTAACCCCAAACGTAGTTGAGAATCCAGGCTTTCTGTCTTCAAAAGAAAATCCAGGACAGTAGTAACCTAATTAAGAACGCATTTATAGAAGAAAAGTACACACATACCCAGAAGCCGACAAACATCTTTAAAGCTGAAACTGCACCAGAATAGTAAGAAGAACCCATGAAACTCAGGATGGATAGCGCCACTGATGACTGGATTGTCTTTGTTGAGATCAACTCAAACATAGATTTTTTCATGCTCATGGCGCTATCCCTCCTGAGCTTAACAGATTCTCCAATACTTGTGTATACAGCATCCACCGAAGCCTGCGTCAAGATAACCTAAAGCAAGCAATATATGAAAGAGCCATAGCTATAGTAGCTAATTTAACTCTTCAATATATTCCTCAGGACTCAAATTGTGAGAATGAAAGGGAGAGTAAGAGTCTATTTATAAAGGGAGGGAAGGGAAAGGGCATTGGACCAGGTATAGTATGTGTGGAGGGTCGGTTTTTCCACATTTTATTTGTATTAATATTTCCTTCCATTTTATATTGAGGTACAAGTTCATGAACTATTATATATTTTCTTCCTCTATTCTTCTGCCGACTACGTATTTCATTCTGTCACTCTCGTCGGATACGGTACATATGGACTAGAAATTTATAGATTCAAAAAAAAAATATTATTTTTTCGCAGCTTTGCCGGATGGCATCCATGAATTCTTTCAAAATTTGTGTTGAGTAGTGCTAGAAGGAGAGAACCTCGAAATTGTCTCGCAAGCACTCTTCCGCTTCTTGACCTATGAACTAGCTTGCCATGGTGAGTACCATTGCTATCATTAATGAGGTATTGAATTGTTTGAACCACCAGCTGTTCACTCTTATCAGAACCATGATAATACTTGGTTTCAGGCTCTGCCTGAACAATTATGTGATGTTAAGCATGCATGATGTCGGATTTAATTTATAATTTATGAGAATATATGCGCGTGTGGAGAGAGAATAATAACTTGGAGCGCATATTTTTTATTAATCAGGTTAAGTGTCTAGATTTATACATATCGGAGATTAGATCTAGTCATCAATTCATGATCTATCATTAATGATTTATATACATCGGAGATTAGATCTAGTTATCAGTTCATGATCTATCATAAATGATTTATATATATATATGAGAGATTATTAATCAGGTTGAGTGTCTTAGATTTGAAATTTTTTTCAAAATTACTTTTAAAATATAGTGTCAAACATAGTTTTAGAATCCGAGAAACGCGTGTATCTGCCCATTAAAAGATTAGCACTTTTTAAAACCAAAAGAAAAATACATACTTTGAAGTTTCAAGTTTTTACTGTTCAATTGTAAAACTGAGGAAGATCGATTTACAAAACTAGTAAAAAAATACATTGATTCTCATAATCTTCTATAGTCTTTTTACCTGCTTAAAGACGGGTCTCTGTCGGTTAAAAAACAAGGCAGATTCGAGCCCTGCACCACACATGTATGTTTTATTTGATACTGTGTTTTCAAAAATGTTTTTTTTAAATATTATTTTATTTTGTTTATTTTAAATTAAATATTTTTGGTATTTTTAGATTAATTTCATATACTGATATCAAAAATAATTTTAAAAAAAAATAAAAAAAATATCATTATAATATATTTTTAAATGAAAAATAATTTCAAACACAACCACAATAACACTCAAAAACAGACACATGGTCGATCAGGAATGATTTAAGGGTGAAAGAATCATTACTAGTTGGCATGGATGCTTTGTTTGTGATTTTTATTTTTTTATTTTTGTAATTGACAAATTAGGCATATGAAAGGGACCGTAAAATAATTATATATTGGGTGGGGGCAAGGTTCCATGAGTTGCCCTCACTATCCCAACATCACTTGTGAGTCTATACTTTTGAAACACCGTACGTATTCGTCAAAGTGAGCATCATGGCTTAATAATCTCAATTAGAGTCGGCGAAATGATATTCCATCATCTTCCATTGCACTCAGAACTTCAATATACAATCACTGGTTGCTCTGATCATTCAGTCTCTAGCAACAACATACACAAAACAAGGAAACTTCTTTTAAATGCTTTTCGAAACTCTACTCTCTCTTTTATGGGAGTACACCATGATGCCCGGCAATGGTGGTTGCGTTTAAAATATGCAAAGAATCCTTCTGTTCTGTTCAGAGAAGGGTAATTAGATTTGGATCAGGAGTATGCAAGGCCGGAGAACACATGGTTTTCTGCTTCGATCATATGTTAATATAAATTAAAAAATCATCTTATCTAAAAACTTTAACTGTTAATTAAGATCACAAGATATTATTTATATTATTTTCTAACACCCTTTAAGTAAAAGTTTTTTGGGCTTGAAACTTGCACAGATCATACTATCTTGTACTTGGTTTTTTTATATCAAATAGAATGAGGATAGTGAGATTCGAATTCATGGCCGTTAAATCAACAAACCTCTGAATCATGTTAAAGAATCATTTTATCTAAAAACTTAAACTATTAAATAAAATCTCATAATAATGAAATCAGTTTCAACACTACAGGAGTAAAAAGCTTTTTACCTCACTTATTTTCGCACACCTAGACAACATTTGCATTGCAAACATGAGACATATCGAAGATAACTAGACATCTCAGACAAATAATTGACACACACTTCACTACAAAAGTAGACAGTCACTTCAAATATTGTAGGGTTTTTTTTACTGACATATCTTCATTGCTTGACCAGACCTCCGGATCAACGAGGAGAGAAAAAAAATTCAGGGAATTGACAGAGGAGAATAGAAGACAACATGGAAGCATCAAAGTAACCGAATTTGAAGGTTTAGAGGCTGTTCGTGGTAGATTTTATGGTATAGTTCTTGGGTTTTATTGATAGGATCATGCCAAATAATAATAATGCTTTATGGGGTACAAATTACAATTGAATTTTCATATAAATAATAAAAAAAAACAAATAAAAAAACAAATTTGAGGCTCATAGATACAGGATTATCTGCGACCCCCACATCTAGTTTTTTTAATAGGTTTAGCGTAGCTCAATAGGCTTTTAATATTTATTTTTTCTAGCTGGGCCCTTTGGTTTTTTCTTTGCCTATTTTTTTTAAATCTCGAGGTTATGTTTTTTATCTTATTATTTTATATTAAGTTATTAATTAATTTTATTATTTATTATTATATAATAAAATAATTAATTCAACACAATAGAGTTTATAACCTTGTTCTCGAGATTTTGTCAGTGTCAAACTGATATTTATATAAAAAAATATTTCTAAATCAATGTGTTTATAAAATTTAAAATATAATTTTTTATTCAAATTAAATTAAATAGCTTAGTCGTAGATGTCATTAATTAATTTTGAAAAATTAATTAACCCAAATAATAATTTTTATTATTTATATTATATAGTGTCAAGTTTCCTTTCAAATCTTCCATCTAACATCCAAATCTACTAATTTAGTATTATCATAATATAAAATACAATGAAACCTCTTATCTTTTAAATGAGAAATAAAACTTTCTTTCTGCCTCATGTATATAAACTATATTTTAACAATAGAGACAATGAAGGACAGGTTGTGAGCGGTGATGGGTGGCGTGTGGAAGTGAGATGCTAAGCTCAGATGTTTTTTAATAGATTTTACTTTCTATCGATGCTGGCAAGATACTATATTATATAAATCATGAAAAATCAGTTATTATTATGCCTATATGTTTTGACATAAAATAATGAATATTATTTAAAGAGTATACGAAATTATTTAATAAATAAAATTAAAATAAAACATTTTCACCAAAATAATCATAATACCTATTTTACTTTTTGTCGAAAATTCAATCCAATTTTAGAGGTGTGGAGGACCTGAAAATCTGCCTTTGGCTTTTGTCATTCCATGTGTCTTTTAGGAAATTACCGATCTAGTCATGGCTATGATTTTTAGCTGTGATTAATTGTAGCATTTAAGCATTTGAAAATTAATATTATTATTTTTTCATATACTATTTTTAAATATTATAATGTCTGGGACGTCATTGAAAAAATAATAACCCAAAATGTTGACGGGATTTGAAGTAGATATAGAGGGTGTTTGGCACGGCTTTTTTCAAGCGGTGCTGCAGCTTTTGAAGTTTTTTTTTTCATTTTAAATGAATATATTTTGGTGTTTTTAGATCATTTTGATGTGCTGATGTTAAAAATATTTTTTAAAAAATAAAAAAACATCATTTGAATGTATTTTAGCACGAAAAGTACTTTAAAAAGCTACAACAACCGCTGTTCCAAACAGGCCCATAATATGGGCTTGTGATTGGCCAATAAAATTCATTTGACCAGCTTGATCAACCCATGACTCGGGTGACTTTGCACCCGGAAAAATAAGTAAAATTGCCTACAATTGGCTTGATGAAGTAAAATAGAATATAGAATAGATAAAAAAAAAAACTTTATTAAAATAATCTTTTAAATTTTATTACTTATAATATGAATAGCTTATATTTATATTAATTGTTTTTTTTTAAATTTTGTTATGTGTTGTATTAAAACTTTAAATATATTTTTAAAATTTCTTACAGCTGTCAACACGTGCGATCCGGGACTGGCCTTGTGGCCAGGTCAACCCAAGCCGGGTTTAACACCTGTCCGCTTTCCCAGTGGCGGCATTTTGGCCGTCGGACATTTTCTAAGGATTTGTGCCATACGTTAGCTAACGTTTAGTTAACAGATCGTTATTACTTTTCCTTTTCTGGTTATGATTGTTAATATTACTTTATATCACTTGCCAGAATAATTGTGGAGAGAGAGAGAGAGGAAACGGACAGAAGCGAGAGAAGTGGCTGTTTTTGCTAATGTTCTGTAATGCAGGTTCTGTTTGGGATTTGGGGAGTAATTGTGTTGTTTTTTAAAATATTTTTTATTTTTTAAAAATTATTTTTAATATTATTATATTAAAATAATCTAAAAATATCAACTATTTTTATTTAAAATAAATTTTTTTAATAAAAATGTTTTTAAAACACATTGTAAAACACCCCTAGCAAAATCCATTGTTCCAAAGAAACACATACCAATAATTGTCGTCTCTTAAAACTCAAACATCGTCGTTAGTTTTAGGTGTTGTAAGTTGCATCACCAAATCAACTGCTATTTTAATTCCAAGTCCAATAGAGTAAATTCCAAATCTAAGGCCGAAAATCATCCAAAAACTACCATGGCAATTATCACTGACCAAGTAATCTGTCGTCCTTCTTAATCTACTTTTTCATATTTTGTGGGGTTTTTTCCTTCTCTTCAGGCTTTTTTTTATTTTATTTTTTATTACTTTTGTCTTCATCCTCTGCTGGCTTTCGAGGCAGATCAAGTGAAGGATATGAGGTGGTTCTCAGCTCGAAGTTTCCTTCGATTTTCTGACGACGGGTGCTTGGTTTGCAATAATTTTACAATTTGCTTGAAAACTTAGAAATGTGAGGAGGAATGAAATTATCTGAATAGCACTCTCTCAGTTTCAGTGTTTGAGAAATTATAAATATATTTTATAATTAATTAAAATTATAAATTACTACATGTTTATAAATCAATGTTATTTGTGTTTAGAATTGACTACTTGAAAATTAATGTCATTATCACCATTCTTCTCTTATATGCTTGGAGTTTTTTTTTTTTTTTTTTTTTTTGTAGAAATGATGGTAAACTTAGTAAATAATATGTTTTTATTAAATCAAGCCAAGTGAAATCCATAATCTTGACCTATTTTTCTTTTTTAAAAAATAGATTTACAAATCAAATCAATTCAATAGACTTGAATATAGTTAAGATCAATTCTAGTATACAATTGATTCCAAACAAACTATCACCAACGACTATTATGTAAAAATGATAATTATATATTGATAAGGTCTTCGAGCGACATGACGTAATGATAGAGGATTTATGATCAGTGTAACAAGTCTCGAGTTCAAGTTAGTACGTGCAATTCTTGAGATTTACTCATTCATCTAGATCTCCAATGTGTTTTTTCAAAAATAATATTTTCTCATATAAAAAATATATATATCGATAAATATTTTTTTCTCATCTAGGTCGTTTTGTTTTAACACAATTTTTCTAATGTTAGTCTAATGTATTTAATACATTTGTTTTCGAGATGTCACTGGGTCGCTTTCTAATTAATCTCTGATGACTAGGTTTAGAAACCGTCAAATCTCAAAAACCGTCAAAGAATGATGGAAATTGAACAATAAAACACCAAAAAAGCAAAGATCACCCGAGTTTATTAACTAACTTACTCTCTGGATAACCATACACACACAAAAAACAAGAATGTAATAAGAGCTCATGGGCCAATAACATAATGTTAAAGTATAAAAACAAACAAAATAAATTATAAAATAAGTTAAGAAAAAAAATCGAGTCGACTCGATTACCTTATTACTTGAGAGATGAGATCATAAGAACCAACAACAATAAATAAATAAATTCAATGCCTAGTGACTAAAATGTCAAATGATAAGTTTAAAAGAAAAAAACAATATATAATGAAAGAATACAAATAAAAAAAGCGATAACAAATTTGAATTATAAGATTGAGATTATATTGTACAAAGGCAGACATGAAGAAATAACAAAGTAAAGTTTTTAATTACAAATAAAATGTAATATAAAAACTAAATGAAAAACAAAATATAGAATTATTTGTAAACTAAGATAAATTAAAAGGTAATAAGAAAAATAATAATCACAAGAATAAAAACCTATATTAGATTAAAAAACTAAATAAATAATAAATTGAAGGACAAAATAAAAAAGATAAAAAATAATAGTAAAAAAAGTACTAAAATCTGATAAAAAAATATATGCAAAACAATAATCAGTGATGAATTTAAAAGACCAATAAAGCAAAAAAAAGGATAAACATAAAAAAAACAGATTTTTTTTAAATAAAACTGAATACAAAAATAAAAGATGGAATTAAAAAATCTTAAATTTTAAAAGCAGCAAAACAATTTTTTCACGAGGCTAACACCATGACATTTATGATTTATTTTTATTTTTTTTTAAATTGTCCAAATCTTTTAAATTCGGTGACATTTATGGAGTGAAGGGATTTGTTATTTGGCAGGTTGCAATCCCTGATTTGTTACCTTTTATTTTATTTTCGTTGTAGGATTATAATTTGTTTTTACGCATCAAGGGAGGAAAAGTTTCTTGTTTTTTTTAAAAAAAGAAGAAAATCCTTAATTTTTATTAGACATTTGCATGTTTGTAAGTGTGATTATGGTTGATTTTGAAAGTATTTTTATTATAAATATATTAAAATAATATTTTTTTTGTCTTTTAAAAATTATTTTTAATATTAACACATAAAAATAATCTAAAAATATCAATTTTTATTAATTTAAAATAAAAAAATTCCAAAACAATTTTAAAACATATTTTCATACACCCCTTAAAAAGATGTTTGGGATTATGATGCAACCAGAGTTTATAAAAAAAAATGGAATGTTTGGATGTTTGATTATTTTTCAAAAGCTGAAATTTAATCATGAGACCCACTTAATTCACTATTCAAACTGAGTTTCACGGGAAGCAGGAATTTCCTGCTTACCGTGAGGTGGGGTGGGGGCTGGGGTAAAAAATAAATTTTATATATTAAAATAAATAATAATATATTTTTATATTTTAAAAATATATTATTATTTATTATATTTTCTTATAAAAAATATATTTTTAATATTAAAATAATCTAAAAATTAATTACAATAAATAAATATATTAGAAGAAGATCGCAATATAATTTTTATCTCGCAATTCTAATTTTGTTTTAAATGATATTTTACTATATATTGTTCCGGGATCGAAGAGGTCTTCACGTATAGATTTATAATTCATGATGAAATTACAAATAGTTTGATGAGAGAATAAAAACAAGTATATAATTTACTTGAATTATTAATTATATTTTATTATAATAATTATTAAATATTTAAAAAACAATATACACACACATTTTAAAGTAATTTCATAAGTTGAAAGCATTATAAAAAATTTGGTAACCAAATACATGAAACTACTTTTCATTAATCTCAAACTTAATCACAGTTTTAACCAAACATTTCAAAATTTATTTTGAACCACAACTAAAGTAATTTTCATGAATTTTTTTTTAAATCTCAACCATAAAAACAAAAGCAATATCAAACAGACGCTAAATCTTAGTCTACTTTTTTACAACTTTTTCCTGATATTCTGGTATTTGGATTTCCTGATTTTCTTTGAAATTTTTGACACGTTTTAATGTTGCCTGGCATGTCTAGGAGGTTACCGGCAAGCTGGACAACTCATTGAGAAGTTTTCACCGAGTGGATGAAAAATATGAATTCAGCAAGAAGAAGAAGAGAGTATTTATTTTGAGTTTACGATTCGACAACAAATCTAAGAGATAAACCTAATCTAGAAGAGGCTGTACGATGCTCTACCGAGGAGGAGAATGGGCTAAAGCAAATTCTGCTACCCAGACGAGCGAGCACCGCCCTCCTCTGTAGACGACATGAAGTGCGGGTGTCATGTCAACAAACTCCAGAACTCGGGATATGGCCATCATAGTGCCACGTGGGTGTCACTGGTTTATTCTTCGGACATGCCCCCCCTCATTCGCACCTTACCTTAAATAATATAATCCCACGTAGAATCTCCCTTCTTACCTTAATTATCCAAAACACTATTCCCCTACCGATATTGTAGTGTCTCCCCACACAAAACATTGCTTATTATAATAGTATCATGAAATTATTAAGAACTCTTAAAAATTAAAAAAAAAACATTTTTATTTTTATTTTAAATTAAATATTTTTTAGTATTTTTATATCATTTTCATTTGCTAATATTAAAAATATTTAAAAAAAAATCATTTTATATATATATATATATCCAAATAAAATACAATTTCAAAAATAATTTCTATAAAATTTGAATACATGCCCTTATTAATGTCTTTCTTGAATAGAATAATTTAAGAGCATTTTTGTTTTTTTTCCAGATTTTTTAGCCCTGACTTCATGGCCTGGTAGTAACTTTATGATAGTATGTTTGTTATTATTATTCAGCCCCGAAGATGTTTTTGGTTTTCTACGACTAAACGATTGAGGTGTGTCTCGTAAGCATTATCATGTCAATCGCTTCTTCTTTTTTGGGTGGGGCATGCTGGTGATTTTGGTGGTTGTAATTATGATTTTATCTGTAATTCGATTTACTTTCATATTGTTTTGTTTTTGGGTAGCACGTGTATCTAAACTTTCTTCTTTTTTTTTTGCTGATAATGCAAAAAATAATTATATTAGTCAATCATTTTTTTTAATTTAATCTCTCTTCTCTTGTTTACAGTTGTTTTTATTTTTATTGATTATTTCTAATGGATTTTTTTATTTCATCTCTAATCATTTGATTTTTTAATATGATTTTTGTTCTTTATATTTTTATATATTTTATTTTGAATGGATTTCTTGATTGATTGTATTTTTAATTCCACCTCCACGAATTTATTCTCATTTAACTTTTAATGTCAAACTTGATCATATTTTTTTAATTATTTTTTCATGGATTTGTTTTTACAATTCCTTCCCATAATATTTAATTTCATTAACATTTAATTTTTATGTCGAATTTAGCTCTGATTCCATTAATTGCTATTTGTTTTTGTTTTGTATTGTTTTTTTTTATTGATTTCCCCCCTATTTTATCTATCAGTATGTTTGAAAAACAAATCTATCTCTTCTGCCTTTTGGTTTGCTTTTAATGAAATCACTCCAGTTTCATTACCAAGTCATGAATCCAAAATATTAATTTGAGTTGATTTTTGTCCCTTTTAGAATATTTTTGTCTAGTATTTTCTTCTTCTTCTATATATTCTATATATAGGGCCATGTCAATTCCATGTACTAGATCATGTGTTTGATTCGTAGATCCAAGTTGGCTTTCGGGTTTGCTCGAGATATTTTTTATCTTTTTTTTTTTAAGTTTTAAAATTCTATATTTTAAAATTGATTTCAATAAACTTCTTGATATAACCTGAATCTAGTGATATACAATTTGTTTGGCTGTGCTATCCAACCTGTTTTTGGCCGAAATTTGAAATAAAAAAACATCATTTTGATACATTTCGGCACGAAAAATACTTTCAAAAAGCTACCACAACCGCTCTCTCAAACAAACCCATATATATTGCGAGCTTTTAAAGATTTGACCATGTGAACCATGTTTGTCCATGTTTCCTTGTTTTTTACAGATATTTTCAATGTTACCTTCTATGATTTTTTAATCTTTAAAATCAGTTTTATATTTTTTAATTGTTATTATTTTATATGAATTTATTATTTATTTTATTTTTTTAATTAAATTGCATCGTCTTTAGTTTTTTTCTATTAATTTCTATCCTTATTATTTTTGTTATTTTTACAGTTTTTTTTATTAATATTGTTCCACCAATTTCATTATTTAAAATTAAATTGGTTGAGAATTATGCTTCTTAATTTTCTTAATTTAATTTGGGTAAAACATTACATGAGATGTGATTTCCAGGGATTGAACCATGTTTATGAGGTTTGCCCTGTTTGTTTCCCTTTTCCTAAATAATGTTTTTTTTTATCATCTTTTTAAATTCTGTTTTGTTAAAAAAAAAAATTGGTTTGATTCTCTTTTTTCAACTTTTTTTCTAGTTCGATTCTATTGGGTTAAACCTCGAGTTTGTTTTTTTTATATATTTTATCCCTTCTATTTTTTTTTAATTTACAGATAATCTATCATTTTACAATTGATTTTAAATTTCATCTCTTATAATTATTTTCTTTTTTCAAGTCATGTCCTTTAAATTATATGTAGTTTGTTCAATTATTCAATGCTTTAAAATTAAATTATATGATATCTAAGCTTATTGGTTAAACTCAAGATCATAATTTAACAAGACATGAGATAGTTAGATAAGATAAGGTTTAAAAGGCTCGCTTGAGTTTATTTTTTCTCTTAAGCTTATGTTTTTTTTTTTTTTGAAGTTTAACTATCTCTTTTTTGTGTGTGGATCTATTTATTTTTTCTAGTTGTTTTCTTATAAGTTTATTATTTCTTGTGTTTTTCTTTTGTATTATTTAAGTTTTCACTATAATCAATGACTTTAAACTTTATTTTTTTAACCTATCAACATAAAAAATATATATTAACCCATTGTTAAGCACGATGAACATATCTAGTTTTTTCCTATTTTAAAGTCTTTCATTGGAGAGATTAAGAAATCACAAATGGTTTCCTATTTTAAAGTCTTTCATGCATTTTTTTTTCCTATTTTGATAGATCAGATCCATTTTAATATTCCAAAATAAAACCTTTTTAATTATATTTTATATTCGAAGTGCCTCAAGAAGACTACAAAAACATAAAAACAAAATTCATATTTTTTTTCTCAAATTTAAAACCAGGTTAAGTCTTACAGCCTATATTGTCTGGAGGTTGAATTCATAGGACAACATCTATCTGAGTGCACTAATTGTAGAACATGACTAGCTCTTCAGTTGTTTTTTTTAGGAAATGATTTTCTATTCTACTTTGCAATTACATATTTTTTGCATACATGAGATATAACTTCGATATGATGAAGCCCTTTCACCATTTTTTTCTACTGCAATGTTCTAAGTCCATTAAAGTTCAAGTGTTCAAACCTGTAAAGCCACAATTGTGAGGAATCTTGAATTGATGATTTGATACAAGTTTGATCTTCATATGTTTATGTTTTTAGTTGAAACATCTGATATCTAGACATCTTAACATCAACAACTAATTCTCTTTTTGGATCATGAATTTGACAACTTCTATTTTGGAACACAATTGAATAACCTGTTTCTTGCAATTGTTATAGGCTGATCAAATTGCTTTTAAGTTCTACTATATAGAACACATCCCTTATATTTTGCATCTTCTGGTTCATCAACATTTTAACACTTCATTTTCCCATAACACTCATGCTAGATTCGTTTCCAATCTTGACCTTTACTAGAAAATTTTCATCTAAGTCATAAAAAAGACTTTTGTTACCTATCATATGATTGTTGCATCCAGGATTAAGATATTATATTTCTCCATTTACAGTAAACTTGTTCCCTATGTAAACCATCAATAACATCTCGTTTTCTTCTATTGTTTCAGCAAAATCTGTCCTTTTTTTACCTTTTTATTGGGAAATTTTATGACAATTACAGCATTCAATAAATGCTTTGTCAAATATTCCCTCTCTAATGCCACAACCATATCCCTTACCTTTTCATCTAAAGCTTTCATGACCTCTACCTCTTCCAAAAGAATTTCTAGCATAAGTCACTTTAAGAGTCTGTTCTTCCTAAATGTGTTTAGATATGCATTGTTTGTGCATTAATAATGAACTTTGTAACTCATCTAATGATATAATGCCAATATCATTAGATTTTTTTTGAACTTGCCACATAATCAAACTTAGAAGTCATAGAGCGTAAGATTTTCTCTATGACTGTCACGTCTTCTAGCTTCTCCCCATTCATCTTTATCTTACAATAGTTAGTGTTTTTGCAAAGTAATCATCAATAAATTCTTTAATTTTCATGTGTAGAATTTCAATCTCTTTACAAAAAGCTTGAAATTGAGTTCGTTTGACTTTATTGATGTCTGAATACTTTTTTATTAAGTGTCCCATTTATTTAGCAGTGTCCTTAAGAAGGGTCTTAAGAACGATTCGATCTATTACTTGAAGTAAGAAGTTTTTTTTGTCTTTGGATCCTTTAACTTCAAGTCTGATATGGCTTTCAACTGTGCCTCCACTTGCTTCTGGAATTCCTTTAACACAAGTAAGCTGATATTTTCTGCACCACAAAAACATTCTCTTTCTCCTTTTTTCTTTGTTTTTCTTTCTCCATTATCTCGCGACAACAACTTATTTCTCTTAGTAATCACTGCTATCGCCTTCCACAAGTGTCTTGTTTAACCACCTTGAGGTGTATTCACCGTGTTCTTTATTAATTTGACATTTTACTTGATTAATTTGTGAATTTTTTTGGATAAAGGTTTTAGAGTTTAAGTTAGAGTTTTTGCCTAATTGAACTTTGATTCGAGATTAATTAGACATAAATAAGTTAATTATGTGTATACATTGCCATATTTAGTAAGAAAAATAAATAAATTATATGGTGTTGATTATGCTAGTGTTAGATTCTTAGGGTTTAGTTTATTATTTTTGTTAACTTGAATAATTTGTTATATTGATAAATTAACATGATTCTCACATAACATGTTTTTTTATAATAAAAATTCGAGTGGTAAAATTATTATTAATAATATTGATATCATTCATCATGAAGAAAATACTGATCTATATAACATTAGCTTGAAATTACACAATTCATTGAACAAATTTACAAAATCAGTGTTTCCATGAGCTGGGAAACATTCTTCTTTGCAGCAAAACAACACCTTCAACAAAACCAATACATTTCCACTGGGATCACTTTTATGGTATAACACAACTACAGTGTGTTTAACACTATATTTTAAAAATATTTTTCAAAATATTTTTTACTTTAAATTTAATTTTTTGATTGTTTTTAGATTATTTTCATATACTATATCAAAAATAATTTTAAAAAAATAAAAATATATTATTTTAAAATAAACTCAAATACCACTACGTGACTGTACAGAGCATGGATTGAGAACAATCTTTGTGCTTGTATAAATATTTCTAGAGAGTCGCATTTCTTATCTGAAAAAGGGCCTAAATCTTTTAGAAGTGAGATGTTGGTACTGGTGCGATTATAGCATATAATTATTCTGTTTTCGAAGATGTGATAGTAAATGATAATTAAAAGGGAGGCCAATCCCGAGAGATAGAATCAAGAAAAGAGAAATCTAGAGAAGTCGGGGGAGATTTCCACAAAGGTCAAAGTGGAGTGTCACTGGTCAAATCAAGTATCTCAGCATTAAATAAATAAATAAATAAATCATATATATTCTATGGAATTGAGAAGAATAAGATTTCTTGGCAAAGGGGTCCACAGCCCGACACTTTCCCACTTGTCCTAATTCCACCAATATGCCAGAGCAGGACCAGGCTTCTCTGTCCCCCAATTTCCCTGCTTCATTTTATTTTCTCTTCTTTTTGGTACAACGCTGCCTTGCTCTTCTTGTATGAAAGTAGGAGGAGAGTGTGTGTTTGCGATGATTTTATTTAAAAATATATTAAAATAATATTTTTATATAGTATTTTAAAGCAATATAAAAATATTATTATTTTTATTTAAAGCAAATAAATAAATAAATAAATAAATTTCAAATTTTGGAGTGCTGGGTGGTTCACACATCTTGGACCTTTGGTCCATCAAATTCAACACTCCTTTATAGCTAGCCAATCGCACGTAGACCATTCAAAAGAAAATCATAGATATAGCCATAGCTATTTGACAGGCCTGGTCCGGGTTTACCCGAAACTTGGGTGACCTGAGGCCTTGGCCTGACGCATGTAAAACCGGCCCCGCAACTGGCTAGGTAATTTCTGCTTGACCTACAAGTCAACCCTTGATCTCGGTGAAACCAGGCAAATACCTTCTTCTTTTTAATTGCAACATTTAATGGACATTAGCATTTTTTTAATAAATAATTTTATAGCGTGCCCTTAGTTTCTTTAAGCAATTGGAAGCCTATTAATATATTTACAAAGAAAAACAAATGTGTTTTTTCAATACGAGATACTAAACTTTTTTGGTTGAAATACTTTAACTTAAAATAAAAAGATAATATCTTTTCAATATGGGATACAAAATCTTGAAATAATCTTTTAAATTTTAATTTTTATAATATAGATTACATTTACATTAAATATTTCTTGTTGCTTTAACATCATATATTAAAACATTATTTTTTTTAAAAAATATTTTCATATTGACTCGGGTCAACTCATGTAATCTGAAATCCAACTCCTTGAATTGATCAACACCGGATCCTATTTGATAACTATGAAAATAACAAAAAAAAAAAATCCACTTATAAATATGTTTATATTATGGAATATCAATGAAATATAAAGCCTCGAATTCATTTTTATAAGCAAGATCCAAATAGGGAGCCCTCCCATGCTTCCTCCTGCAATAACTGTCGGGCAACATAATTGAATCTTGATGAACATTTCTTACCATGTTTATATGTCCATGTAGATTTCACTCCATTTTTGATGGGGTGGCAGCTACCTGCATCTCTCCCCAGCAGCCTCGGTCGAATACTTTTTGTGTCAACTTTCTCTGCACTCCATCCTTTCAATTTCAGCATCATCTCTGCTAGGCGCTACCCTTCCTAGCTGTGTTGCTCCCCATATCGTGTACTTGGTTTTTTTTTTTGCTCTTCATAATGGCAACCACATATCTCTGCAAGGTCGCGTGAAGAACTTTGTTTTAAGGAGACTGCGCTTTAATATTATTGAGAATCCTCTCGCAAATATGTTTTCTAATGAGTCACTCATTGTTTCCCCCCCCTCTCTCTCGCTTATTGATTGTTCATAAAATAGAAAACATCACCGGCTACTTGTCTACAGAATCAGTACTACAGAAATACAGCTGTGTTCAAATTAAATTCTTTTTCAAATTCTTTTCCAATCTGTATTATTCTTTCAAAAAGTTTACCAAACTATCTGAATGATATTCTGTTTTTGTTTTTTTAAAAAAAAACAAAAAATTCCCACATTTGCTCTTCTTTCTATCCACTGACAGTGGATGATATTCTGGTCTGTTCAGTAGTGACATGTCCCAGGATTAACTATTGAATGTGCACGCCCGCTTGTCCGTCTCCGCAACATTTTCTTGTCAGAATCTATTATATATATAAAACTCTTTTATTGTTTCTTATCATATGTGATAGGTGGGATCATACTGTCTTTCAAAATTATTTTTTTAAAAATTAAATATTTTCTATTTTTATTTTACACTTGAAATTAATTTTTTTATATTTTTAAATCATTTTCATGATATAACAAATAAAACAAAATATTATTTTAATATATTTATAAACGAAAAACACTAATATTTTAAAAAACAAATTGAATAACACTCCCAAAAAGCAGCTTAGCTGAATACAAATTCCCGGGGATTGAGAATTGGATGAGCAGATTATTGAGACCCTGCAGTTGGGTATGCTATACGCTGAATTCTTGATTTGATACGGCTAGCGTTAAACTCGAACATCTAATGATATATCCTTCTTCAACGATCATAACTTAATTAGTTCTTTCGTTTTTAGGGAATCTGATTCACGCAATTACAAGAGCTGTTTCCATCATGGAAAAGGGATACGACGAGAAAGAAGGGGTTTAAGTTTTTATTTGTTTGGGTGTTTCCGATTTATCTGTAAATTCAGAAATTAAGTGCTTGTTGACTGAAACTCCGGGAGGGGGTGAGCGGGGTGGTGGGGTGTGCCAGTAAGTCAATGAGAATATTTGCTCAGCTTTTGCGGATGGGTCGTTGGCTCGTTTGATCTGGCCTACCATTTGTTAGTTTCATGAGCTATGTAAGGCTTTTATAGATAAATGGGCCAAGCCTATAAAGCCCAGGTTTAACCTACACGACGCTCAAAGTTGAAAAATGTTATTCCAAGGGCTACGATGAATTTCATCCATTTTCATTGGATCGTTGTTTTTCGACCATGCTGTGAGCTCATACCTCATCATCATACACAACATGTTATACTAACAATTACTTTTTTATATATATTTTTATTTAAAAATAACATTATTATTTTTTAAAATTTATTTTTAATATTAGCCTATCAAAATGATTTAAAAATATTTAAAATAATTGAAGCAATTTTTTCTTTCAATTTTTTTTTATAAAATAACTTTTCTACAACAAGAACAATGATCCAATCTTTCATTACCAGACAATTTGCGTGGCATGAATTGGTTTTATTCTTCATCTCAAATGATACTTGTTAAATATATTTTCTTTGTTCGGAGGATGAAGCTTCATCTCCTAATTGTAAACAAATCATTACATCTCTGTTGCCTCACAAATTAGAGAGACCAGACAATTATGGATGTGGTGTCTAATCTAGAAGTATATTGCAACTGATATAGACTAGGAGGCTTTCTGGTAATTGCAGAACCAGAGCCATTTAGCAGTGATTCATTCTAATCTACACTCCTGGAGCTTCCTATCTTGCTGAGTTTATTCGAGTCATTTTATCAGGTTATTGCTGGCATTGTCAAGAGAATGGACACGAAAGCAGAAATAGAGAATATTGGCGCCTGAGAAGGCAGCCGGAGGTGTGCCTCAAGTGGTTCCCGATCAGCGCATCATCATAGCCGGAGCACTACGCGCACAGGGCCTTCATTCCTGTGAATGGCAGTTAGAAATTTCTTGGAGCATGATTCTGACGTCAGTTTTGCTCTGAGATTAATTTGTACCAATGTATAGTTTCAGATCATCTAAATAATTAAATGCATGTTTTTTTTTTGTACGAGGGGTTGCATGAAAAGACAGTTTCAAGGAAGAGGAGGTTAAGGAAAGGTGATCCATTGTCACTTTATCGCCTTGTGATCTGTTTGGAGGCTGTATCTAGCCTGCTTAGAGATATTGCTGCTCAACGCTCTCTTCCCTGCCTCCCTAAATGCCGGGAAACTCTGCCCTGTGCCGGAAAATTCTTCCCATACTCCTTCGTTTCGGGGATGGTTTCGTTCATGGGAGTTGCGAAGCCTGGGGAATTTGGCAGTGAGAATTTTAGGTGGTGCCTTCATTAGAAACAAGCAAGAAGGACCAAGTCTTGCAGTCCAAAATCACAGAAAGCAAAATCCCAAATCTCATAGTAATTAAATGGGTGTTTAGTATTGATGTTTGACTGGAGATTGTAAAAATATTGTTGTTTCAATGTTTGGTTAAGGTAGAAAAACTGAAAAATTTGTGTGGATCCCATTTAATAAAATCAATTAAACGTGGTTTCATGAAAAGCAGCAAAGAACTGCTTTTCATGAGTCTCGTCCTGATCCCAGCAAAAATAATACCACCATCTTCTCCTTCACACTATCCCTCATTCTCGCCTTCTCCTTCAATCTCTCATCCCTCAAACTCAACCTCTGCAAATTATGTACAAACCCATCTAGCAGATCACCGAGAGGGGGGGTTATATTTTCTGTTATTTTTTTTTTATAAAAAATATATTTTTAATATTAAAATAATCTAAAAATCTAAAAACTTAATTAAAATATAAATAAATATATTTGAAGGAGATCACAATATAATTTTTGCCTTGCAATTCTAATTTTATTTTAGATGATATTTTACTAGATGTTGTTCATCGATCAAATAGTCAGGGATCGCAGAGGTCTTCACGTATGAATTTAGTTCGTGATAAATTTACAAGTAGTTTGATGAGAAAATAAAAACAAGTGTCTAATTTACTTGAATTATTAATTATATTTTATTATTATGATTATTAAATCTATAATATTTAAAAAACAATACACACACACACACTTTAAAGTAATTTCATATGTTGACAGCAATATGAAAAACTTGGTAACCAAGCACATAAAACTGTTTTTCATTAACCTCAAACTCAACTATAATTTTAACCAAACATTTCAATTTCAGTTATAAACTGCAGCTTAAAGTATTTTTTATGAAACTATTTTTTTTTAAATCTCAACCACAAAACATCCACAATACCAAAACACACCCTAAGTAGCAGGTTTCTAATTATCCATCAATCTCCTAAGCTAACCAATCCACTGCTTTTCACAAACCCGACCCCCCGATCTCAAATTTCATGTCTGGGTTCATTATTGATGGAGAACAAAGAGATGACAAACTCTAACAAGGAAAGATGGATTTATTTATAACTATTAGGTGAGATGAATATTTGATAATGAATCAGAGTTTTGTTAATTCAATAGTCACAGTTCAAATTTCAATATCATTATTTTATTTGATAAAAAATTAAATATAAAATAATATAAATTTATTTACAAATTTAAAAAACTTTCGTTTGAAAAATTATAATATAAATAATGTATCAAATAACAAAAAGTTTTACTTCACAATATGAACTCATCATGTAAAATACCTGGAACGGAGAACTTTTTTAAAAACAATATATGCACCAGCCGGGAATCGAACCCGGGTCTGTACCGTGGCAGGGTACTATTCTACCACTAGACCACTGGTGCTTGTTGATTTCCCTCTCCGAGAAACATAATATATTTATAATCTTGTTATAACTATAATGCTCTGTTTTAAGTTCTAACTGATAACCACACATTTGATTTGAAGTCGCTCTGCAAAAAGGGGTATTGCATAGTTGCTTGTACGAGAGAGACAATTGAAGCGGGAAATGGCGATGATTACCGTTTTCAGGGCTTCGATTTCTCGGTCTCTCCCAACCTTTTTTCCTAATCTATTATCATCGTCATCAAACAGAAATTCAGCTCCGAAGAAAAATAAGTTGCTGTGTTATGAAGCTTCATCACATACCAAAACAATTCGGTAAGCTGTTTATCTCATCTTATTTTTTCCTTTGTTTTCCAACTGAATTTCCTTTCAGTGTATATATATATATATATAGTCAGCTAAAGACTTGAAGAAAGTTAGTCAGGTCCTGTAAAGAGAACTGCTAATTCTTGCCTGGAAAAGTTAGAATTCTGGTTTCTTTCTGCAGTCCATGTAAATTAAATAGAAAAGGCTGATAATTACTATCATTTTATTGAATGGTTTTAGTCGTTTTGTTCATTTCTTTGATATTGGTAATGAGATTTCCTATACTTTTGATTTTGTGCTCCCAAATGAACAGCTTATAAAGTTATTATTATAGATAAAGGAGTTCACGCCGATGACTGATGCAGTACCATATAAAAGAAAGCCTTGATATTTACTTTTAATTGAACAAGTTTTTTTTTAATTCAAAATATTTCTAGGTCAGAGATGTCTTTTTGCATTGGAACTCACATGATTCCACATCCTAAAAAGGTATATGCCGATATTATCCATCTTTATGCTTTTAATTGATTGGATGCTAGTACCATTTATTATTTTAAAATTATGAAATCTTGGTCTTTCAAAAGGTCGAAAGAGGCGGGGAAGATTCATTCTTTGTCAGCGACTACAATGGGGGCGTTATTGCTGTTGCTGACGGTGTCTCTGGGTATGAAACTTTACATAAGTATAAATGTTGTTCCTTTTTATCATGCATTTTTGGAAGTGTGAAAACCATGGTCTTCCTTGTACCGTATGCGTCTGACTGATTTTGAGTTGAATCACTTTGACAATCATAAAATGGATGATTGCATAGTTTATTTTTAAGCCAAGAGATTTTTTCCGTTTGGCATGCATGCTTATAAGTATGTGTGAAGTTTGGATAAAAAGTACCGTGACAAAAATATTTCTTGATGAAGTTTATGAATTATGACTGCTTTCATGCTATTTAAATGCTTTTTTTTTCAGTTGGGCTGAACGGAATGTCGATCCTTCATTATTCCCACAGGAATTGATGGCCAATGCTTCATGTCTTGTGGGGGATGAAGAGGTAGATCCATCGTAATACCATGAAACACCATATACATCTCATTGTTATTTCTGGTTTATTAGTTTTTCTTCGAACAATCTCTACAAGGACTGTATGCCACTGTAGTCTTTACTTGCCAATTTAATGTTTTTGGTTGCTTACCTTATTGCTTTCAACTACTACATCTAGTGATCTTTGCTATTTGGCAGGTTAACTATGATCCCCAAATTCTCATAAGGAAAGCTCATGCTGCCACTTCCGCTGTTGGTTCGGCTACTGTGTAAGTTGATCTGCTCCATATTTCCCAAGAGCATCATCCTTAGACCATATGTTTAGGGACGTCATGACATCATCATTAAGCTCCACTTCCCTCTTGGTTGAGTAGAATTGTTGCCATGTTGGAGGCGAATGGAAAACTAAAGATTGCTAATGTTGGGGATTGTGGACTGAGGGTTATCCGTGGAGGTTCTGTGGCCTACTTCTTGTTTGTTCTTGTTGCTGTTCTTTTTGTTCCTTTTATTTTCCCTAAAATTGAGGTAACTTTGATTATTTATTCAACTTCAGACCAGGTAATTTTTTCCTCATCTCCACAAGAACATTATTTCGACTGTCCCTACCAGCTGAGCTCAGAAATGGCTGGCCAAACATACCTTGATGCAGTGGTATGGTGATTTTTATATCTCGCACCCGAATACTAGAATGTGGGATTCTTTTTATTTTTAATATCTACCGGGTACTTTCTGCTGAGTATCTTATATTGATAGCACAATGAACTTCATGTAAGAAATGTAATGTTCTTTACATTCTCATGATCCAACGAGCGATTCATGTGTGAGATAATTAAATGCTTACCAACCTTAAAGTTCAGTTGATAACCATGCACCCTCCTTTGTTTCATCCTCCTCTGTAAAGATGAGCTAAATGATTGTGCAAACAAAAAATTATGTCTAGTGGGTCAGGAAAGAATTCATGCACACTTAGCACTTTGCTGTTTTTTTATTTTGAATGAACAGTGGCTTGAATAGTCTAATAAGCTTCTTGTCATCTGAATTGGTTGTATCATATCCTTAAAAAGGTTAGCAGGGTGGAAGTAATGGAAGGAGACACCATAGTGATGGGCTCAGATGGGCTTTTTGACAACGTTTTTGATCATGAGATTGTTTCGACTGTTGTTGGACATAGTGATGTTGCTGAGGCTGGTATGTCTTCAAAAATCAAAAGAATTTGTATTTGGAAATCAACTTCACAATTTTCTAATTGAGATTTGATTTCTATGCTAGCAAAGGCATTAGCTAACCTAGCGAGCATTCATTCGATGAATTCAGCATTTGAATCTCCCTATTCATTGGAAGCCAGATCAAAGGTAACATTATTTGGAATGATAACTGTGCTGCTAAATATTAAATCATCTTTCCAATGTGTGTGATGTTTTTTTTTTCTTTGTGAATGCTCCTGATAGGGCTTTGATGTTCCTTTCTGGAAGAAAATTCTTGGCATGAAGCTCACTGGTAAAACTTACAAAGATGGGTTCTTTTTCCTCAATGCCACAAGTGACCAAGTTCTTTGTTTGGCAGGTGGGAAACTTGATGATATCACTGTGATTGTTGGTCAGGTTGTGAAGTCACAACATATTTCCCTGTTGGATGAGGATCAAACAGTTGAAGCTCATACAGAACAAGAAAATAAACTCGAATCATAGGTATAAAATTCTTTGTTCGTTGTTTCTTGATTGTATTGTAAAGTTCAAGGATGCTGTAATGACTGCCAAACAAGTCGAAACTGTCCACACTTTATTACAATTTTAGAATGGCTCGAACATGATAGCAAAATTCCATAAAAGATCAGCCCCCCAAACTCTTTGTTTTTCCTCCCATTAAGTAGTTAGCAACTTAGCCTACCCTATCCCAACTTTCGCCAATGAGGGCGACATAATAGAAAATGGAAAACGCTCTGCTGTTGTCGTCCACAGGCTCCTGGTAACTAGTGCTTGATAATACATTAAAAGCTAGCATTACAGTCTTCCCCATGCATTATTTTTTGAAGCTACGATTTGTAGCTCTCCGAAACAGAGTGACCTGGTAACGGGCACTCTTGCTGTGGTTTACAAGCACCGGGAGGCAATTCCATTCCTGATTTAGGTCACACAAGTATGCATCCATGTTTTAGAATCAAGCAAATCCAGATCGAATCGATAGCTTTGGTTAAAAATAAACCATTTCCGATGATGTCATTAATATAAAGTACAAA
Source organism: Salix arbutifolia (assembly GCA_025169955.1). Taxonomy (NCBI): domain Eukaryota; kingdom Viridiplantae; phylum Streptophyta; class Magnoliopsida; order Malpighiales; family Salicaceae; genus Salix; species Salix arbutifolia. The sequence goes on along the minus strand of CM045917.1, from coordinate 16,829,969 downwards.
CCCAGATGGAGGGAAGTCTTAATACTATTCTTTTGAATTTTCTACTGCTATCTTTTCCTGACATGACCAGAATCACAGCAGCATTATGTAAACCATAATCTGGTAGCAAATCTCGATATATTCACTAGAAACCATAAGAAAATCCCAAAAATAAAACCAACTCTTAAGATATAGCTCCAAAATCATCAATAGAATCACCATAATCGGAAAACTATGAGAAAATCAATAGCTGCCAGCTATAGCAATGACAATTAACTCTTGAATATCCAGATTACAGATCAAAATTTTATGCAATAAAAGAATCTTGCACGTCATGATAACGAAAAATACTAGGGAAAATTTTTGCAAGGACATTGGGATTATTAAAGGAGCGGCTACATATACAAAATCACATTCTATCTGAACATTCCATTTGACTCTCAATACCAATTAAATAGATAGCTACTAAGCCTGAGAAATGGTACACGTGCATGCTTGTGATCCTTAGTGTGATGCATCCCATTACTTGTACACGTTGATGCAACTGCAGCATAATGAAATGTCTGTTACTCCTTGGTTATTCAAGTGACATTGTCACTGTTACTATTTCTATTGAGTTTCTGGAAGAAAGATTTTGAAGCTTCGTAGGTAGACCAAGAGATTGCTGCAGCTGGTGAATGGAAAAGCATCCTTGGGACCCAGCCTCTCATGAGGCCTCTGTAGCCATCCTTTTTAACTATTGCTTTAATCACATCTCCAATTGAACCACTTTTAAATCTGTCACACCCACAAACACCCTGTAAATCCAATCAGTGTTAGATGCTATCAAATTATAGAGAGTAATTTAACACCTGTAATAGATAATACACAAGTTAGATATCCTGCAGTCTTTATGTGACAACAAGGGAAAGTGAACTTGAGGTCCCGCCCCATCTCCCCTAGCATGCAAGCTTGAGTCCATCGTACCAGACACCAATAAGTTACACGGTGCATCTGGTAGTAGTAGCCTTGGTAGGTTCTCATTAACAACGCTCTTTTATCCAACATTTCTTTTTCATTTTCTTTTTTTTTTGGGTGTGGGGTGGGAATAATTTATACAAATTGGAGTAGAACAATGAAATTCTTCAAGATATCATCACAAACTCATCATTGATGAGCAAGAATCACTGACTAGACATCACAAAACACACGACAGAAAGAGATGGTAAAATCGACCAAGTGTCCAAATTAGTTCAGGAGTAGGTGATTACATATCTTCATTTCTAATCTTATTGTTCTTAAACATTTAGATGGTTTCATTCAATACTTTCTAAATTGATTAGATAGTTAGATTGGCCATGACTCATCGGTTGAACCAACAGCTCTGTGATGGACAAGCTGTGAGAAGTTCAATGACAAACAAAACACACAGGCTGAGGCATGATATCGACGACATGAGAATACCAATTTAACATTCAGCCAACTCTTGTAAAATTGATTTCGTGCGAGACTGATATGAAATAGTCAGATGTCAAAAATTAAACCAAACCCATTAAAGTATTAGCATTGAAAAGATGGCAAATTCCTTCCTTTACAGCCATAATACTTATAAAACACCAATTCTTTAGGTTGTATGATTGCTACAAGTTCATATTGGGCTCGACCAGAAAATGAATACTGTTATGGTATGTAAGAACTTTAGAATTTGTTGGTCAGAGTGGGCCAGTACCAAAAAAAAAGATTGCATAATCAGATATGAAGCTGGAAGAGTGTGATTATTAATTCATCACGGATTAGTAGCCCATCCTAGCAAATCTTTAATAAATGAAGCATTTAGCAAGGGAATTCCTAATGATGATTCAGTTTTCCTTGAAAAAACAATTTTTATTGCGTGTGCCTATAAACCAAGATCAGAGATAGTATGATTCTACAATCTGGAGGTCCACCAAACGTTAGCTTAGCTTGGTCACTCAAAATCAGCCACTTAGATCATTAAAACCTCTACTAAAACTTGATTCCACTTGCACTACAAGTTTTAATAGGTAGGCATTCTCTCTCTTTTAGCCTAACACTTTCTTCAAATCGGTAAAGTAGTTCACTTTAAATTAAAAACAGAGTAAGAAGAACAATACCTGACACTGCAATTGAGTTTTAACAACATCAAGTGGTGTTGTAACCGCAGCGCCCAATGCTCCAGCAGCAGCACCCGCGGTAGCATGAACAACCCACCTCTCATCATTCACACTATCCGGCGATATCTCCATCAAACCCTTCTTCGCAGCTTCATAAGTCGTAAAATAAACCGCAGTAAATGGTGCATTCATCAAAACAGTAGTCCTATACGAAGCATAAAATGCACCAAACCCCTCTTCTCTCACCACCCTCTTAACACAGTCCCAAACACCCTTATAGACACTATCACTCCCCAATTGCAATCTCTGCTTTACCATATCCATCGGTGTGAAAACCGCATCGCTAGCAACCGTTGCACAAACACCAGAAACCGCATGCGCAATTGAACTATTTGGGTTATCTCGCGACAGATGTTTCTTACAGACTTCATAAAATGAAAAATGGACAGCATGGGCGGGCCCAGCGCCGAGAGCCATCGCGGCAATGCCACGGTAAAGGGCAGCAGGGCCCTCGGATTTGAGAAGGGAATTGAGGACATGAGTTACGCTTACGGATTTAATCGGGCAAGAGCCAATTGCTTGCATATGAGTTTTGACTGTGTCAACAGGGAACATAGCCATGTGTTCTATAAGACCGGCTATTGAACCGGAAATCATGTATTGCCAAAAATGGAGGCCATCGTAGGAGGTTGCGGAGGAGATTTTCTCCGGTTGGAAATCGGGGCGGAAATCGGCGGGGTTTTGAAATTTGGTGGCGGTGGCGGTGGCGGCGGCGTCGGTGGCCATGGTGGCGGAGAATTCTTCAGGGTTTTCTGGAGTGAATTGGTGATTTGAGAAAAAGAGATATTTTGATGGCTAATGTTTAGAGATAGATTTTGGTGTTGGGTGGTAAGGGTTAGAGCCATACACACTCACTGACTTACATGTGTTGAGCTTTCTATAAATTGAGGTTAGCAGAAATAAAAGATTTGTCCTTTGCAAGTTTTGACCGACAATTGAACCGGTTAGGGTTTCCCAGTTTTTGGGTCCTCCCCCCCGTCTTTACAAAGAGAAGAGTCATGTAAAAAACGTCAAGTCGGTGGTGAGAATTGATTTTAGGTGTCAAGTAATACAAGCCAGTCCCTAAATGCTTAACTAATTTCTATTAAAGCCCCTGAAAAGATTTTTTTTGGAGATTAGATGCACACATTATAAATCACACAAGTAGCCAGCAAAAACTATATTATGAGATTTATCATACAGGCAAGCAAACTTTACCATAAATCCAATTTACGCAGTTAAAAATATATTTTAAAAATGTGAATATCATAATTACTAACCAATATTCTCCTTCCATCCAGTTTTTTAACTAGGATATAAACAGTTTTTTAATTAAAACTTTAGGTTATTTTTGGTTAGTTTTCCATGATAAAGAAAAAATAAAAACAAGATGAATAAAAACATGTTTTATTAGAAGGATAAAAATAGAAACATAAAATAAATTTATCTATAAAATAATTTTATCAAAACACAAAAAACATCTCCATACACTACCTTATTAATTGTACAATATCCATAAAATATAAAATGTTTTTAAAAAATAATTTTATGGGCCAGATGAGCGAGTAAAACCTTGGCTGTTCCAGACTCTTACAAGAGATGCACGTCCTGACTCGAACTTGAGACCTGTTTGATATCAAAAGATCACCAATATAATTCTTGAAAGTAAATAAATAAACATCACCATGAAAATAACTTCCCATTTATTTAGTAAAATTATTTAACAAAAACTTTTAAAGGTTATTAAAAAATGGAGTAATATTCTTCTTTTTCTTTTTGGGAAAAAAACAGAGTGAAGAAAAATTTAGAATTTTATATTCAAATTTCCATCTGAATGACTAGAAAACTATTCTTCAATATATTATAATCATTGATTATTTGAATATTTTTTCAAAATTCATTCAATCTTGACCAAGAGTTTTATAATCAATATTATTTAAGAATAAATAATTTTATTCTTAATTTACCTAGATTATAAAATCATCTCATAATCACTCATATATCTTTATATAGTTTATGTTATATCTAATATATGTTCATTTATTACCCTTGATTAAGTCAACTTGTGGTCAAGATTAAAACTTGATATTTTTTTTTATTAAAATAACTTTGTAATCTCAAGTGAATTACATACAAAACTACCATGAGAGTTTTCATATAAACATATATGATCTCTTCATATAAAATTTTATTGCGGGCCAGTTTAGTATATCTCATGTGATATGCACCCACATATTAAATCTGGGTATCCCCGTACTGCAATTTATGAGAATACTTTTTTTTTCCATGAATGATTAAAACATTATTTATATATATCAATCTCAACATATGCAAGCTATCCAATATATGCATCATTGCACAGAGATCACCAAATCTTTCTTTGAAAAATGATCGATTCAACTGTAGACCAGCAGATGATGGAGCAGGAAGAGGAGAACCACCATTTTCTCATGGATAATTAGATTAGAAAAAACAAACAACCAACGTCCCAGCTCCAATGGATTTTTGCGTGGGGAGACTCGAGAAGTAGAATGTAAATCCTCAAGTCACTATTAAGCTAGGGAGTCTGGTTCAGAAGGATATAAAGAAAGTAGTTTAACCACTAGGAAGCAGCAAGAAGAGTTCGTTCAACTTAATGACATGTTCTGAATGAACGAATCCTTCTATAGAATGATGGCACAAAACCCTCAAGAACTAAGCTGCAGACTACACACATTTACGACAGCATTATAAGCATTCTGACCACAGTGTTTATTTAATTCAGATTTTATCAGTTGGGTGATTTAGCTTACTATTTAAAATAATGTTTTTACACTATTAACATTCAATTTTGACATTTAGAATTTCTTTCTACAGTTTAACTGTGATTTCGTTATATGTTCTTACACACTTATTTCAATTATTGCATGGCAATCGAATTGCCAATATTCATAAATATATTTCAGAATTGAATAAATTCAAGCACCTCGTTAGTCTCAAGAGATCACTGTTTGGATGAAAAGGAATTGAAGTTAGACTTGGATAACCCCTTCTCTGAAACTGCATCTTGACATGTCTCCTGAAGCCCTTTCTCTCTTTTCCACATTTGTTTTCCTTTATCGCTTTCAGAATAAACAAACTTAGGTGAAATGATTTTTTTAAATGATACCAGAGCCTTGTTGACCTAACGGCTATGAGTTCGAATCTCACTACCCCCATTCTATTTAATAAAAATCAAGCACAAGGTGACGTGGGTCTATGAAGTTTCAAGCCCAAAAAATTTTTATTTGAAAATGAGTGTTAGAGAGTAATATAAATCATACTCTGAAGTCTCACCTAACAATTTAAATTTTTAAGTAAGATAATTCCTTAACAAGAGCATGCATGCTATCCTGAATTATCCATAGAGGGAAAAAAAAGTGTTCCGTGGAATTGTTTTAACAAGGAACACAAGATATGGTAAGATCATTGAAGAGGAGGTATGAATTTTTCACGTATATCACGCAAACTAGCAATGCGAAGAAGCACACAAGCTCCAACTAATTATAAGAAAATAAGACTATACAGACATATTTTTCAGTTCATAAACCTAGAAATCCATGATAATACTTATCAGTTCCACATTCCAGCAATTGATTCTAATGCATAACTTAGTTAATTAAGAATGCATGGCATTCAAATTTCCAACTGTTTAAAGTAGATATATATGGAAATGAATGACCTCACCAAACATTTTTTCAGCAATCAATTAACAATGACCTGTAAGTAATCACCTGGCTAGTGGCTATTTGATAATAAAACATCCCGGATGAAGGAAATGATGTTAGTATCAGACGATCCACCTTTTGAAGTTGAATATTGACATATACCTTGAAGCTCTTTGGCTCTCCTCCGCATTTCTTTAACTTCATTACTTTCCAGATCCATAATCTTCGTCACAAGTACAGAAATCTTCTCTCTTGTCACCAAGTAGGCCAAGTTTTCCACCATGAACTCCTTCACCCTCAAACCAATTTTCCAGTCCTCAACTATCAACTTACAATTCGGGAATTGATCGACAGCTATTGGGAAAGTAAGGAAAGGAAGACCAGCAAAAACACCTTCACAAATGGAATTCCACCCACAATGTGACAAAAACCCCCCAACAGAAGGATGGCACAACACCCTCAACTGATCACACCAGCGCGCCACTAACCCCTTACCACCACACACCTTACTCAGCCTCTCAGCTTCACCACGTGCCACCCACAAGAACCGAACACCACTTTCACATAAACCAGCTGCAATTTCATCCATTTGGGCACTTGAAACTGAAAGAAAGCTTCCCAAAGACACGTACAAGACAGAACCGCAAGGTTGGAAATCTAACCATCTTAAGTAGTTGACATCCTCATCACTGGCAAATGTGGTAGAACTGTCTCCAAGATCAAAATAAGGTATCGCAGGACCAATGGGGTAAATTTGCTTTGATAAATTTCGTTTCAAAGTGTCAATTACTTGGGATTCAAGCTCGTAGGTGGTTGGCAATAAAAAGTAGTGTACTTTAGGCACCCACGAGAACATTTTGAATGTTTTTATCAAAATCTCTTAATTTGTTGCCAGCATTGGAGGAGGGAGGTCCATTAGAGACATTGCATTTACTCCGGGTATGTAGTTCACTCTTTCATGGCTACTCTCTAAAGAAAAAAAGCTCCTATCAATCGCGAAGAAAAGGGAAAAAACAGGTGCTCTGCTAAAGGAAAGAAGAAAAGCATGAGATTTAATAGAAAAGATCCTCTCTTACCTTGAAAGTCAACCGGGTAGTGTCCATTCTCAAGAAAACGATCAAAGTGGTAAAAGACCGAAAAGGCCATCGCTGACATGGGCCAAAAAGACGCCACCGGAATATTCCTTTGATTCCCAGCATCAAAAGCCCAAAGCAGGAAAGTATCAGCAACTATAAGAGAGGGAGCTGGCGGTTCAAGCTGATCAAGGAGCTGTTCAAAGGGAGCTCCCATTTTGGTGGCTACTGCTTCCATGAAACCAATGAAGTCTTTAGATCGAACCATCTCTGATGGGATAACGTTTGGTAGGGTAGCAAAGCGGATTCTGTCGGGTTTATTTGGGTCCGAGCCGATTAAGCCGAACCATTCTTCAGTTACTATAAAGGTAATGAGAATGGTGTCATTTTTGGAAACTAGCTGTTTGCAGAGGTTCATCATGGGATTTATGTGGCCACGACCTGGGTATGGCATAGCTACTACGTGGTTCATGGCCATACTTTGAAACTCAGAATGTAAATGAAAGGTGAGTTGGGGTGAAGTTCGCACCTTGTCTACTTGGTATGGAAGTTACGGCAAGCGTGAAGAGTCTATAATGGCTGTGGTCAACGAACGACTCCATCCAAAAAAAAAAACATGACGAGGAGTCCCCCCCGACTATCAAGCCTTAATTTTATGTCTTTTCATTTTTAAAAAATACTTTATTCTCATCAATATTTTCACACTATAGAAAAAAAATGTGTGTATTTTATATGATTATTTAATAATTTGCAAACGAAAGACTAACTGAAAATTCATTAATAAGTGGAGAATTTAGGATATATATATGTCAGGGATCTAATAGAAAATTATCCTTAAAAGTTATGGATTTTTATGAGTTTTTTCATATACTTTCCCTTTTAATTTTAAAAAATAAAATAATTTGTGGATGAAAAGGATTAAGTTATAGATAAATTTCAAAACATAAAGACTAAAATTTTAATTTGAGGATTGAATAACTAATTAATTTTGATAAAATAAATAGATGAAAAGGATGAAGCTATAGATAAATTCTAAAAAAAGAGTTTAGATATATAATTTATTAATGTTGAGGATTAATTAATCAATTTTGTTACAGTAAAAAACTAAATCATAATTATTCCCGACTGAGAATTCATGATGTTTTTCCAAAAGAAGATTAGAAATCCCTAATCAAAGTCCAGGTTAATACTTTGTCACCGGGATTGGTGGAGACCAGACAGACTTAACTGAATCTTAAGACATTACTAGATTAGTGGGCACCAAAAGTCAAGAGTTGCTGTGTCTAAATCTCATTGACATGTTCGGAATCTTTGAATCGGACTGAAGCAAGAAGAGATGACTGTATTTGTTCTGCTCGGGGGTGTGCTCGATTATGTATGAATTATTATTATTATTATTATTATTATTATTAATTTGAAGAGATAACATGTTCTGAATTTTTAATTATTGTTCTTATGTAAAAACGAAAGCACAATTCAAAATAAATAACAAATGGGACGTGACAACTTATAACCGCTCCGTTGTATTTTTACGTCATGTTTAAAGTGAGAGAGTGAAAATTAAATATCAAGAAATCATGCTTTGATGGTAAAAAAAAAAAGAAAGATTGAAGAATAATATGTTAATGATATCTGATATTAACTGAAAGGGATGACCAATAATTTTGTATAGGGGTGAATAAAAAAACCAATCAACCGATTAAATTAAAAAAAATAATAATTGAGAAAAACGAACCAATAAAAACACTCAATTAAATTGATTGTAAATTTTGTAATTTAAATTTTAACTTATTTATATGTATAATTTTAATTATTTTGACTCTTGGTAAATTAAACAAAACAAAAGAATAGTATTATAAAGGTAAAAACACTTAATAAACACTATATTAACATTAACAGTTTAATACATTGAACTCTGACAGCATGAATAGACTCGATCACTGGAAAATGATTACAGCATTCAAAAACTGTTCAGTGCCTGACGCCCTGTGAAATATCCCTAATAAAGGCATCAAGGTTGGTTGTGGATGATCCGCCTTCAGCAATAGCTTGTTGACAAATATTTCCAAGTTCTCTTGCTCTTCTCCTCATTTCTTTCCCTTCATTGCTTTCCAAATCCATAAACTTCTGCACAAGTTCTGCAATTTCCTCTCTGGTTAACAAATTTTCTTCTGCCCCACCTCGCCTAACCTTCCTACCAATCCTCCAATCTTCTAAAATTTGCTTACTATTTGGATCTTGATCCAAAAATAGAGGGAAAGTAAGCATTGGAACACCAGCAAAAACTGCTTCTAGAGTAGAGTTCCATCCACAATGTGTCCAAAAGCCATCTATGGAAGAATGGCACAGCACTTTCAACTGGTCACACCAAGGCAGCACGAGCCCCCTATCATCACTCCATTTGTCCTTTAACCGAGAAGCTTCTCCGCGTGCCACCCACAAGTATCGAACACCACTATCTTGAAGCCCAGCAATAATTTCATCCATTTGGGTGCTCGAAACAGAAAGGAAACTTCCCAATGAGATGTACAAGACAGAGCCTTTAGGTTGAGAATCTAGCCATTGTAAGTAGTCTGGGACCATAGGACTATCATTAGTTCCTGAAAAATTACATTCAAGCTCTATGTAAGGTATGGCAGGTCCAATCGGATAGACAGGAAATCGAAAAGTATCTTTCATGGTGTCCATGACCTGGGGCTCAAGCTCGTAGATAGAAGTGAATAGAAGATATTGTGCTTGCGGCACTTTTGAGATGCATTCCAGGGCTAGCTGAAATACTCTCTGATCAGTTTTTTGGAAGACCTTTTGGAGTTCTGCTAAATCTGACGAAGAAATTCCAGGGATGCAGTCCACTTGTCCTATTATATGCAAGAAAAATACTCAATTGTTACTTTCACTTCCTGTTTTGAAACATCCACTAGCATGGAAACATATTTCTTATTCAGAATATTTTCTTGTTCTCTTTTTTATCTTGCCAGAGTGCTTAATTGATTTCGAGCTCGGGCAGGGCCTGCTGAGCCTATACCAAACACTAATATATACAATCACGCGTAATGCTAATAAGCATTGAAATTAAGTTCAGAGCAAGATAATATGGATCGCTAAACACTTGAGATAAGCTGCAGTTTACATACCTAACAAGTTAGTTGGTGATTTCTGGTTCTGGTTGAAGAGATTAAAATGATACAACATTGAAAGAAATGTTGCCGACATCGTCCAAAAAGCAGCAACTGGAATATTCCTTCTGTTCCCCAAGCTGATTGCCCACCGTACCTCAATATCCCCAATTATAGCAGTCACAGGAATCTCAATCTGATCAAGCAGCTGCTCAAAGGGAGCCTCCATCTTGGTCATAACAGCTTCATAAAATCCAGGAAAATCTACTGGTTTTAGACTCTCTGGTGGGATGACATTAGGTATCGTGACCAAGCGTACAGAATCTGGCCTTGGCTCGGAGCCGATGTAGCCAAGCCACTCTTCTGTCACAGCAAAAGTAATCAAAATATCATGTTTTCTCGAAGCTAATAACTTGCAGAAATTCATCATGGGGTTGATGTGGCCTCTTCCGGGAAAAGGCATCGCCACCACATGGCATACTGCTGTTGATTCCATGCCAACAGAATTCATGATGGACAGATTGTGCAGTTATTATGCTCCTAATGCACTTGTTAGCTCACTGGAGAAGAGTTGCAAGGTCAACAAGAACTTCAAGAATTGCTAAGATGAGATTTTAAGAATTAAAAAGTTATTAGCAATATAAAATATAGCTATTTGTCATGGAGTTGAAGAATCTTGTTCTTATCCTTCTTTTGCTGGTTGCTAGGTTTAAAAAAACGGTACATAATCTTTAAGCACCACCTACTCCCGTCTACTTGCTACTTTTTCAAAAGATGACAACCATCGGGAAAGGTGCTTCTCGCTGATGTTATCCTTAGATTTTATCCTGTCAGTTTCTATGTTATATACAGAGTGGAAGAGAAGCTAATTTAGGAAACACTAATTAATTGTCCACTTACATTGCGGGCTGATCAAATAATTTTTATAATTATTAAAAATAAAATAATTAATAAATTTTACTAGTTTAAAAATAAAATATAATATCTATACATGCAATATTTGATATAATTAAACACATCAACATATCCTATTATAACAACAGCAATATCAAAGACTTAATATCTAAAAAAATCATTACTATTATTGCTATAATAATAAAAATTATTAAATTATCCTGAGAAAAAAAACTTGAAAACATTAACAAAAGAGAAAGCAAGAAAAAAAACTAAAACTAAAATTATTATTATTATTAAACTAAAATTATTATTATTATTATTATTATTATTATTATTATTATTATTGCTTGAATAATGGGAAAATAAATTCAATAAAAGAATAAAAAAGCCCAAAAACTTTAACAAAAGAGAAAAAAAAAAAAAAAAAAACTAGCTAAACAAATCATTTGATGTGAAAATAATAATAAACAAACGAATAAAAAAACCAAAAGAAAGAACAAAGGAAAAAAATTAAAAAATATCAATTTTCAAATATTCATAAATACAAACTAAAATTTAATAACACAATTTTTGAAAAAATATGCTATCTCAACTAAAGAGAAAAAAAAAAAAAAAAAAACTAAGAGCCCATATATATGAACATGGATAAAAATATGAACTATTTAAGAAATATAAAAAAATAAAGGAATTACAATAAAACATTAAAAGTATAAGGGCCGAAATGAAAACCAAATATATTATCAATTTCAATCAAAGGACAAAATTGAAAAAATCAAATCTTATGTATCAAAAATATTAAGGGATTTAAAAGCAATCCGAAAATTAAAAGAATAAAGACCGAAATGAAAATACAATATATAATCAATTTCAATTGAAGGACACAATTGAAACAAATTAAAATTTACATAACAGAAATAAGGACCATACAACATAATTAAAAGAGAAAGGACTGAAATGAAAAATCCATAAAACCGGGGGGCCGCTGTGTAGTTTCGGGTGAAGGAGAGAGAAAAGGGGAAAAAACATTCAACCGCCTACCATCTCGTCTCCGGTCATATTTTGATTGCACGCGTCACGTCATGAGAAAGAGGACACAGAGGCGCATCCACGGAGATGCTGAATGCACATTTTTCACCACCAGATGACATTGCACGCGCCTCTAGAAAAGGCTTGAGGCCGATTACCGTCAATAGTGTGTGTCACACGCGCCGACAATAATCAGATAAAATAATAAAAAAATATGATCAATTACCGCAACACCCCTGCAATCATTTCTTCAATTTTGTCTTACTAGGAGCATGTCCGTATTTAGCCATTTTAAAAAAATATAAAATTCCAGTGGCACTTCTCCCTGCTAGAGCTGATTTTTATCTTATTCAAGGGACAAAATGATTTTTTTAGTATATTAGATAATGTACACGGTAATGCTAAAACTGTGCTGATGTTGCAATAGAATTCAAAATTAGAATCAACTCCGAATATAGAATTAAAGAAAGGACATCTGATATGAATTCAGCCTAAACATGCTCTGTTTTGATTTGAGTGGAATCCACACATGTTTCTCTTCATTCAATTTTTTTGTTGAAGAAAAAACATAAAACCCAAGGACTGTTATTATTCGAATTTGTAAAGAAGAGTTCCAAATTCACATTCATTTCCAAAAATGCATGGTCGCAGTCCTTAAATTAGCTAGAAATTTAATACATTATTCAAGGATGAAGATTTGAAGACTACTTCAATTCATAATTAACCAGCTCGCTTGGTCTGGCCTTGTGAAATATCCCTTATGAAAGAGTCAAGATTAGTGTCAGATGATCCACCCTTCGCAATAGCTCCACGACAAGTCTCTTGAAGTTCTTTAGCTCTCTTCCGCATTGCTTTCACCTCAATGTTCTCTGCATCCATAAAACTTTTCACAAGCTTTGAAATTTCTTCTCGTGTCACCACAATTTCACTTCTCTCGTCCCTCTTCACTCTCCATCCTATCTGCCAGTCTTCCACAATCAATTTGCTGTCTGGAATTTGATCCCAAAATATAGGAGAAGTAAGCATTGGAACTCCAGCAAAAACAGCTTCAAGAGTAGAGTTCCACCCACAATGTGTCCAAAAACCCCCAACAGCAGGATGGCACAACACCCTTAATTGGTGGCACCATGGCACAACTAATCCCATATTACCACAACCATCTTTGAAAAGAGTTGTTTCCCCCCGGGACACCCACAAGAACCGAACACTGCTATTATGAACCCCAGCAACAATTTCATCCAATTGGGAACTTGACACTGAAAGGAAACTTCCCATTGAAACATATAGCACGGAGCCTTTAGGTTGGGAATTTAGCCATTCAATGTAGCCAGAGACATTGCCACTAACTGAAGAGTGGTCTTTGATTTCGAAATAGGGTATGCTAGGGCCAATAGGGTACACAGGAAAAGGAAACTTGGGTTTTAAAGCGCTAATTACTTGAGCTTCAAGATCGTAGAAAGAAGTGAACAGAAGATACTGAGCTTTCGACACCAGTGAAACAGGCTCTAGAGCTCGGGGCAAGATTTGTCGACCAGTTCCATGAAATATTGTTGGAAAATCAACTAAACGCGTTGGAGGAATTCCAGGAATGTAGTCCACACGTTCTTCACCTCGTTCTGAAAAAAAACAAGAAGAGATGCAAATGAAGTGACTTTCTTTCGGCAGCAATATTATTTCCAAACTGAGTTCGGGTAATCTTATGTATAATTCTACCTGAAATTAACCACCATATAAATTTAAGGACAGTATAAATATATCAGGACAATGACATGATGACTCAATCTCAGTCTCTGAGCAACTCGTGTCATGAAATCTATTAAGTTTAATGATAGTTTTATTAAAACTATTTTTTAATTATATCTACTCAATTTAATATTGAATAATAAAATAAAAAACTATTAAAAACAATTACAGGACCAAACAGAAAATAACATATTCGACCAAAAAGTGAATTTTTCAAACCTATGAATTAGATAATCCAAGTTAGTATGTCAAACCTATGATTGAGTCATCGACTCTAGTGTGATTATAATTTGTTATTTTTTTTAAACTTATTCTTTTTATCTAACTACATGATAAAAAAAAGTAGACGATCATAAAATTAAAAATCAATATAATAGTAAGATGCTGAAAACAGGAAAGAAAAATCAAACTCATTAAACCTTTTGTATGCAACTTTTTTTCTTGAATATAAGAAAAAACAATTAGATGAAAAGGAAAGAGTAAAGTTGAGGGGAAGAATAAAAATCAAGAGAAAAAACACCCCATCAAACCCATTTTGGGTTCGTAGTTTTTTTCTTGGAGAAGAAGATGAAAATATTGAAAGATAAATGTAAATCAGGATATTTAATACTATAATATAGATAATTTATCCTTTAAAAACTAATTTTCAACCCCCAGCACCTAAAAAACACTACCATAACCTTGTTCAACCCATTATATTACGGGATAAAATTATTCCTGATGAAGAACAGACGACTGATCGTCCATCCTTTAATGAAGGACAGCGTCGTTCATCCCTTGATGAAGAACTGAAGACTTGTCGTCCATCAAGTGATGAAGGACAGAAGACTGGTCGTCCATCTCTATCTCTGCGTACACAAGGATGCAGATAGCAGCACACATATTGTGTGAAAATCTATTTTTCTGTTATACTCAGTACATCGTTTCACTGTCAATAGCTGGTAGAATATTCCAGCTTTTATTTTGATTTTAATTCTTTCTTAGTTTGTTATGTAAAGGGATTGATGGTCTGTGTGTGTGTATATAAAAGGCCCCCTTCTCTGTGAAATAAACAAGTGAAGTTTTCTTCGGTGAATAGAAAGGATTTCAATTCATCTCTTTCATTTCATCCATTCGTTTGTTCTTCCGTTTCAAGGTTTTGATTATCTTACATGGTATCAGAGCTAGGTCAATAATTTCTCTCTTTTTCTTTTCAATCAAACCATGGAAGAACAAACCCATACTTCACAATCCGCAAATACAGAAAACCCTAAACACGTTTCTTCTTATTTCAACTTCACAGATCCAAATAATCCCTATCGCATAGAGAATGGCGATCACACATCCTTGGTTCTCGTCACTGAACTGCTCACCACTGAAAATTACATTACCTGGTCACGGTCAATGCGTCGAGCACTTAGAGCGAAGAACAAACTTGGTTTCATTTCTGGAAGCATAGTCCAGCCGACAGATGAAGAAGATCCTTTGTTTGAAATGTGGGAGAGGTGTAATGACATGGTTGTTTCGTGGATACAGAATGCAGTTAGCATTGATATCAAGCATACACTGGCTTTTGTGGATGATGCTCAAGTGGTATGGACGGAGCTCAAGGATCGCTTCACACAGCAGAATGGTCCTCGCATATTCCAGCTTAGAAGAGATTTGGCTAACCTTCGACAGGACAGAGACTCTGTAAGTGCATATTTCGGTAACCTCAAAACCCTTTGGGATGAGATGATTGTTTATAATCCTATGCCATTATGCACATGTGGTCAGTCGAAGATGTTAAATGAAAGGTATCAGAGGGATTATGTCATACAATTTCTTATGGGTTTGAATGATCAGTATACTAATGCTAGAGACCAAATCATGCTGATTGAACCCCTCCCTAGCATTAATAAGGTGTTCTCTTTAATCCAACAACAAGAACAACACCATCAACTTAGCAATAACACTCCTTCTTGTGAATCTATGGCACTAGCTAGTAAGTTTGTTAATGCTCCCTTCAGAACAAGTAACAGAATTTTCACAAAGAAGGAAAGACCATACTGTCAACATTGCCACACACAAGGACACACACTTGAGAATTGTTTTAAAGCTGGAAATGCTGAACCTCCAGTATGTTCTCACTGCAATATGAGTGGTCATGTGATTGAGAAGTGTTATAAGGTTCATGGGTATCCCCCGGGTCACAAGTTGTACAAGGGAAGAGCTGCAAGTTCATTTGCCAATCAAGTAGCTCTGTCTACGAGTCCCAGTGGGGAGGAGGTGAGTGAGGAGAAAATGGTTTTCACCAAGGAGCAATATCGTCACCTCATGAGCCTTATCCAACCCAAGAGCATGCTGACTGAAATTCCCTCGGCAATTCAGACTCCAATCAATTCCAAAACCAGTGTCACACCTCCAAATATGTCTGGTAAAATCATGTTTCATAATGATATATCTGCTGCATTTTTAAAGCCAGATAGTATTTCCTGGATCATTGATTCAGGGGCTACAGACCATATGGTGTGTAGCCCTTCTCTTTTTACCTCTGACATTACAAAGGTATCCCATAGGGTAAGTTTGCCTAATGACACCTTTGTGTCAGCTACACATCTCGGCAACGTTCATCTTACCAATAAGATTGCCCTTAAAGATGTTTTATGCATTCCTTCTTTTTCCTTCAACTTGATTTCCGTTAAAAGACTTACTGAAAATCTGACTTGTTGTTTGATTTTCATAAATGATTTATGTTTCATACAGGACCTTTCCACCTGGACCACGATTGGAATTGCTGAAGTGAGAAGTGGCTTGTATCACCTAGTTCCCAAGGCAGTTCCTCCTTCGTCCTTGAACGACCTCCTATCATGTTTGTCTCCAAATTTTCCTTCAGTTGCTATTTCTGTTAAAAGTAGTATAGATGTGAGTGGCCTTTGGCATTGTCGCCTCGGTCATATTTCTGATTCACGAATGAAGTTAATTGATGACCCTGTTGTGAGAAACAATTTGCTTATTAATGAAAATTCTCCTTGTTGCATTTGTCCTCTTGCCAAGCAACATAGACTTCCTTTTCCTGTCAGTTCTCATAAATCTTCCAGTATTTTTGAATTAGTACACTGTGATATTTGGGGACCATGTTCTACCAATGCTTATGATGGGTCGAGATATTTTTTAACTTTAGTAGATGATTTTTCTAGAACAACTTGGGTTTACTTACTTCAAACCAAATCTGAAACAAGAAAGTGCATTGAATCTTTCTACCACCTTGTAGAGACGCATTTTGACTGCAAGATCAAGAACATACGTAGTGATAATGGTATTGAGTTCAAAATGAGTGAATTTTACAATGGGAAAGGGATTATTCACCAACGAACCTGTGTTGAGACACCCCAACAAAATGGGATAGTTGAGAGAAAACACCAACACTTGCTAAATGTGGCTCGTGCATTATTTTTTCAATCCAATCTTCCTTTACCATTTTGGAGTGATTGTATCTTGACTGCAGTTTACCTTATCAATAGAACACCTACTCCCTTACTCAACAACCGAACACCTTATGAAGTCCTTTTTAATGTCAAACCATGTTACTCTCATTTGAAAATCTTTGGATGTCTCTGTTTTGCAACAACAATAACAAGTGGAAGAAAGAAATTTGATCCGAGAGGTAGACAATGTGTCTTTCTGGGTTATCCTTTTGGAGTTAAGGGGTATAAGTTGATGGATTTAAGTAGTAAGGTAGTTTTTCTTTCTAGGGATGTTATCTTTCATGAAACACATTTTCCTTTCAAATCATCTTCTCACAGCAGTAAGGAACATTCACCTTTCCTTTCCACACCAGACCTGCAAAATTCTTCTTACCCGAATCATTCATCTGATTTCCATTATTCCCCACAAAGTGAAGACAACACCTCTACCTCACCAAACACTCCATCCGCATCTAACAGTCCTGCCTCTAAAGATCTCAGCCCTGAAAATTCATATGTGTCTCCTGATCCTGTTGACCACAACACCCCATCACCTTCACCTCACATTGCACTTCGAAAATCAAATAGGACCAAAACTGCACCTGCTTATTTGCAGGATTTTCATTGTCAACAAGCTGCACTCACTTCAGATTTCCAATCCACGGCACAGGTACCTCTTTCTCATACAAATTGTTCTTTTCCATTGTCCAATTACCTTTCTTATGACAATTTTTCACCCAATTTCCAAGCTTTTGCTACTAATCTTTCCATCATGGTTGAACCGACCTCATACTCCACAGCAGTTAAAGATTTGGGTTGGTGCAAGGCCATGGATGCTGAATTGCATGCCTTGGAAGAGAATCAGACTTGGACCCTCACTGATCTGCCCCCTGGAAAGGATGTCGTGGACTGCAAGTATGTGTACAAGATCAAGAGAAATTCAGATGGCAGTATAGAAAGATTGAAGGCTAGATTGGTCGCAAAAGGGTATACTCAACAGGAAGGGATCGATTATCACGAAACTTTCTCTCCCGTAGCAAAGATGGTCACTGTGAGATGCCTTTTATCAATTGCTGCTGTACGTGGCTGGCATTTGCATCAATTCGATGTAAATAACGCCTTCTTGCATGGAGACTTAGAAGAAGAAATTTACATGCGCAAACCACCAGGGTATAACAAAGGCACAGCTGGACAGGTATGTAAGCTTCTCAAAAGCTTGTATGGTTTGAAACAAGCCAGCAGACAATGGTATGCTAAACTTACCTCTTGCTTGTTGGATTTTGGTTTCACTCAATCAAAGGCTGATTATAGCTTGTTCACTATGTCTACTAGCACTTCTTTCACAGCACTCCTTGTCTATGTTGATGACATAATCCTTGCTAGCAGTTGTATGACCAATATTGTTGCAGTCAAGGATTGTTTGCATGAGAAATTCAAAATCAAGGACTTGGGTGTTTTGCGATTTTTCCTTGGAATAGAGGTGGCAAGGTCATCTTTGGGCATACACATTTGTCAACGCAAATATGCCCTTGATATTTTAGCCGATTCAGGTATTCTGGGTTGTAAACCAGTAAAAATTCCTATGGACCAGAATTCCAAACTAAGCAAGGATGCAGGTGACTATTTGGCTGATCCCTCAATATACCGAAGACTTATTGGCAGATTACTCTACCTCACCATTACGAGGCCTGACATTAGTTATCCAGTGCAAGTTCTTAGCCAGTTCATGGATAAACCTTCACAGTCTCATTTGACAGCTGCTCACAAAGTTCTACGATATATCAAGTCTGCGCCTGGACAAGGAATATTACTGTCTGCTACTTCCAGTCTAGAGTTGATTGCTTATTGTGATTCTGACTGGGCTTCTTGCCCTGACACTCGTCGCTCCGTTACAGGGTATTGTGTTCTACTAGGCCAGTCCCTTATCTCATGGAAATCAAAGAAGCAAAGCATAGTTTCTCGGTCTTCTGCGGAGGCAGAATATCGAGCCATGGCTGCAACAGTTTGTGAGCTCACTTGGCTCAGGTTCCTCCTTACTGATCTACATGTCAAGCACTCTCATGCAGCCACCCTTCATTGTGATAATCAGGCTGCACTTCATATTGCCTCAAACCCGGTTTTCCATGAACGTACAAAGCACATTGAACTGGATTGCCATCTAATCAGAGACAAAATTTTGGAAGGATTAATTGTCACCAAACATGTTTCCACTCACCTTCAACGAGCTGATCTTCTGACAAAGGCACTTCCTTCTTCCCTTCTGCAATCTCACTTACTCAAGCTGGGAATTGTTAACTTCCATTCTCCATCTTGTGGAGGCGTATTACGGGATAAAATTATTCCTGATGAAGAACAGACGACTGATCGTCCATCCTTTAATGAAGGACAGCGTCGTTCATCCCTTGATGAAGAACTGAAGACTTGTCGTCCATCAAGTGATGAAGGACAGAAGACTGGTCGTCCATCTCTATCTCTGCGTACACAAGGATGCAGATAGCAGCACACATATTGTGTGAAAATCTCTTTTTCTGTTATACTCAGTACATCGTTTCACTGTCAATAGCTGGTAGAATATTCCAGCTTTTATTTTGATTTTAATTCTTTCTTAGTTTGTTATGTAAAGGGATTGATGGTCTGTGTGTGTGTATATAAAAGGCCCCCTTCTCTGTGAAATAAACAAGTGAAGTTTTCTTCGGTGAATAGAAAGGATTTCAATTCATCTCTTTCATTTCATCCATTCGTTTGTTCTTCCGTTTCAAGGTTTTGATTATCTTACACATTATAAACCTCTAAAAGTGCAAAAAACATAATCAAAACTAAGAATCAACTGGAATCCATCAAACCAAACCAAACCAAGAATGTACTAAGCATGTGATCCTATCTTCACATTCCCGAAAGAAAATGAAGGCAAAGGGCTGAGTGTTTGAGAAAAAAAGAAAGAAATAATTTTTGATATATTGATTGTGAGCTTTTATTGAGATTTTGTATATATAAAAACATGCAATGTCCTATAAAATATCATCGATTTTTATATAAAAAAATAAATGGGTTTTATATTTAAAAAATAATAACAACTGAGATGGTATATTTTAAATGTATAAAACTCTTGATTTAATAAGATTGAGAAGATTTTATTGAAAAATTATAAGAATTAATAAAAAGAAAAGCAACAGAGAAAAGGAGCCGAAAGCTTCTTTCTTACATACCCGATAGCTCGACTGGAAAATGGCCATTTTGCTCGAGTAGCTCGAAATGACGGAGCAGTGAAAAAACATAGCCTGACATGGTCCACAGAGAAGCAACAGGAATATTCCTCCGATTCCCAACATGAACCACCCAGTCCAGGTAAGTATCAGCTATAATAACATCCACCGGCAGCTCAAGCCGACCAAGAAGCTGCTCAAAAGGAGCCTCCATTTCTGTGGCAACAGCTTTCAAGAATCCCGGGAAATCTTTGGCTCGGCCTACCTCAGACGGTATGCAGTTGGGGATCGTGGCAAAGTGGATGTTGGCTGGCTTCTTGGTATCTGAGTGGATGAAGTCATACCATTCCTCCGTGACAACAAAGGTGAAGAGGATGTCTGGTTTTCTGGAAGACATGAGTTTGCAAAGATTCATCATCGGATTTACGTGGCCTCTTCCGGGATATGGCATCGCCACCACGTGAAGGGTGGTGGCTGGTTCGGTTCTGAGGGTACCCATCCCTGGATTCTATTTTTTCTCTGTACAATGATTGTTAGATAATTTTTATATGAAAGGAGAATAGGAGCAATGTCTCGGAAACATGAATTTTTTATTGTCTTTAAAGTATTTATTTTTCCATAAAGAGATAACACTTCCAAGATACATGTCACGTGACACATTAATTAAGGCAGCTTGCATTCACGTCAGTATGGCTAATGGGGAGTTCGGATGCAACTAAGTGGTAGGGTAGTTTGGTTAAGTATGTGTAGTAGTAATTGGGCCGGCTGGCCTAGTCCAGTTTGTAAAGTATTGGGTCATATGTTAGTTAATTTTCAGAATAATGGGCCGGCCCAATCAATAACTTACGTAGTAGTGTGGGTCAGTTATAATTAGTGTTGGGTTTGGAAAAGAAGTCCAGTTAGGATAAGTCGCTGAATATAAGCTAATTAGGTAATAGTTGTGTTTACTGGCGTCTTTCTAAATCGATAATTAAGTTGTTTTCCATTAATATTTAAGTCATGAGTTTTGTTTCGTAACTCAATTTTGGATTATTCTCTAAATCTATCAAAAAATAACAAAAATAAAATAAAAGGGATTGGTGTGAGCAAAAAATCAAGGTGAAAATTTTGGATGTTTTCGAGAGTCTGATTGTAACTCTTTTGTGTCCAAAAAAAAATGCAGATTCAAAGCTAATTTTTTTTATTATTGGATAAATTTGCGTAAAAGTTAAGTCGCAAGGCATAATTATATTTTTTATAAGCCAATTTGATTTAATCATGAGCCAATTTAAAGTATAATCATGTTTGAAAAATAATTTAGGGTTCAATTGAAGGATTTAATTAAATGCAAGGATATAATTATACTTTAATTTGGTCAAATTAGTTTAATTAAGGGCTTAATCGATAAAAAATCAAGTTCTTGAGCTTAATTCGGGTTCAATTGAGAAGATTGGAATTTTCGAAGACCGAATTGAATATTTCCAAGCCAATAGTGGGAATCAGGGGTCAAGTTGAAAATAATTGAGAGTTTAATGGCCAATTGAAGGTTAAATCGCACAAATCAAAAATCAAGGACCAAAATAAAAAAGGCACGCAAATCTAAGGTTGGTGTTGAAATTTTAACAGGGATACAATTACATAAAATTAAAAGTTTAAAGCCAATTGAGAGTGCAATTAGAACAATTGTAAATTGAGGGATCAGATCGGATTTCACCTTCCCAAATCATTGAAAACCTGCAGCATGCCTGCACTTTTTAGTCACCTGAGCAGTGCAAGGCACGATACCGCAGTTTTAGGCGGCGACAACCCATCGCTGCACACAATGGGCAACCGAAGGGTTGCCATCTTTTGTTTATAAATTGCATGCATGCACATACAGAACAACGAGGGGGATTCAAAGAAGAAAAATTTGCAAAATACTGGGGGAGATTGACGAAAAAATAACAGACAAAGACAAAGGAGGAAAGTTACAGAAACCATTGTGAAAAATACTTGCAGGCGATCACAACCACCAACCACGACTACTCTCCCTTCCTCGACATCGACAGGAACGCCATCGCCGGTGACAACTCTTTCCTTTTCTCTCCCCCAACAACTGTAGTTTTCTCTCTCTCTCTCTCTAAAACAATCGGCCAGTGTCTCTCTCTTTCCTCAAACACCCGACAACAAACCACCTAGCTCTGCGCTTCACCTTCACACTTACAAACTACACCATGATTGCGAATTGTAAACTATAAAATCCTTATCTGTATATATAGTGTTGTTTACAAATTATTTTTCATATTTATTTTTTTATATAAGAATATTAAAATAATATAATTTTTTTAAATAAATAAAATATAACTAAAAAAACTAAACGACACGATTAAGAATAATTGGCACCGCGGATGGGGGCAAAAAATGGTCCGAACCATTTCCTCTCTGATTGGTTTGCCAGATCTTACGCTTGTATTTCTACTCGGCACTCTAAGGCTGGCCGAATGCCGGATTTTGTCCCCGATAATTGAGATCATAGCCCTAGCATAAGGCCATCTCATTCATAATTCTATAGAGATCAAAAGGCCATTGGAGAACAAATTGTTCTTTAACCAGAACGATTTTTATTGATAGGTGATCATAGGCCTTAATCAACATCCTTGAACATTTCAAGGATGGTTTCTAAAAAAAAAAACATCACTCCAACTTATTGATACAATCTTAAATAGAAGAGTTGGTACTGGTTTAGTCACAACAAAAAGAGCGTTGTGTAAAAAAGCTGGGGAATCCGGACAAGAACATTGACAATAGCAGAAATATCTTTCAATTATCAGCTTGATTCTTGTGGTGTTGCAAGATGTCATCAATAAAGGCATCGATATTAGTATCAGATGATCCACCTTTCCGAATGGCTCGTCGACAAATCTCACTAATTTCTCTTGCTCTTCTCCTCATTTCTTTCACCTCATCGCTTTCTGTATCCATAAACCTTTTTACGAGCCCTGCAATTTCATCTCTTTTCATCAACCTATCCACGTCCAATCCACTCGTCACTCTCCAACCAATCTTCCAGTCATCAATAACTATCTTACTATTCGGGGCTTGATCCCAGTATAAAGGGAAGGTAAGCAATGGAATACCAGCAAAAGCAGCTTCTGAGGTAGAACCCCATCCACAATGTGACCAGAACCCCCCAATAGAAGGGTGGCACAACACTCTTAATTGGTCACACCATGGCAGAACCAAGCCCATGCCACCACTAGATTCTTTGAACAAACAAGCCTCTGCCCTTGCCACCCACAGGTACCTAACACCACTATCGCGCAAGCCAGCAGCAACCTCATCCAATTGGGCACTTGGGGCTGAATGAGTACTGCCCTGAGAAACATACAAGACAGATCCTTTCGGTTGCATATCGAGCCATCGGAAATAGTCCGTCTCGCCTGGACCTGTAACAATATCTTCTTGCTCTAGTTTGAAGTAAGGTATGGTCGGGCCGATGTGATAGATAGGTAATGAAATGCTTGCTTTTAAAGCATCAATCACTTGAGATTCAAGCTCGTAGACTGAGCATAATAGAAGAAACTGTGCCTTGGACACACTTGCAATGGCTTCAAATCCTCGATGCAAGATATCTCGTCCTTGCCCATACACACACGTTGGAAGGTCCACTATACGTGTTGAAGAAATTCCTGGTATGTATTCCACTACTTCTTCTCCTCTTTCTGTCAAATGCCAAGGGAAGAATTACAGGATTAGGCAGTAATATATAATATGGGTGCTAATTACTACTTTTACTAATAGATAGACTAATTGGTGAGGACCATAACCCCTCTAAGTAAACAACTGTCTCCATTTGTTGTAAATTTGGTCAATTGCTATCATATTGTCTAATTTTATCCAAGTTATAACTTTCTTCGCATATATATTATTTGATTTTTTTGTGATTAAATTTGATTTTTTTTAGATGTATAATTATATTATTATTTTTTAATATTTTGTAATTATATTAATATTGAAAATGTAAAAATGATTTTAATTAAAAATTACTTTAAAAAAAAACAAATTGACACTTCCAAACCCACACTTACCCCCCCTGACGTACCTTTCAACTCAACTGGGAAATGTCCATTTTGGACAAGGAGATCAAAATGCTGAAACACAGAATATACCGGCACCGACATTGTCCACAGCGAGGCCGCCGGAATATTGTTGCGATTTGCCATCTCAAAAGCCCACATCAAATATGTGTCGGCGACGATGGTACTCACTGGTGGCTTAAGCTGACCAAGGAGCCTCTCAACCGGCGTTTCCATCTTGGTCAAAACTTCTTGGAAGAAGGCAGGAAATACGTCACCTCCTCGAGGTCTCTCAGAAGAGAGCACGTTAGGAATGGTGCCAAACCTTATGTTGTCAGGTTTTGGCTCCGAGCCTATCAAGCCCAACCAATCTTCAGTGACAACAAATGTTATAAGAATATCAGGTTTTTTCGAAGCTAGTGACCTGCAAAGGTTCATCATGGGATTTATATGGCCACGAGCTGGAAATGGCAAGGCCATGACATGGCAAATGGTGGGTGGCTCAAGGTTTCCTAGATGATCCATCTCAAGCAAGCAAGAAAGAAATTATATGAAGCCTTGAAGCCACGCAAGAAAGGGGCTATATAAAGCCATGCAAGAAAGGGGCTATATACTCTCTTTTTTTTTTAAAAAAAAAAAAAACCTCTTTCCAAGATAATATTGAGGAGAAATTGATTGTGAGGATTTGCCTTTGTAAAGGTTATCTGTGTAACTAGAGGAGAGAGTTAGTCAGGGACAAAAGCTTTAGAAAAAAAATGAAATGTTATTATTTTTGTTTTTATTTTTTATTTTAAATTAATTATTTTTTAGTATTTTTAAATTATTTTAATGTGCTGATATCAAAAATATTTTTTTTAAAATAAAAAATATCATTCTGATACTTTTCTGAACAAAAATTATTTGAAAAGCAACATCAGTCATACTTTCAAACATGCTCTAAATGTTGTTACGTAGTTTTAAAATATATATATTTTTTTATTAAAATAAACAGTAATACGTAAAAATATCTAAAACAATTAAAGAAAATTAATTAAAAATATTAAAATATTTTTTTTAAAAAATGCTTTTACAACGTAAAAACAGAAATATTTTAATTATATTATTTTCTCATAAAATGCCTTCTCCTGTCTCGTCCTTATTAAAACATTTGCACAATTAGTAATCAAACCACCATTAACTCAAAAAAAAAGAAGGAAAAAAAACAGAGCGAGAGAGAGAGTGGCGAATACATTTGCAAATAGAAACAAACAATCATTGGAGCCTATCTATGGTTGAAAAGGATCCCATGTCGAGATCTTCTCCCTACTGGGGACGCTGCTATGATCCATAATTTTCATTTATGGCCTCAGGATTTCCTGAGCTGAAGCATCTTCTGGCACTCCGGAAACAACACTTGACAGAGAAGGACCATTATAATTTATCCTGCCCAGCCTGTCGATTCACTATCGATTTAGAGTTTGTAATGAGCTTGAATTGTGTCAAGAGACTTGAGAGAGAGCGAGGCATCTTTGCTGCAATGGAAAAAACCAGAGGCTACATCAGTTAAAACCCTCGTGCCTGATAGCCAATTCATTCACGCTATGTTGTGAGTCGGCCTGATCCGGTCTTTGTTTAGCTTCAATTTCTAACAAATTAGTGCAAGAGCTAACTCAAATTAAATGGATTGAATTCATGAGTTTTAATATGTACTCAATTGTAAAAAAAGAAGAAGCCACGCTATGATTTATCATTAGTACTTCATGGCAGCCATAATTTATGTGCGTTCGTGAAATGACTACCGTAAATTTGGGCAGTCTATTGATTTATATTTTTTCGTTTTAACCCAAAATGCAGACGTCGGCTGCTGGGCAGTGCAAGACAGCAAGGCCCCATGCGTGTGATTCCCGAAAGCAACGAAGGAAACTGCCCTCAGCAGCAACGTGCACGTGAAAAACAATGAATTTCGGGCAAATATGAAGACAAAAATGTACAGCATAGCATGTGATTCTATCTTCACATTTCCCGAGAGAAAATGTAGGCAAAGGATTTTGAGAAAGAAAGAAAGAATTTTGCATCAATTCCTTAAACATTTTTTTATATATTGATTGTGAGCTTTTATTGAGATTTTGTATGTGTAAAAACATGCAATTTCCTATAAAATATCATCAATTTCTATTTAAAAAATAAATGGTTTTTATATAAAAAAATT
The DNA here is from genome assembly GCA_025169955.1 of Salix arbutifolia. Classification (NCBI taxonomy): domain Eukaryota; kingdom Viridiplantae; phylum Streptophyta; class Magnoliopsida; order Malpighiales; family Salicaceae; genus Salix; species Salix arbutifolia. Next base: position 16,803,449 of record CM045917.1, on the reverse strand, counting down.
TAATAATAACTGGGATGGTATATTTTAAATGTTAAAAACTCTTGATTTAATAAGAAAATACATTCTCTTTACGCAACCAGTCCTCTACCCTTGAATCTCTGACCAGACCAGTGCAACCGGGTGTTCCTAGCGACCCTCAACAGCCAGGTGGCGACTCCTTCTCAACTCCATTGCGAGAGCCAGGATCCCTCCCGGGACGCCGCACGGCGACGTGCGACAATGAATATACAATGGGATACTATTTAGCAGATGGAATTTATCCAAATTAGTCAACCTTTGTTAAGACAATCCCAAGGTCGTTAGAAGAAAAGAGAAAATATTTCGCATGTAAACAAGAGTCTACAAGAAAGGATGTGAAAAGGGCATTTGAGGTGTTACAATCTCATTTTGCAAATAGTGTGTGGATCTGTGCGATACTAGGATGAAGAAACTCTTGCAAATATTATGAAAGCTTGCATAATATGATTATTGAGGATGAAAGTGCAATGAACATTGGATTTGATCATAATAGTGAAACTAGTTCTTCTATATCAGTGTCACATGATGAAACACTAGAACTGTAACGCCCCCTACTCATGGGGACAGCTACGTAATCTTATTAATACATATTTGTCAAATAACATAATATTTTTTTTCTCTCTCACCGAAATTTCTAACAAAATTTCAGCAGAGTCTCCCCTATATCAGGAGATCCCAAGTTATCGACAATGTAACCTGCACACAGTTTGATTCACATCTCATCCATAATCACATCCATATTTAGTACAAACAACTGTATAATTGTTTTCAGAATATGCTCAGGACCATATTCATTCCTAAACTTCATCTTACATCACACGCATAAGATAATAATTAAAAGAGCCAATTCGAACACGAAGATTTCATATACATATGTATATGTGTGTGTATACATATACATATACATATAACACAACACAATTTAATATTCTAATATAATCTAGTACTTTCTAATATCCCAAGCATAGGTTGATACATTTAATATTCCAGAAACAAAATATTATGAATACAATATCCTATACAATTTACATGTATTCTGCATAACAAAATTACACCACAAATCCCTAAGTTCCTAACTTATACAAAAAAGGATCAAAGATTTAAAATCTATTTCTAACGAGAATGGGAGGAACCTGCAAAATATAGATTTTTCGTATAAGTAAAAACAAGCAATTTACAGAAGAAATTTAAACAACATATCTATCAATCTACTTAAATCATGAGATTCTAAATACAACCATATATACCTTTTTAAGATTATATAAAAGAAAATTTGTTTCTTTTGATTACTTCTCCCCCCCCCCTCCACATCGAAAAGAATATAGCTGACACTCATGACCTCCATTAGTGTCTTTAGTTGCCCGTCCTAGAAACAACTAACCAGTTTCATGAAAATGCTGACACGAACGTAACCGTTTGTAGCATTAACTATTTTTAAATACCAGAATATTTAATCATTGTTTCATATTACCTTGGGAGGTTCTCGAGTATGCCAATGTCAAGAATTATTGACATCATTAGCTCTCATCTCGGAAAGCTAATTAAGTCTATAAATTTTATCGATATCATTAACTATTCCGAAACTGAATAGTTAATCAAGTTTATAATTTTTGCCGATATCGACATCACCCGCCGAATCATTAACTATTCCAAAACTGAATAGTTAATCAAGTTCATAAATTTTGCCGATATCGACGTCACCTGCCAATATCATTAACTATTCTGAACCTGAATAGTTAATCAAGGTATATATTTCTTCTCCCACGTATCGGTAATGCCAATATCAACCAGCTTGTTTCTTTCTGTGTGTGTGTGTATATATATATATATATATTCCATCACCTAACATTTCCTTTACCCCTTTCTTTTTTTCTTCATCAATAAGTACCAAATTGTTTCTTATAGTTCAATAGTTAGTTAAAATAATTATTGACTAGAGGAGATATAGGTACCAAGTACCTACCTGCTATAAACGCTCGACTTATGTTCCCCTGTTGTTATTGTACTCCTCCCGTGGTTCCTCCTGAAACCACAGACACCCACCATTATTCCATATTAATCAACATATCACATACAACAACAACAATGATAATAATATTCATTTTTCTTTTACCAATCTTTTCTTTCTCACTTACATTCCTCATTATTGTCCTTTAACTTTTTAGCTCATTAGTAGTCTAAGTGGACATCATGAATTCAATTTTAATCACTGTTTATCCTCTTGTTTTATTTTCTGAAGATCAAGACACTTTATAAAAGGCAAGAAAACAAATTCTACCCTTAAGATGGCTAAATTTTGCTATTTTATCAACTTGACCGAATTTTCCAATAGGGGTGACAGCTTGATCTCTTCTCAGATTTTTATCTATATCTGGAGTTCCAGAAATCCAAATTAGACGAGGTTAGACTCATTGGAAATATAACACTCCCAGCTACAACTTCTATGGAGGGACTCTCCCTGGATTCTGAATTTTTCATATCCAAATTCCCCCAAGAAACAAGGCAACGAATCTGCCCTGTTTTGCAAAATGGAGAAAGTATCTCCACTTCATCTTCAATCCTTGCTTCCTCATCAATCACAACCATGCCTTACCTTTATTCATGAAAACCCTACTCATTTATGTCCTCTTAAGGTCATTTGTACCAAGTAAGTTAGTTAAAAATTTTCATAAATTCTTTTTCCCTCTCAGCAGTGTTTCTACTGAGACTTTCCCAAGGGAAACAAAAGTTCCCTTCCTCTATTCTATGCACTCTTTTCTTCTTCCTATTTAAGGTACTTAGATTATTCGAGTTCATTTAATCTCACTCTTTGCTGCATTTTCCCAACACTTTGTGTTAAAAAACCTAATTCTCAATTCAAGAAGAATCATAAACTTCTAATCAAATTGAAGTTAATTTCATAGAAATTAGAATTAGAACTCCTTACTTGGATGGAATCTAGACTTTACTTCATAATTTTGGAAGAATCTTAGCCTTCTTCTCCTTGTATATAACCAACCACTCTTCTCCCTCTTTTCTTCCCTAATTCTTCATTTTTCTTCTTGTAAAGTCTCCACCCAACTGTGTTCCTCCACTTTAGAATTTCAAGGCTTATTTGGGTTTACTAATTTTGAGTGTTTACTCCTAGTTTTCATGAAGGAAAAATCTGAACCCCCCCTCCCCTTCTAGTTACCAGTAAGCCATGGATGAGAAAAGGGATAGGTATTTATAGACTATCTCTTCTTAATTCCAATTTGACCCCATTTTTTGTTCATCTTTATTATGGAATCTTTAGTTTTGTATTTATCTTATATAGGTTTCTAATCATGTGTGGCATACCACACTGTTACTATCATGTGAGGTACCTGCAAGGAACAACATCTTATGGTCTACACATCACTCGATGGTCCTCTCTTTCCTTACATGGTTTCACAGATGCTGATTGGGCTGGCAGTCTTGATGACAAAAAATTCACCGGTGGTTACTTGGTGTATCTCGGCAGCACACCTATTTCTTGGAAGTCTGGCAAACAACGCACAATGGCTCGTTCTTCGACTGAAGCAGAATATAAGGCTCTTGCGGATGGTACTGCTGAGATCTTATGGATTCGGGCCTTGTTGTCCGATCTTCATTTTTCCTCTGATCCTATGACTATACTTTGCTGATGTTCTTACCAAACCTCTTCCTCATGCGTCCTTCACTTATTTTCGGTCCAAGCTTCATGTGGATTCTCCTCCTTCAACTTGAGGGGGCATATTATGGAATCTTTAGTTTTGTATTTATCTTATATAGGTTTCTAATCATGTGTGGCATACCACACTGTTACTATCATGTACAGCCCTACATATATATATATATATATATATATTAGGGTACTGCTAACACATACAATAGCAGCTCTCATAATATTTTCCAAACTCTCCTTCTCCCGTAAACTCTAACTATCTTAATGACAAGCGGGCAATAACATAACCCTAAACAGTAACAGGACCAAAACAGTAACAGGTCTCAAAATAGTAACATGACCAAATTATATTAGTTGATATATATAAGGAAACAAATTTCCTCTGATTGAAACACTTGTGTTAACAAACATAATCAAATTCACATGTTAATTTCTAGGAAAATCAACATGATATCAGCCATGCTTACAAAATCAATTAATGCTTTAATTGGAAGAAGCCAAAAATAACTCAAATTTTCTCGCATGCAGCATGAACCACACATCCAAATACACATGATCAACAAATCCCAAATCCATCACTCATCCAGACTCCTGGATTTTCACTACTTTAGTAAAGTGTAGAATGCTAATCTTATATGGCTTTATCTGGTTAGCTAGACTGGAATTATATTTGAAAACTTTGTAGCAGGATGATGAACAATTGATCTTATTGTGTTTCTTAATTATGTTCAAGTAGGAGCCAAAAGCTTCTTTCTTACATACCCGATAGCTCGACTGGAAAATGGCCATTTTGCTCGAGTAGCTCGAAATGACGGAGCAGTGAAAAAACATAGGCCGACATGGTCCATAGAGAAGCAACAGGAATATTCCTCCGAGTCCCAACATGAACCACCCAGTCCAGGTAAGTATCAGCTATAATAACATCCACCTGCAGCTCAAGCCGACCAAGAAGCTGCTCAAAAGGAGCCTCCATTTCTGTGGCAACAGCTTTCAAGAATCCCGGGAAATCTTTGGCACGACCTACCTCAGACGGTATGCAGTTGGGGATAGTGGCAAAGTGGACGTTTGCTGGCTTCTTGGTATCTGAGTGGATGAAGTCATACCATTCCTCCGTGACAACAAAGGTGAAGAGGATGTCTGGTTTTCTGGAAGACATGAGTTTGCAAAGATTCATCATCGGATTTACGTGGCCTCTTCCGGGATATGGCATCGCCACCGCATGAAGGGTGATGGTTGGTTCTGAGGGTACCCATCTTTGGAATTTATTTTTTCTTTGTATAAGGATTGTTTGAGAATTTTGATATAGAAACAAATTAGAAAATATAAACAATGTATTAGAAGTATAAAAAGAATATTATTTTTAAGATGTTTATTTTTCCACACAGAGATAACACCTCTAGAATACAACTAAACCCTCTAAACCTCTTGAAAGAATAAGAAGAGAAGACAAAATGAAGAAAATCTGTTTTTCATTGTTTTTCTGTTTTGTATATCAAAATTGTATATATAGGCAGATTTATAACACTTTAATAAAATAACATGATTGTTTAACGAACAATTATTTTAATGAAACATTATATTTGTTTGTTCAATATTTAATTTTATTCCGATATTTATATCTGTCAAGTTTCAAATGTCCAAGTGACAAGTAACATTTTTTCCTTGTTTATTCACTTGCAAACTACACCATGACTGCCAATTGTAAACTATAAAATCCTTATCTGTATATATAGTGTTTTTACAAATTATTTTTAATATTTATTTTTATATAAATATATTAAAATAATATTTTTTTAAAATATAAGTAGAAAAATTATACAACGAGATTAAGAATAATTGGCACCATTTCCTCTCCGATTGGTTTGCCAGATCTCACGCTTGTATTTCTACTCTGCACTATAAGGTTGGATGAATGCCAAATTTTGTGCCTGATAATTGAGATCAGAGCCCTAGCATAAGGATCTCGGAAACTGTAAAATTTTAGGCCCATCTCATTCAAATTTCTGTAGAGATCAAAGGGCCATTCGAGAACAAAATGTTCATTAACCAGAATGATTTTTATTGATAGGTGATCATAGGCCTTAATCAACATCCTTGAATATTTGAAGGATGATTTCTCAAAAAAAAAAAATCACTCCAACTTATTGACACAATCTTGAATGGAAGAATTGGTACTGGTTTAGTCACAACAAAAAAACAATTGTGTTCTCCTGAAATTCCTTGCAAACCAGATATTATAACTTACAAGCTTCAAGTAGCCTCGGGACTCGAAGTTTCAGTGATCTTCTAGTTTTCCAAGGAAAGATCAATTTTTTTATTGTAGTCACGAAACGTCAGATACAAGAGCGTTGTGTAAAAAAGCTGGGGAATCCGGACAAGAACATTGACAATAGCAGAAATATCTTTCAGTTATCAGCTTGATTCTTGTGGTGTTGCAAGATGTCATCAATAAAGGCATCGATATTAGTATCATATGATCCACCTTTCCGAATGGCTCGTCGACAAATCTCACTAATTTCCCTTGCTCTTCTCCTCATTTCTTTCACCTCATCGCTTTCCAAATCCATAAACCTTTTTACGAGCCCTGCAATTTCATCTCTTTTTATCAACCTCTCCACATCCAATCCACTCCTCACTCTCCAACCAATCTTCCAGTCATCAGCAATTACCTTACTATTCGGGGTTTGATCCCAGTATAAAGGGAAGGTAAGCAATGGAATACCAGCAAAAGCAGCTTCTGAGGTAGAACCCCATCCACAATGTGACCAAAAACCCCCAAGAGAAGGATGGCACAATGCTCTTAATTGGTCACACCATGGCACGACCAAACCCATGTCACCATAACCCTCTTTGAACAAGCAAGCTTCTACCCTTGCCACCCACAAGTACCTAACACCATTATCGCGCAAGCCAGGAGCAATCTCATCCAATTGGGCACTTGGGGCTGAATGAGTACTGCCCTGAGAAACATACAAGACAGATCCTCTCGGTTGCATATCGAGCCATCGGAAATAGTCGGTCTCGCCTGGACCTGTAACAATCTCTTCTTGCTCTAGTTTGAAGTAAGGTATGGTCGGGCCGATGTGATAGATAGGTAATGAAATGCTTGCTTTTAAAGCATCAATCACTTGAGATTCAAGCTCGTAGACTGAGCATAATAGAAGAAACTGTGCCTTGGACACACTTGCAATGGCTTCAAATCCTCGATGCAAGATATCTCGTCCTTGCCCATACACACACGTTGGAAGGTCCACTATACGTGTTGAAGAAATTCCTGGAATGTATTCCACTACTTCTTCTCCTCTTTCTGTCAAATGCCAAGGGAAGAATTACAGGATTAGGTAGTCATATATAATGTGGGTGCTAATTACTACTTTTACTGATAGATAGACTAATTGGTGAGGATCAAGACCTCTCGAAGTAAACAGCTGTCTCCATTAAATATAGATTACTGTAGATTATAATAATATAATTATATTTTGCCTCTCAGTATGTTAAGATTATAAATAGTGACTTTTTTCAGAAAGACAATTTTCATTAAACAACTCTTTAGTAGAGAAAACGAGCATCTCTAAGGAAAAAAAAAACCTTAAATTTCTTTAATGTTTACTATTTATACTTAAATTCATATCTCTTGTATTTATCTCAATACAAATTTACTAAAATTTCAATAAATTTCAAGTTTTTTTCTATTATATATATGACATTGATTAAAATCAGAATCAAAACGGCTAACGTGGTCGTGCGCAATGTAAGAGAAGTTATCAATTTAGCCAAATTAAACAAAATTGAATAACCCAAGTTACTAGCTAAATAATTTTTTGTAAAACTTCTTGGAAGAAGGCAGGAAATTTGCCAGCTCGAGCTCTCTCAGAAGTGAGCACGTTAGGAATGGTGCCAAACCTTATGTTGTCAGGTTTTGGCTCCAAGCCTATCAAGCCCAACCATTATTCAGTGACAACAAATGTTATAAGAATATCAGGTTTTTTCGAAGCTAGTGACCTGCAAAGGTTCATCATGGGATTTATATGGCCACGACCTGGAAATGGCAACGCCATGACATGGCAAATGGTGGTTGGCTCAAGGTTTCCTAGATGATCCATCTGAGCCGAGAAAGAAACAAATTATATGAAGCCAGGCAAGAAAGGGGGCTATATACTAAATTTTATTTAAAAAAAAAAAACACTTTCCAAGATAATATTGAGGAGAAATTGATTGTGAGGAGTTGCCTTTGTAAAGGTTCTCTGCGTAACTAGAGGAGAGAGGGAGTAGATAAAGAAGCTATTTGGCGCGGCGTTTCACCCGCCGCGCCGTAGCTTTTCAAAAAAAAAATTATTTTAAATGAATATATTTTGGTATTTTTAGATTATTTTGATGTGCTGATTTTAAAAAAATAAAAAAACATCATTTGAATGTATTTCGGCACGAAAAACACTTTGAAAAGCTACCACAACCGCCCTCCCAAACAGGCTAAAAAAATAATCCAATCACAATAAAGACACTAATAACTAAAACCATGTTTGACACGGCATTTCAGAAGCTTGGAAAAAATTAAAAAGAAAATATTTTTTATTTTAAATTAAATTTTTTGTGTTTTTATATCATTTTTATGTGTTGATATCAAAAATAATTTTTTAAAAATAAAAAAAATTATTTTGATGCATTTCTAAATAAAAAACACTTTAAAAAACAATCTTAATCACACTCCCAAACACTAATAAAAAATATCATTTTAATATATTTCTGAACAAAAAATATTTTCAAAAACAATCTCAAACAAACAATAAATGCGGTTACATAGTTTTAAAATATTTTTTTATTAAAAATTGTATTAAAGTAAAAAATATCTAAACCCCTTAAAGAAAATTAATTTAAATATTTAAATATTTTTTTAAAAAAATACTTTTACAACGTAAAAACAAAAATATTTTAATTATATTATTTTCTCATAAAATCCCTTTCTCCTCCAGTCTCGCCCTTCACCTAGGAATATTATAATTAACATTTGCACAATAAATAATTTTCCATTTAAAAGTTAAATTAACGTAAGGGTCAAAGCTTGACCGTTAGTATTCACGTTGAAACGTGATGTTAGGCCTTAATTTATTTAACAAGTAATAATTTAGAATATAGTGGATTGAATGGATAATTTACGTCTTTTTTCTTCTCTAAATCCCAATAATTTAGGAATATAATATGACATTAAATCACAATTAATCATAAAAGAATAAATTTCACATTCGTAATTTTATTGATGATAACATTTTTATTAGATGCTATTTTTCTTTTTTTCTAGTTTAATATTAAGTATTTGGTATATAAAAAGATATTCTCGCTCGCTTTTAAAATGTGATGATGAATCTCCAATAGTCTGGGTTTTTTAATTTAATTTTTCTTTCACTTCTTACATATATAATTCTATGCTTGAAGAGAGAGTAGAAAATCAAAACACCATTAACTCAAAAACAAAGGAAAAAAAAACAGCGAGAGAGAATGGCGTATACATTTGCATATAGAAACAAACAATCATTGGAGTTTATCTATGGTTGAAGCGGAGAGCCCCGGTGTTTTCCTCCTCCTCCCTGGTCGTGAAAAGGATCCCATGTTTTGTTGATGAGAGCTCTTCTCACTATTGGGGACGCTGCTACATCATTTTCATTTATGGTCCAGGTATAATATCAAGCCAACCATTGACAATGGCTTGTGTTACTGCGACAGCCATTTCTCTCGGCATCGCAGGACCACCTTCTTTTGAAAGAGACAATTGAAGGGAAAACACTAAGAGATGATTGCAGAATCAATAAGAAATTTTCCTGGAAAATTATCAGGACTTTAGAGAAACCAACAGCTAGTTTTCTCAGTATTTCTGAACTGTTCCCAAGTATGTGTTCATGTTTTGGATTTAAAAAGCAAGTATTACGGGCTGATCAATGCCTTTACTGTATCGGCCCCTGTGTCATGAGGGAGTGAATTCAATCATGAAAATGAAATACACATTTAATTTTGGTCGATATTATCATCATACAATATGCGAATTTTCAAATGAAATTCTGGAAGGTGCGTGTAATGGCCCTTATATATAGACTTGTAGAAGTCATTCCTGTCTGTTTTGGGTGGGGCAGGGCTAGAGTGGTGGCCTGGGTAAACTACGTTACATTCCATTCCAATGGAAGATTTCTTGAGCTGAAGCATCTTCTGGCCCTCCGGAAAACAACACTTGACATAAACAGGCCCCATAATAGTTGGAAAACCCTAAGCACCAGAATCAGAAATACTACAAATGAAAACGAACACAGAGAAGGACCACTATAATTTATGCTGCCCAGCCTGTACGTCGATTCACTATCGATTTACAGTTTGATTGCTGGATATGATAAAAGTCCATCACTAAAAGCCAGATGGAGACCATACCATGGGATGAACAGTAGGTCAATCGTGCATGATGGGATTTACGATACAAGTGCCCGGAAAAGTCTTTGAAGAAAAAAATCATGAGCTTATCTTTTCAGGAAACTCTCTCAACCCTGCAAGCAAAAATAGCATATGCTTACGATTCAAACGAGAATGGATCTCTCTGAACATTTTTGAAGAAACCCTTTTCGATTTTATTTTATTGTTTTTTAAGGAAAAAACTAAAAAAAAGAAGGGTACGAACCTTGAGTCTAGGCCTTTTTTCTGCGTTGAGTTTGCGAACTTGATATCTTATCTTCTTAGAGAACAATCTGGTCTGGCGCTTCTCTTTGTATCTCAGGACACTTGCCTCCCTTCTTGCCCTATCTTCTTCCATCACTGGCACGTTGCCCATCTGATCAGTATTTAAACTAGTTTATTAATCTCACAACTAAATCAAATTTAAAAAAATTCTAACACGTTTATATATATATAGGCATCTAAAAGAAGAACTTAAATTAATGCTCACAAAAAAAGTAAAAGTTCCACTCCAAAAATGCATCTGTCTAGTATATTAGTGGCTTAGGCAGCTAAAAGAAGAAACTTAAATTAATGCTCACAAAAGAAAATAAAAGTTCCACTCCAAAAATGCATTTGTCTACTCTTTCTCTTTCCTTGAATTAGCAGCCACCCACAAACAACAGTTTCTAAGCTTGAAATCGTAACGATGAACATGTAGGTGACGAGAGATTTTCCATTTTCAAGATACAATTCAAAAGGAAGAGCGGAAAGAAAAGGTAAGAGAAAATAATTAGTTTGTCGAGTGTACTAACATAATTGTCATTGCTTGCCATGGGAAGAGAGTGATCACCAGCCAAAAGTGGCCCACGATCTGACCATGCCTCCATGACCTCTTGGTAGTTCAAGTTCAAATTCAAATTCAAACACACTCCTTTCTCATCTCCATCCCCAAACCCAGCACTCTCTTCCTTTATAACCTTACCAGCACTGTAATGGCTTTCTTCAAACTCAAAGAAACTGCTTCTGCTGTCATCAAACTTTAACAATTCTGATCCTTCTTCTTCTTCAACTGCTGGATACTCCTCCTGGTCCATAAAATCCCAGCTAAGTCGGCCAAACATGTTTTCATTTGACAGCATTTCATCATTTTCAATTCCGAAAATCCCTTCCAATTCATCCATAAAATCAATCTCTCCATTGCCATAAGCTTCTTCTTTGACGTTGGAGAATTGAGTAACAACAGTGTCTGGGACCTCTTGTTCTTCCTTCTTTGGGCTTCTTAAGAAAGAACTGTACTTCATCGTATCTCTCTTTCGTTTGTGTGTCTTGCTCTTTTTACTCGGTACTAAGTCTGCATAGCAGGTTTGCATGCTATTATAAGATATCTGAGAAGAGTAGGCATGGTGGAAATTCCTGACCATTTCTTTCTTTATAAAACTTGATCCTACGTGGAATCTTATCCCCTTTCTATTGGTTGCTTCCCTTCCTTCTTTGTCGTGATTGGCCCATAGGCTTCAGCCTGGAGGAGAGTGGGGCCATGACTACCTTTTCGCTGCCAGTGAACTGGGACCAGTGCCATGTTGAAATGTTTTGCACGCACCAAGAAGCAAGCGACCTATTAGCTGATTAATCAACTAAGTATATCTCACTATTTCCTTCTCAAGAATCGTTGCAAAGGTGAGTCAATGTACGGTGACGTGACTTGTGCATGAAAATTATAAAAATACTTTATACTAAAAGTTTTGGTCGACGTAATTTCGTTGAAAAACATGAAATATCCATATACTAGATACATGTATGAGCTTCAAGATTTACTGTTCCTCTATTCGATATATTTTTCTTTTTCATGAAGTAAAGTTTGAGTTTCAGAAATTTTAACTTTTGGTTAAAACAAATAAGTTTTTTTATTTAAATTTAACTTATGATTAACTTATATCAAATGTAATCTTATCTTAATTTTCCAATTGATGGGACAATCTTATCGGTTCTTAGCTAGCTAACCAATATTATTAATTATAGCCAGGATCCGAAATAATCTGATTCAATTAGTTGTTGTAATTTAGTAACTTGATGGATGACTTTCTATTTATCTTTTTATATTAAAATGATATTTTTTAAAAAAAAAATATTTTTGATATGGTATATCAATTAAAATGATTTAAAAGTATAAAAAAATTCAATTTTATTTTTTAAAAATAATATTAAAAAACAATGTCAAATCATTCTGTCTCCCCCACCACGTTCTCCCATTTGAAGAAGACGTTGCACTTTCAACAGGTAAATAGGGTGAAGTCTAAAATGAATGCAGCATCACTGACTCATTCAAACTATTCCTCCATTAACACCCAGTCATAATAATCCCCCTCACTCCATCGATCCAAACGTTCTCAATCTCTGTCATCTCACTCTCAAAATGGCTTTTGATCAAATGCTAATTTCTTTTGGTCGCTTTCTTGGCATGCAGCAGAAGTTCATTTTCACGTTAATTATTCGTTTTATATATATTTTACTGAAGCGACGAAAAATATATTAGAGTATACAGACTCTTTGATTTTAAATGATCAAAACTTAATTTCCTTGATAAATAACCATAAGCATGCTTGCATGTCCTCATATTTTTCTTTTAACCATAAACTGTAGAGGAATTGCACGAATTAAGCCAAGTTGGGTTAGAAGATAACCAGGGATGGACGGGCTTTAACCCGAAACCCAGCCCGAGGTAAGAAGAAATGTTTTTTTTTTAATAGGGAAAGGGAAAGGTAGAGAAAATGAAATGTAAAAACAATTTCAACTTTTTTAGGTTCTTTTTCAATGGGAATTTCTGAACGACTGTGATCGATCGATGAATCTTGCAGTTAGGTTCTTCATAGATGACAAGCCCTCAACCCATCTTGGAGCTTTTCCATTTGGAGGGCTTTCATCTCAAGCCAACCCCTGACTCTATCTCTTCTCAGCAAACTAATCCTATAATTAATACCACCAGACTATGAAATAAATAAAAAATGAAAATGAAAAACAACAGTTAAACAACCGCCAATGCCAGTTTATTTTCCCCACAACGCACGCAGACATGATTTAGCAATATTCCAACTAACCCATAAACATAATTATATTCCAGATAATGATAAAAAAAAAACATGTCTCTCTATTTTGGTTTCCAAGTGCATCATCAGCTTTACAAAATTTAATAATTTTAATAGTCTGATGGCAATTTTGTTGATTATTAACACTAAAATCTTTGAGAACCCCTTAAAAATTTCCAAACCCCTACTTTTTTAATGAAATCCTGTTCTGTTAGGAATTTGAATGTCTAGTGGCAAAGTCCTGTAAATCTTTCAACTCTCTGAAACTCACCAAGGAGCTAAATCCATCAGTAATTTCACTGGTATTTCACATGCCATAGTATTGCCATTGATACAAAACAATGACAAAGTCCTATAATGTTTTTCAACTCTCTAGAACTCTTCAAAGGACTAAGTTAGGTGGTAGTGACATAATAACTTCTAACTCATTAGAAGTTTTGATCTCTTAACATGAACTCTATTATTATGCAAGTGTCTTCCCCTTAATGTATTTTTTTTATTTTTTTTTATAAAAGTCATTTAGGATGGGAAGGGGGAGATCATGCTGCAGGATATAAATGGTAACATTGTTGGAAATATTGACACGCCATAAATGTTGATTAAATTAATGTACTTAATTTTTATATTCTTTTAATTCCACCAATAATTCCTCTGCTATTTATTGATGTTTTCTATCAGCTATTACCGACAGAAACATCAACGCAATTCTTTTATTGGTAAATATTATTATAATTTAAGGATGATATATGTCATTGGTTTTCAACAATTTTCAAGTGGTGAATTTAATAACCCCTAGAGAGTAGAGACTACATGCATTAACTCGTACATTCACACATGGATGTATCCATAGCCTCCAGTCGCATCATGTATATGGTTTTCCAGGTTTTGGCTACTGAGCTCTCAAATTAATTACAATTGAAACACAGCGACCATAGTTGTATGCATGTTATTATGATGCCAAACGTGTTTTCTCTGTCATCGAAGGTCCTGCTCGGGTCTGGTTTGAACTTTGAAAAATTGCACAGGCAGGCAGTGATTTATTTCTTAGAGAATATTATATATTATATTTTGGATTTCATTTAATAATTTAAATTTTTATATGGGATGATTTCTTAACATGGTATTAGAGTTTTATTAACCTAACGGTTACGAGTTCGAATCTCACCATCCCATTCTATTTAATAAAAATCAAGAATAAAATAGTGTAGATCTATGCAGGTTAATTTTATTTAATAACTTAAATTTTTAAATGAGATGATTGTTAATATTTTCACGAGCTTGACAGAAATGAAGGTTAATTTACAGGTTCAAATTTGAAATCATATACTCTGAAAGAAAACTAGGCAGGGGACAGCATACCCCCACAATAAACAGCGTTTTAATGAAGAGAAGAGAATCTATGTAAACCCCACTGTGCTCCTAATCTCACATGCAGAGTACTGGCCGGCTAATGTTGACCCCTAAACTCAATATCCCACATGAAGTTTTTTTTCTTTTTTTTTTTGTGGTCTCGCCTACTCCTAGAAGGCAAGCACTAAATGTTTATTCATCTCTTTCACATGGACACACACGCAAACTGTTTATACGCAATCATGCATTTGTTTAAGTTAAAAAATTATTTTATCTAAAAATTCAAATTATTAGGTGAGTTTTTATGATATATTTTATATTATTTTTTAATACATCTCTTGAGTGAAAATTTATTGGGCTTTAAACTTTTACAGAATCATATTATATTATGCTTGATTTTTATCAAATAAATGAGGATGATGAAATTCGAACTCATGATAACAAGATTCTGATACCATATTAAAAAATCATCTCAACTAAAAGCTTAGCTTGAGAGATGATGCTTGACAGTTTCTATGAGAAATACACCAGAAAGCTAGGCCAAAATTCAACACGAAAGTAATTAGGTAGAGAGAAGCTTGAAGCAGAAGGTTACTTCATTAACAACAAGCATGATTAAGTATCTAGCTAGCTAGGTCCAAAGAGACTCTCTCTTAAGAGGGTCTTGGATTACATTGCTGGAAGAGGCAAAGTTAAAATACTGAGGAATGCTGTTGAAATTATTGCAGCTGGCTAAAAGAAGTGACTTCTCATCTTGATCGAGCTGGATTGGCAAGTTAGGCTCTTGCTGCATCTGGATGCATAGTATCTCTGCTTGAGCTACTGCAAGTTCCATTTGTAGCTGTGAAACTTGATTTTGTAAGTAAGATATTGCACCAACAGATCCATAGACCGGGTCCCGCAATCTTGCATTTGCTTCATAAACTAAACTGCCCACAGCATCTGCTCTTTGATGAACTGGAATCTCCTGCAAGATCATAATATTCTCATCACTTGAAGAATCGTCTTTTTTGTTAAAAACTGAAAATAATAACATTCTTTGCCGTAGTAATACACTGATCAAGATAGAATGATCAGTAGATCATATATATATAAAAATTAATAAGGGGTCCAGAAAGGGAAAAACCTGCAACATCTTGCTGACATTACTTGCACCAAAAATCTTGTGAACAATGGCAAACTTGTGGGGATCATCAGAAGGAAAGTAAGGGGCAAAGATGCAGTCTTTGGCGCACCGGCGCCGTAGTAGTTTGCAGGATGCACATGGTGAAGAACCCGCCATATTTCTGTCTTAAAATAACTCGAAGAAAAATCCCTCTTGACTCAGATAGGTAGAAAGAAAGATAAAAGGAAATACAAACGGAAGCTCAATGTAGAACAAAATGAGCTTCAAAAAATGTGTATTTATACTAAGTTGAGGGAGTGGCACCCCCCCTATTGTCGATTGGACGCGCATGTTCAAGTCAAAATAATGAGATTATCATTATAATTAAACAAATAATAAGAATTATCAAATGCACGGAGAGAGGCTAGCTAGGATTCCTGAGTTTGGAGAGGAAACCATAATCTATCATGCACGTAGTATTTTACAGTTTTGGGCTTTTGGGTTTAACAAGTCAATAGTGCTGAATACACCATGCAGGTCAATTTGTTGTGTAGAGGTGGTATCAAGATCAAATGGAGGAGGTTGACCACCGCCAGGCGCGTGATGGGTTGGCAACGCATGCATTGGTGTGGTGAGATAATCTTATATATCCACGTTCTTGTTTGACTATTCGTATATTTTTGTGTTCTAATTGGATGTATGTACACTGATCATGTGAGTTTTTTTAAAAATCAATATATAATATGATGATTATATATGTTACTTCACTATTAGGTTTCAAATGTCTAAACCTCTGTCTTATAAAAATAAAAGTCTAAATCTCAGAAAGTGAGTCATTAATTGCTGGTTTAGGGTTTACCGCTGTGATGAGAACGATGTGAAACCCGCCTAGCTAACCAGGATCAAGAGAAATGGGCTCGACGTGAATGTTTGTTTGTGAAATTAAATTCTCTCCGCCTCCTCCTCTCTTGATTTACGTTAGAGGTCCGCCGTTTACTTCTAAATCCAAAGGCATCCTCTTTTTCCTTCCTTCTCAGCTATTTTCCTTTTCAAATTAATAAATTAAAGAAGGACGACGAGAGTAGCATAAGAATGCATCGCTACCAACTCCAATGTCTAGTGTCTGTGATCAATCAAAAAACCATGTAGCGTTCCAACTCAGTGGATTTTTTTTATTTCAATTTATTTCCATGCCACCAATAACACCAAAATAATTCAACAAAAGTGGTTATTGTGCTCTGCGATTAATGACAACCCGACCCCTGCTATTCACATATAGGAGCTTCTAATAAATTTGACCTAAAACAGGAACGTGGTGGTGACTTGCATAATCAACCGCGTCAGAAGTTCAAATTTGTCATTCGTTGCTGTTTTAATTATAGAATTTTCTGCTAATCTTTACTTCTTTGTTGTTTGACATATGTTGAATGCTTTGCAAACATTGCATCCCACATGAATATTGTCATTGACCAATGTCTAGTTATGGTTTTGGTTCCACCACGGTAAAAACTGTTATCTCATTTTTTACTATATGTAGTTGCATTATTCTAAACCATCCAAAGACATCTGTTGAGCTCCTGATTTACCCCTCCTCTGATCTCTATAAAATAACACAACGACGATAGATAAACCCACCAGGTAATTAATGCGAACCATTAAATGAGGCCCGACATAAAGCTAAGGTCGAATTTCTAAGGCGTTAAAAAAAACCCAATTCCAGAGAGACTGAGACGGAAAACACAAGGGTTGTGAAACCCTAAGACCTATTCTTTTTCTCTTGCATTTAATGCTCACCACATGATTCCAATTCCAGGCTTCTAATCTTCTCTTTCCGAGAAAAACAAACTCTCGTTCCCTAGCTAGTTGTCATGGCGTATCTATCACCTTCTCTCTTTCCCCCCTTTATATATATATATACATGTTATTTTAGAGCCGTTTCTCGACCAGAGGGGGGGGGGGGGGCCTGTTGACATTTCTTTTATCGAACTGCATCAAAAAACGCGTCTCACTTGAAAGTTTCAAACCCCTAAGCTCTAGGAAGAAGAAAAAGGAATCATACTTTAGAAAGTGAGAACCTTGTATTCTTTGTTTTACTTTGGTATTTTTAAACACATTAATAAAATAGGAGGAAAAACAGACATCTTCCCCCCCTTGAAGCAAAATAAAAACATGCGAGCTCCAATGCAAGCAATTAATGTGCCTGGTGATAGGGAAGATTCGATTCTTGAAATTTACGCATCCTTTATTTTTGAAATCTAAAGTGGTGAAGATTGGAGGCATTGTTTGGCATAAGCAGCATCGCTAGCGAGGGGCTCATGGCAGCATAGACTTGAAATTCAGCTGCTTGAACAGGGGTCCATGTTGGATTTCCAAGGCCTAGACGACCATTTATATATTCAACAACAAGGTCTGCCTTATAAATTCGGTGCAAATTAAGAATTATAAAACAGGCCTGAACAAGAGGTAAGCACGTGAGCAGGCACTCGAACATGGGCCATGTTAATTTGTTGCTGCAGAGCTACGTTTTGCCCTCAAAATGAAATCATTTATGGTTTGATACTTCAAAAATTAAAGAGGCCATCTTCAATCGAGAATTCAATTATCTACTCTTAACGTGATGAGTACTTCACATACCATGTGTTCATAAATGAATCTCTTTTTGCAAGTGATACTCGCTGACAAAGAGCTCTCAAGAGGCGCCAGAAGAGTAGCCTTTCCTGATGACATACTCTACAAAAAGATTGAAGAACGCATAATTAGAAAGATAATTCATTTTTTCTTGCAGGTCATGCCCAAGAAAATTATTCAATGATTGGTGAAAGCTCATTTTTTCCATTATTGTCTACCGTAAAATACAATAAGAATGTATTGACAGGAACATAAATGCTCTAGCCGTGCTCATTGTTTTCATTGGTTGACACGTACAATCTTGATATGGCTAATCCAAGCCAAGCCAGCAGAGCATGTCATGCAGACTACTATCTTACCAGCCTGTCCTTTATTCAGATCCAGCACAGTACTATCAGCCTCTACAGTGCATATATAAAATAAATAATCCTAACCCATTATGTTATTTCATATGAAAAGATCCAAAATGATCAGATAATCAGAGCATACCTTGATGTTCTTTTGATTGAACGGAATGGCAAAGCGTTCTCTTTGTCTTCAGTATAGTTACAATTGAGGGGGGAAGAGATTGTAATTAACAAGGGGAGACTTCATACGACTTTCCAGTCATGTGAATGAATTCGGTGAGGGCACAAAAAAATGGCAACAAATTTAAAATTCAGTGCTCTGCTTGCAAACTTTGGTGTTTACGCAATTCACGCGCATGCCGCTTCTTGATTCCATTTCTAAACAGAGTGCTAGCAGCACTCTTTGTTTCTGTACGAAATGAAGGACATATTCTGCTCTTCTCGACAATTTTCCTTTCCAAATACTCTGCCGCCTGTGCCTGGACTGGAATGAGCAAACAGAATTTGCAACCATCAAATGAAAAGGAATGTCTGAAAGACTTCAGCATGAATCTTATTTATCAATCCATAGTCACTTGGAGAAACGAGAACCACATATAAAACATTCAACAAAATAGTTGCAC
Source organism: Salix arbutifolia (assembly GCA_025169955.1). Taxonomy (NCBI): domain Eukaryota; kingdom Viridiplantae; phylum Streptophyta; class Magnoliopsida; order Malpighiales; family Salicaceae; genus Salix; species Salix arbutifolia. Next base: position 16,784,220 of record CM045917.1, on the reverse strand, counting down.
TAAATCCAAATTAACTAGTTCTGAGGTCCAACATTAATTAGTCTATATGCCGAAGATGATGGGGTTATCGTATACATTTAACTTCTATTTACATAACGGAAGATATATAGTTCTTGAATATTTCCTCACGATTAAAACACGCATTAGAATGATTTATGAATTAAAGCACATCAAGTAAATAAAGATATGGCTAACCCCATGTAGAAAGTGAGATTATAGATGCCTGAAAAGTAAAAGAACAGCCATTTATAACCTAGAAACAGTACGTGCAGCCTTGAGTAGCAATTGCTAATGTAGATCATATAGTCTTAAAATTCTCAATCCATCTGAATGGCCCAACAGGCGTGGAGTCTGCTAAAATGAGAATAGGAGGCGCCAAATTAGCAGAATATACTACACCAGAAATGGCGAAACTGCTTTGTTTGAGTTTGATCACTTCATCTCCTTACCTTTTGAACTTAAAAACACAAAAAGAAATGTTGCATGCCATGCCCTACTTATTATCTATTTTAAAGCAATCTCGTAGCTTATGTTAAGTACCCTTCGTTCACTGAATGATGAAAGTCCACAAACAAGGATATAACAATATTTAAACTTGTCACTGCCTAGAAAAGCAACATAAAGAGGTGTTCTGAATACTCCTATAAAAAGCCAAGTTAAAGCTACCAAAGACATCTAGAAAGAACTCCTTCAGATGGTTGCAGCCTATCTTCCTGAGTCATGCTTAAACTTTGTGGCGCAGCACAAATTATCATGAAGTTTCACCAATATGTGCATAAAAAAACTGGCAAAACATAAATGAAGGTCTCTTTTCACATGAATTAGCTTTTGAAGTGAGAACTTGCAGTCTCCTCATTGACGCCAAAATAAATATTTTCAATCTATTACATCCAGCTCGTGATTTTCAAACATCATTTTTAACAAACAAAAGTCTTTGTCAAGGAATCATCTCATTAAAGCCACAAGATATGATTTATATTATTTTCTAACATATCTCTTCAGAAGAAAGCTTGTTGAGCTTGAAACTTACATAAACTCACACTACCTTGTGCTTAATTTTTATCAAATAGAACGAGAATAGAAGATTCAAACTCATAACCACTTAGTCAACAAGGTTCTAATATCATATCATGAAACCACCTCACTTACAAACTTAAGTTGTTAGATGAAATCTTAAAATATAATTTATATTATTTCTTAACAGACCGAGATGCTTTCTTCCATATAACAACGATTAAAATGTCCAACAGTACACTTCATGCTTTGCTCTCTTGTTTACATCATTTCGTGCACAAATTCATATCCCAACTCTGTTGTCTTTATCAACAAAGTATAGCCGAAGTTTAAAATATAAGTCGTACAACACAGCACACGATATATCACCGAAGTTGCATTAGCTGATCAGATATTGAACATACATATTAAAGGATTAAAAACATACCAGAGCCTGAAGCTGCAGACTTCATGGCACGGTCCTTAAGCCTCTTTATATCTTCAATAACCCGCGCATTTTCGATGAAGTCGCCTGTTTTGGCATCTGCAACATCCTTCTTTTGAAAGCATGCTAGGGCTTTTTCACATGCCTACATGAGCAAAAAACAATAAAAGTGAAGGCTCGGACTAATAGTATAAAAAAATGTTGAACAAAGAAAAACTTAACCTGTGTAGCAATAGAATAGAAGCCATGATCCAGCAAGTGGTGAGCAAAATTTAGCCATTCCAGATACGAAACATGTAGCGATTGGTCACTGGTAGACTTAACGTCACGAAAAAGCAATGCCTCGTATTTCAACGCCAAACAACTCTGCACATATAGAAGACACAATATGAAGACACGGATTGCTAGTTCATATTTAATTGAATGAAGCATAAGATTTTGGGGCTGCCTCGGTGTCGCCTATGAGAGCGAAAGCGCGAACGAAGAATTGGAGAATGAAAAGCTTCTGATAAACTGTTTTATATTTGATTTCTCTGAAAATAGAGAGCGACTCAAATCGCAAGAACTGTTTCAAGTCCGATCGAGTTTCAGCCTGCGATTTCACGTCTTTGAAGACCAGAAGTGATTCGAGAATTCGCAGCGATTCGTCGTTGAATCTGTAAGGGAAAGAAAGAGATAAGAGATTGAATGAGTGATTATTTTCATTGAAAGATGAGTGAGGGTGGAAAATTGGAACCTTCTGGTTGTGATTTGAGAGCGGAAGAGGGATATCTGGTGAGGAGTTTCTGTGTCTCCTGCCATTTTGGGAGGGAAATTGCTGAGGGCGGGAGGAAGGTTACGAGGGTGAGTCTGGGCTTGGGTTTTCCTTTGGTTTAAAAGATTTCTTTAGGTTGGATGTTAGACCCGGGCCAGTAGTTAACGCATCAATTATTTGAATTCCTTCAAATCTCTGTTGTTTGGTGGTTTCACCATTATTTTGTCAATTTTAAAATATATATATTTTATTTTTAAATTATTTTAATATACAAATAATAAAAAGAAATAAAAATACTATTTTAAACTCAGTGTCTTCCCCATAGTTGTCAAAATCGCGATTTTGACACGACACGGAAGAGGCTTCGAAAACTCGGATCGTAAAATCGTACCTGAATTTTTCCGTATAAAAATCGTAAAATCACAGCTAAAATCGTGTAGGTAGAAAAATCATAAAATCGTAAGTAAAATATTTCTGAATATAATATAACATAATTATGGCCATAAAACTTCATTAGTTAAGGTTCATACATGATTCAAAATAATTGCAAAATACATTACAAAACAATTATGTCCATAGAATTTTATTAGGTAAAAATTAACAAATAAAAATAAATATTTTGTTGATGTGATATATAAATTACAATCAGTCTCATGACCGTCATTTTTCTCGTTATTTGTAATACATTCATCAAAAATACTATTATTGAAAGGATTATCAGTACTAATACTGATACCAACACTGATATTGCTAGTACTAGCTCTCACTTCAACAAATTATTTCGACATCAGGACATGAAAATAATTTAAAAACATCAAAAAAAATTAAATAGTGTATATATGACTTTTTTGTTGATGTGTTCTCCAATGATAAAAACTATTTTGGAGAACCATTTTTTTATCTTATTTTAAATAAAGTTTAATTATTTTATATATAGTTTAATTATACAATTAATTATATAATTAATAGGAGTAATTTATATAATTAAATAATTGCTTTTGAAAAACCCTCCAACAATAAAATTATTATTTTTAATTATATTTAAATTAAAAAAATGAATTTAAATATAATTAAAAGACCCACAATATTTGAGATTTGAAATTTAAACTACTTATTTTATGTTTTTCAAGTAATTGTATATTTTTTTATGGTTGTTGTATTTGAAATTAATTAATGTTATTTATTATCTTAAATTAATAGGATTTTTTTAAAATTATTTTTTATGCTAACTATTTTTTATGCTAATTATTATTATTATTATTAATTATTATTATTATTATAAACCCCCAGATTATTATTATTATTATTATTATTATATTATTATTATTATAAATTTATAACCCCCCGTAATGTACCTCCTTTTTTTTGTATTATTATTATTATTATTATTGTAACTAGTATAAAAGGTCCCCCCCCAACCTTAAATCCCTAATTCCCTTCTCCCACGCCGCCGCCCACCCTCATCTCCTCATCCTCTTCTCCTTTACTCTCTTCCTCCTCGTCTCCTCATCCAGATGATGTGGAGGACAACAAGGGCTAGGTGTTCAGGTGGTGGGTAAGTGTATTTTTGGGTAAAATTTTGGGGGTAAGAGCTGATGATTTGGGTTTTTTTGCTGAGAAGAGAAGATAAGATTTTGATTGAGCTGCTCCAAATGTAATTTGTAAATGAAAGAATGAAAAATTGAAACTAAAAGCCCCGAAATCCGAACACCTTAAACTTGTAAAATCAGACCGATCCGGTCCGATTTTACGATCCGGACCGATTTTAAACGGGTTTGACCGAGTTTGACCGGTTTCGAGTTTTCTTCCCGAGTTAACTAGTTTTCTTGAGTTGACTCGCAAAATCGTATGATTTTGCGAGTCAACTCGCATTTTTGATAACATTGGTCTTCCCGTGTTATCAATTGGGGTGAAACTCTTTTATCTGTCACTTATTTGATTAACTGAGTGCTTTCCCGTGTTATCAATTTTTAAACCTTGATTAGTGCCCTTGCCACTATTAATATGTCTCCTCGTGTTTTTGGTTGTGCAGCGCACGTCCATCTCCATAAACAACCAACATAGCAAGTTGGAGCCCCATGTTGCCCGATGTGTGTCTGTTGGCTATAGTCCTCACCAGAAAGGGTATTGTTACTATCATCCTCTAACACGCCATATGTTTATCACCATGGATGTGCAGTTTTATTAAGATATAGCTTTGTCAGATAAGGTTCATCATGAGAAAATCAATGATCACCTGGCTTCAGAATCTCCACGCGGGATCGAAGAAGAACCAATGCCCGATGAATTGATAGAGGTGCCAGATAATATACAATATGAGACTATACATGATCATTTGGTCAATGATCATATTGGCATGCAAGTACCGATCAAGTCTAGTGTTTTTCCATATAGTGATGACAGGTTCAGCAACGTGCCACCTCTAATAGTGTTGAGTCAATCGGCTCCCCTGAGATTAGAAAACTCCCGCCACAAACCAATCAAAATATTCCTAAACCCACTTATGAGCCCGATCCAAAATGCAAAGCTCGATATCCTTTAAATAGCTATGTGTCCACTAAATGATTGTTGAAATCAAATAAGTCATTTGCATATCAATTATTCAGTGTATTTATTCCTAACAGTGTACAGGAAGCTAAGGTTGATCTTAGGTGGCAAGAAGCTATGGATAAGGAATTGCGTTCACCAAAAGCAAATAATACTTGAAGAATAGTTGATTTACCAGCTAGGAAGAAACTTGTAGGGTGCAAATGGGTCTTCACTATTAAGTATTTGGATGATGGCTCAATTGATAGGTATAAAGCAAGGTTGGTGGCAAAGGAATACACACAGAAATAAGATATTGACTATACAGATACAATTGCACCGATAGCAAAGATCAACAATGTTCGAGTTTTACTGTCTTTAGCAACAAATCTTGGATGGCCATTTCACCAATTACATGTGAATAATGCATTCTTACATGGAGCATTAAACGAAAAGGTTTATATGAGTCTTCCACCAGGATATCATATTCTATGCACAAGAACCAAAGTATATCGATTACAAAAGTCATTATACAGTCTCAAACAATCGCCTAAAGCATGGTTCGGAAGACTTACTCATGCTATGATAAAGTTTGGCTATAAGCAGAGCAATGTTGATCACACTTTGTTCATTAAAAGGAAAGGTTAGCTAACAGTTCTTGTCGTATATATTGATGATAAGATAATCACCGAAAATGATAAATCTGAGAGGATGGCTTTCCAATGATATTTGTCCATGGAGTTTGAAATGTAAGACCTTAACACCCTTAAGTATTTCTTGGGGATTGAAGTATCTAGAAGTAAAGAAGGTATTTTCTTATCTCAAATAAAATATACATGATCTATTGAAAAAAAACAAGAATGAAAGTTTGTCAACCGGTTGATACACCTTTAGAGGAGGGGCTGAACTTGGAGTAACACACAACCAGGTATCTACAAATAAAGGAAGATAGCAATGTCTAGTTGGTCAATTGTTGTATTTAGCACATACTCGACCAAACTTGGCACATTTCCTTGGAGTTGTTAGTCAATCATGCACAATCCTAAATAGCAGCATATGAATGCTATTATAAGAATACTAAGGTATCTCAATAGGAGTCCTATTTGAGAAAAATAATCATCACAATATTGAAGGGTATACAGATACGGATTGGACAGGATCAAGAGATGATCAACGGTCAACATCAGGCTAATTTATATTCACTGGCGGGAATCTAGTTATATGGAGAAGTAAGAAACAACATGTAGTTGTTAGATCTAGTGTAGAAATAGAATATTGGGGGATGACACTAGGAGTTTGTGAGGTATTTGGATCATATATTTGTTAAACGACTTTGGTTTTAAAAATTGTCAGTCATTAAAGTTATTTTATGAGAATCAAGTTGCATGTGCAATAGCACACAATCCAGTTAAGCATGATCAAACAAAACATGTTGAAATTGATCGGTTCTTCAATAAGGAAAAAATCAATGGCAGTATTATTGATATACCACATATCAGGATCGAAAATCAAATTGCAGATATCCTGATGAAAGTTGTATTGGGAATGTGCAACATTTACTTGCCAACTTGAATGGGAGTGTTGATTTTCCTTATTTACTTATAATTATGATCTGTGTAGTTAAGATATTGATATAATTTGTTCACACAATTATAGACACAAATGTTTCCTATAATTGATAATAGAATTGTTTTCTAATTTACACAATTATTTCCTGTATAAAGTTAGGGTGTAATACGAAATGAAAATAAGAACGAGAATTAATCTTAAAGCCTTTGCAGCATCACTGCTCATTCATATTCTGATTCTTTTAACAATCTTGATCATCACCAAGTTGTGGGTGAAGTCAATTTAGAGAGTAAATTTGCAACTGCAGTGAAATTTAGAGAGTAAATTTCCGCCGGATGGGTTTGGAGGTCCAGATTTTAATCAACAATCTCAAGATAACTGAACAAGAGGTGATCATTGATGATGCTTCCAGTTTGTTTTTGTTTTTTTTTTGTTCTGGCTTTTTGGAACGTTTATCCCCACAAATAGACCTACTGGAGGTGTAATTTTCCAAGATTTTGCATAATATCTACATTTTGTGGCGTATATAAAATTTAACAGTCCTACTGTTCTTGTTGATGACACCATTGAACCATGTTAGGTTCACGTGGTAACATTAAAAGATAAAAATATGAGAATTTGCTTCCATGTACGGTGAGGCTGCGGGTTAGTCCATACAAACCCCATGTGAACTATAGCTAATTTTGATTTAAAAATATTCAAAGTTTTTTTCCCTGCTCGAACTGATAAAACTTCAGTTAAAAATTGAATATTATCAAATTAAATTATCTTTGCTAAAACTTTGAACTCGTGTGAATAATTTTACACCCAGAGCAAGATGATTCATGCATTGAAGAGTTTGTTTCTTCTTCAACTTTAACACCATTTTTAATATAATTTTAAAGCATGAGATTTTATATGTAAAGTGACATCAAAATTTCAATACTATATTGTTCTTTTTTAAAAAACCTAATGTGTTATTTGAAATAACCTCTCCCATTTTCCAAGAGCAAAGCATAAAAACAGAGGACATAACAGAAGGAACTGAAACCACAGTGAGTGCTGCAATAAAAACCCGCGTTGTCCAACGAAAACCTTCAATTTCCTTGAGTGCTGGCTGCTACATCCGGCGGTTTAAAACCAGTTGACCAATATATTTGCAGTGTCATGATTTATTATTGTCATTTTGAAATTCACAAGCCATTCGATTACACGATTCGAGAATCCACTTCGCATAACAAAAGCAACCAGTAAATCAACCCACCCAAAATCTAATACAACACAGTTTTGGAACCACATTAGTTTTTACATGAATAACAAAACAAATTGTCAAGGAAACTGAACTCTATGCCAATCAATCGACTTTGCAATGCAATAAAAAAAAATGGCAGAAGACTAATGCCACGAATAGCAAAGATAGATTTCCAATTGCCAGAGGTCGCGTGGGAGGAACACTATACGAGGCCGTCAATTTTGTCTCGGATAAACAATGGCAATTGTCGCAAAAACAAGCCACCAGCGGCCCCACACACCGAGCACAGGTTGTTTCTTGGAAGAGTTTGGAAGCCGAGACACTACAGATGAAGAACAGTTTCAAGGTGCAGGACGCCACCCTTTGATGGCAAGGGGTCAGCCGAACAAATTTGCTCTCTCCCAAACACTGGCGGACCCAGAAATTATTCGATGATCACTCGTAATACAAACAAGATATAAAGTGCATCTAACCAGCATTCCTAATGCAATTATAGACATTTACTATAACCAACTTGCAAGAAAATTTTCATAGATTATAGCCCCTTGAGATCTTGAAACCAACATGTTCATGGTTTGTTTGAGTTGATGTTGTGCTCACATTGACTGCTAATATATGAAATATAATGCATGGAAAAAAAATAAAGGCAGATGCCAAGCAATAATGCAAGTAATTTCTAAATATACATGAGCATGTTCTTTCAAGCATAAAACATTTTAGTTGATAAATCTAGGGATAGAAGCTAGCATACATTACAGAAAGTGGGGGCTACGCTACAAAACAGATTGTTGTGGAATTGCTATCTCCCAAAGGGTATGACAAACCAGGCTTGAAATGCTCTTCAATGATCAATCTTTTTTAACTTAGTTGCCATGTTAGCTAGGGGGATGCATGCACCAAACCCAAATTCCCATGCCACATTAAAAAGGTAGTTCTATAATGCACCACGTTGTGCATCCTAAAACAAGTATAAAGCGTGATTTTGAAAGAGGTGCAACTCACCTGAAAATATCAACCTACCTTAGCAGCAAGCAATTTCGAGATTATCCACTTGCCTCTATAAAAACATTCACACAATAAAATCAATCTGATGCCTAAAGCAGAAACCCCTCCAGGTACCAACAGATGAACAAGGAAAGGAGAAAAAGGGGTATTGCTCAGTGCAAGTGAACAACCTACCTCTTAGTCTCCAGTTCAAGAACAACCCCAGGAAAAGGAATATAATTAAATCCCTCAGATCATAATTCCTAGTACATAAACAGCTCAGATGACATTCTCAGTAAGGACGTGATCGATTTCCACCATGTTGATGCCTGTCTGGACCAGAATTCCCAGCATCTCGGTAATTATCCCTGCGTCGACCTCCACCACCATAGCCACCTCTACCACCTCTGTTACACAGTGAATAATAAAAAATTCACAGCCTCTACATAACCACTACTACATGCTACATTATATAACAAAAGGAGATGTCATAACTAAACATTTGTTCCGGCACTGAGGAATGTACTCGTGAAAAGCTAAAATAGATATAAATTCAATAAAAGAAGATAATATAAACAACTTCCAAAAAAACAGGCTTTCAAACTCTCAAACTATTTGAAAATAAACTGTCTGACAAGTATGACAAAATTTGCAGTTCACAACCATAATAAGAGCTAAAAGATTTATTTAATTAGAAATTTAATCCTATATGTTCTGAATATGAAAAGCATCAAAGAGTCAATACAAAAATACATATGCAAACAAGTAAAGCACCCAGAGCAAATGAATACTTAATATATATATTTGGATTTTTAATAACTTGGAGACATGATTGTCAAAATAAATAAATAAATGTGTCAATTGGAAGTCCCCCAAACCAAAAAAAAAAAAAAAAGATAGTCAATTTTTGAAGGTTTACAATGTAGAGTTTCAAAGAGTTACAGATGAGATCACAGAAATGAAAATCTAAAAGATAACAGAGAAGTAACTACCAAACAAGTTGTATATAACTTTTAAGGGCCGAGCTAATTTCACTCCTATTATTTCAGTTTTGTTTAGTTTCATACTCCCATTTAAAAAGCTCAAAAAAGGGAGCAGTGAAGATTTAACCAAGAAAAGAAAGGAGCAAACTTCTAAAAAGAGTAAATAATTGACAGAAACTAGTTGATATCTACAAGCTCACACTAAGGCCTATTAAAATAGGACAACTCAATAGATTCCACCTATCCACCTAGATTGCTATTGCTAATTGTAGTCAAGGGTTTAGCAAACACAATATAAAATTGAAGTATCACAGGGCATTAAACCTACCTATCCATGTGTTAGGCAAGTTGAACAATATCAGTTTTGTTTTATTGTTATTTACAGGGAAATGATGAATTAAAAGAGCTAGATAAACCCTGGGAATGAATAGAAACCCCAATAAGAAATAAAAATGCATGTGCAATTCAAAATACCACCACACTCAGAACCTCTGCAAATCACAACTAAAAAGAACGTTTGCTAGTCAAAACAGAGGCAGTATAGTTAGTGGAGATACCCATGGTCATTCGCAGGTTGCCTTGGGGCTGACTTTTCTGCCATTGCAACATTGATTTTATAGCCCCTCAAATCATAATCTGGAAAACCAACACAAAAATACAAAGTAAAATAAAACTTTTCCATGGAGTTTATCAGGTGACGTAGTTAAGAAAAGAGTACTAAATAGAAAACTGAGAAACGGTTGCATGATCAATACTGTTGTAAAAACCGCCAGCAGAGTGAGCAGCAGAAGGGTCTTCATATGCCAAACAGGCATCGCCTTTGTTGTTTCCATTCTCATCGGTGTATATTTTTATATTCCAGGGCCATTGATCTTTATACCCCCGCTTCTGCTTAATCCTTCCAACCTACAGTTACAAATGCATAATACATATGCAATTTAGGGCATCTCCAGGAAATAAGATTCAAGTATTTCTCATAGGTACAAGAGATGGAGTTATATATAATGAATTTTGGTAAGCACTATGAACATAGCACATCAATTCTAGGAGCATAATTGCCCACACCAAAAGAAAAGCTATTACAGAAGCAACACTAAATTGACTTCCTTTCCCAGAAACAATGGCATTGAATAATTGTTTTTATGAATTTTGGGTAAAAATTAGAAAGCACACCCTTCGAAAGATAAAAGTCACATAAATTTAATGGTAATTAGATAAAGAAGAAAAATAACTAACTCAATCACAGCAGTTAAATGTCATTTACAGCAAAGACAGACAATTATGTAATAGATTACAATATCAACATTTTCTGCCATATAATATGCATCTTCAGCACAATTCTCCAATCCAAAATTCATAAACATCAATCAAAAGAAAAGGTATGTAATTACTTGTCCAATGCCGCCAAAAAGTTCTCTCAGTTCTTCAGTGGTCACATCAGGGGGCAAATTAGATATATATATTCTTGCATTGTCACAAGTATCATCACAAGTATCATCACACTGCTTGATTTTAGCCGGGGTATCAGCAGGAGCAGCCCCATAACCACTACCTCCCTGATATCGAGAACCACCACCACCATACCCACCAGGTTGACCACCTCGTCCACCACCACCATACCCACCAGGTTGACCACCTCGTCCACCACTCCTCATCTCACCTGTAGCATCACCTCCATAACCACTAGCAGGACCACCATAAGATGGAGGGTAAGATGTGGGTCCACCAGTATAGCTTGTAGGTGGAGGAACTGCTTCCGTTCCATAATTAGCATTCCCACCATACGAGTTCGGAGCCGGTGGATAATTACCTCCACCACCATATGAAGGGAGAGATGGTGGCGGAGCTTGATTGTATCCACTATCATCTCTTCCTTGATTACCACTGTAAGATCCACCTCTATTGCCACTTCTATTATCATAGCCACCTCCTTTGCTTCCATCGTTATAATTACTACTTCTATTACCATCATAACTATCACCACCTCTTCCTCCTCTATTACCACCATTTCCTCCTCTATAACCACCTTCACCATCACCACGATCATTTTGGCCGGCAGCAGGAGCAGGAGTACCGCATTTATTACAGGCAACTCTTCTTGCAAAGTTCAAATTCCCACAACTACATCCAGATATATACCAGTTTCCATAACAAAATCTCACACATACTATAACACAACAGCTGAATTTTAAATATAATGATTTTCAACTATTAGACATAAAAAAAGCACAAAACTAACTAAATCACTGATCAGAGAGATTACCCTGGTTTAGGGCAAGGCCAATCACCTTCCCTGCCGCTTCCACCTCGGCCACCACCTCTTCCGCCAACTCCGCCGCCGCCTCTGCCCCCGCGATCTCCCCCTTGGTATCCACCTCCTACAGATCAGATCCAATAGAAATTAACAATTAAACACTCAATATCACACAAACTGATCCCAAACAATTATCAATTAAAACTAATAAAAACCATTTAATCAATTACCTCGACTTTGAGAATGAAAACCGCCTCCCCCACCTCTTCCCCCGCCTCCACCACCACCTCGACCACCATATCCACCACGTCCGCCACCGCCACCATAACCACTATCGCCACCGTAACCTCCATATCCACCTCCGCCTCCGTAAGACGGAGGACCAGAATCACCTTCTTGACCGTACATACCAGACATGACCTGATTTCTGTATAGCTCTTCTTGTATTTTTGGTTCTTGCTTTGCTTCTCACCGCGACGCGGTGTCGAAAGAGAGAGATTAGGGTAATGATATCATCTGTTGTGTTTCTGTCTGTAACTTGTTTATATAGGATCTGGCCTTGACTCTCGAGACGCAGATATTTTCCTCAATTTCGTACTATGGATTTACCTTATTCACATTAATACTTAAACTATTATAAGTACCCATTATTTAAACTCTCCTGTAACTTATTAATACGAAACGTCAATTTATATTAAAAAAATGGTTCTTTTATTTTCTATATTATTCTAATTTATTTTATTTTATTTTTCAACAAAATTTTATAGAAAAAGCAAGAGGTATTTTATAAATATATTTTAATAATAATTTATTTTTTTGAATTTTAGATCAAAGGTTTTTAAATATGAGACCTCATTAAAACCTATTAATTAAATTTAATTTAGAGGATATTAAACGCTATCACATATTTGGTTTAGTTTAGGAATCCAACTGAGAATTGGTGGATATGTCGAACATTAATTTAATTTAAAGGGGGTATTTGACCCTACTTTTTAAGAAGTATTTTTGAAAAAAATATATATTTAGTTTTATTTTAAATTAATTTTTTTTTATGTTTTTAGATTATTTTAATGTTGTTGATTTCAAAAATAATTTTAAAAAATATATTATTTTAATGTATTTTTTAGCAAAACTTATTTTTAAAAATAACTTCAATCACTTTCAAACATTCAATAAATATTTTCATTTTTTGTATCCACTGATTAGGGGTGTTTGGAAATATGTTTGGAAAATATTTTTGAAAAAAAAATAAAAATTTTTATTTTTTATTTTAAATTAAAAAAAATAGTATTTTTAGGTTATTTTGATGTGCTGGTGTCAAAAATAATTTTAAAAAAAATAAAAAATATTATTTTAATACATTTTTAAATAAAAAATATTTTTAAAAACAACAGAACTCTTAAACAGATACTGGAAGATGCATGAGTGGTATGTATTGATTCGATTGATTAATTTGATTTAACTATGTGACCACGTTTATTGAAGCTACCTTAATAAATCCAAGGCTCGAGCTCGGGCGCTTGGTTTTTGAATGGAGGTTAATTAGACTCCATTAATTAAAATGAAAAAATTAATAAAAAACAAAGCGAGAAGTGAGCACATGCTAATATATATTTTTAATCTTGTAGTTATAGGTTTTGTTTAGCAACTCAATGATTAATGCATGAAACACAAGGTTAAAGGGTTGAGTCCTAGGAATGTAATATTTTTAATATATTATTTTAAAATAAAAAATAAAGTGGTGGATTAATTAAAGTACGAGGGGCACCCGAAGGTTGCAAGTTTGAGCTTTAGATCACTTTAGGGTTTTCAAAATTTTATAGTAAGGTTTCTTTAATAAACTCATATGTGATTGTAGTTTATTTTCCTTTACTTTATTTGTCAAGCCATTGTAAGCATGAAAAGTTGTTCTTTTTAGTTAGTTATTTATATGTTTCACATCAACATATTAAAAAGATAATGGAACGGTCTAAAAATAATGATAAAGCCTTTTGGACATGTTGCAAATTTTCTTTACATTTGCATCAAAGCTGTTGAGAGAGACCAAAAACTTATTTTGAGAAAGCTACTTGGAAATTTATTATCAATGTGTTCAACAAACAAGTCATAATTCTTTCACTTAATCCTAATTAAAGAACAAAAAAGATGGAAGTAAAAAGGATTCAAAGGCATGGAAGAAGTTGATGCTTGAAACTGGAGTTGGTTGGAATACTGAACTTGAGACTATTTATACAACTAAGGAATGGAAGAAAACAAAAATCTAAATAAATGGATTGTATTGTGAATTTGTTATATGGCATTAGTTTTTTACTTTTTTATAGCAAATATTAACTACTCATTTAAGTTATATATGCATGTTTGTCATTACTTTTAGATATCATAACAACACAATTTTTAATTGTAAGAAATAAATGATTGATTTAAAATTATATAGACTATCATTTTTGCTAAAAATAGTGGGATGATTGCTTGTAAATTTATAGTGATCATAACTTTTACTTCTTAGTTTTATGGTCGTTATGCATAAAGTTTTGATCTTCTAGCTTTAGTTATAGACCTACATATATGTGAAGGCAATATGTTGTTAAATATATTATTTGATTTTGCTACAAATTGAAAAGCACCATGATTTAATAGACCTTTTATGAAATCATTTCAGAGTTTGATGGGGTAAACAAACATGGTTTTTTTCCTACTAGTCTTGAAGTTTTAGAAGTTAATTTGGCAACTTTAAATGTTAATTTGCCATTTTCAACAACTAAGATTCAACCTATGGGTACACATGTGTCATTTCCTTTGTTCTGATATTAAAAGTAGTTACAATTTTAAAGTCATTATCTCATATTCAAAAACATTTACTTTGAAAGTTATTTTAAAGATTGTTGTGTACAAGTTTGCCTTTAATTAGTTAATTGTAACTATATTTTAGTCATTGAATAATGCAACTTTATTGAATTAATTAAAAGCTATCCTTTTGACTACCATTTTAGGTAACAAATATCTATAATAACATAACAAAAAAAGATTTACATTAATATTATATTAATTTTTTATTTAATATTCTTTACTATCTTAAATTTTTTTTGTTAATGATTCTCATCGGTGCATACTAGCTTTATACTATAGATATGCATTTAACAAGGTAGCAATGACTACTTATTGGGCAAATTACTATAAGATTATAATTACCATCCAGCTCTTAGAACACTTATAACTTGCAAACTTATAAAGAATATAATAAATGTATGTTATTATAGGCCTAGCTTGTTAGTAATATAGAAGTATGTTAGATGTGTTATTTAATTCACAGTATTTTTACTTAAACAGTTAGAGAACCATTTATTTACATGAAAAGCTACCATAGTGTCCCATTACAATGAATGACTTTTGGGTAGATAGAAATTTCAATTTAAATAATGATTGTTATCCTATACTTGTATCGATTTATTTTATAAAATCTTGTATGATGTCATGATTTGATGTGTTATTTAAGAGGGAAGTTATCATTGCATCCTCATTGGGACAAGTCACTCCCTCTTCATTTTCTAAAGTGAAAATGGTAGGCTTAAGTCATGAATCCTATCGATAAGTTATTATAAGGATTTGTTTTCCATATTTTATTTTTGTACTTAAAGTATTTCTATTTTCCGAGATGCCTCTTAAAATCATATTGATATCAAGTACCATTATTTAAGGTGGTCAGGGTCATCTCTATCTTGTTTTATGTTAGTATGCCGTTAACAAGTTATTTTAGATAACTTTAACTATTAGCCTCTTAATATTTTTTAGCATGAAGCAATCTTTTATATCATGTCATTATTCCTATGAAATTTATTTTTTAAGGTATGTGTATGGATGTGATACCATAAAAGGCAAATATTGAACAAAGTCTTTTTTCTTGATGGTGTTAAAAACTTTTATGAAGGTGACATTCAAGGAAGTTATATATCTTATCTCAGGGTAGTACACACATTCATTTACTGGAATTTTCCGACCTTTCTTGGATATTTTTTTTTATCTTTGTTAGAAGAATAATTATGTTTGAAAGCTTTTTCATCCTCAACTTCTTAATAGAAACCAGGAGGCTTGTGCCTTAATATACTAGTTTTTTAGTCGTTTATGATTCTCCATTACTTGATTCACTTTTAACAAATTTTTGTTTATTAGGGCATACATGTTTTTCCAAAGAGAACGTTTTCTCACTATACTTATCATATCCTTTGATATTGTTGGCTCAATCAATTTTTTTATCTTGAGCATTTCTTTATTGAATCTCTTTATATACGCCCTAGTGGAGTTCACTTCTGAATGAGTAACGTCAAAAAGTTTTATGGCTCTCTTTTTGACAGGTATGTTATTGCTAAACCATGATAAAGTTTAACATATAAGTCATTAAAACAATAATAGAGCTTGAATCTAGGTTATTATACTAGGTTTATGTTGACCCCTTTAAAGTCATAAGGAAAATCTTGCACATAATATCATTGTCTTAAATGACTTATATAAGGTCCCTATGTATATTTTAGACATATTCTTATGGATTTATGAGACCATTGTAATAGTCTATAGTCATCTTCACATACATATACTCCTTAAAAATAAAGGTGTGTAAGACTTGTCTATATAAAAATGATATTTTTATCTCATAAGAATTATAAATCTTATCCTAGATATATTTATTAATCAAACTTATCCTAAAATGTTGTCTAAATGGCTTTAGGGAACTAGATTATTCTGGCATGGAATGATAAGACTAATAATTAACTTCTATCTCGCGGTTGCCAAAAGGATCACATCTAAAACGAATATTTATTGGGAGAGCTTTGCGTCAATGAGAACAACTTTTAGAGGGACTATAAGATTTTTAAGGTGGAAAACTTTTCATGTCAATTTGCCTAGCCTCGTTTAAATAATATAATTATCTTATGATGGAGGGGGCAACTTATGGTTGAAAAGCTAAGACTAAAGGTTCTACATTGTGTCTCAAGACTTGTTAGAGTAAGAAGGTCTGATGTTGCCCCTGAGTTGCTAACACCATTTGAGTAAATATTTGTGCTTGGTTGATAAGTTATTGAAACTAGGATAAAGCAGATATGCCAACAAATGTATGAATGTTCGTGACACATCTTATTGTAGGGTTATCTTGATTGTTTGCTAATGATAATGAATGATTAGAGATGTCACGAATGAGCTTCAAAAGAACAACTGATGATGTTTTTTTTATTAGTTCCCTATAAATAATGCTAATTAATGATGTTTAAAAATTTAATACACCTAGAAATGAGATTTTTTAGTGTTCAATAATGGGTAATCACACATTCATGTCAATACTCCTTTCTTTAGATCTCACAAAGTATAAGCATCTGCTCTCTTTTTGTATTATAAATGTCTAAAAAATTATAGTGCAAATACCTAGAGAATAGAAAATATGAAACTTTTATCTAAATGGTTTAAAGGGTATATATAGCTTGTCGCGACGACGATTTTTTACGCGCTTCGCACCCTGCCATCCCCCCGGGTTTGGGGGAGACGACGGCGCGCGGTGAAAATGGGGTTTGTTTTATAGCCATAAAATTTATGACTATAATTATCAGGAGTCGCCACCTAGTATTAAGGTCACTAGGAACCTATTGGTCTGCGAGAGTCTAGGTAAGGGGACTTGTTGTGCAAGGGGAAGACACATCACCCCCAGTGCACCCTACCTAAGGTAAACTGCATTGTTGTTTAATTGTTTTTTCTAAGTTAAAAAGAAATTTTTACACTGCATTTTCAAAAAAAACATTTTTTTTGCTTGCGGGTGTACTTTACAATGTAATTTTACACCGCAGTTGAAAATCTTTTTTCTTATCTACGGATGTACTTTACAATGTAATTTTACACTGTAGTTAAAATCTTTTTTTTCATTTACGGATGTATTATACAAAGTAATTTTACATCGTAGTAAAAAATCTTTTTTATCTGCAAGTGTACTTTACAATGTAATTTTACACCGCGATAGATAAAACAAAATAATTGTTAAATTATTTTTGATATTTTGGCCAAATTCCAACGGATAATCATAAACTGGTTATGATATCCAATTTTCGTTTAAAATATGAGAAAGATGCAGCATATATTTTTTTACGAAAAATATGATGGAAAAATCTTGGAATCCGGCCGTATGCACGAAAAAAATTGTTTTTTTTTTTAAAAAAGATTTTTTTTTGTTTTTTTTAAATTAAATTTCGGGCTGGGCCTGGCCCAGGTGAGGTTGGCCAAGGGCCCAAGTCTGCTGGACTTGGGCCCGGCCCAGCCAGCTAGGCTGGGCCGAGAGAGGCCAGCCCAAAAGGGCCGAAAAAAAAAGAAATAAAACGCAAAACACGTCCACAGTGCAGTGAATTAGTTCACTGCACTGTCACATGAACAGTGATTTAGTGGTCGACCGACCACGATGAAAAGATCACCTTCCACTGCCACCGAGTAGAGGACGTCGAGGTGGTTCTCCCTGTCGTGGTGGCGTTGAAAACGGAGGCCCGTGGTGGCCGGGAGGAGGGCTGGAAGTGGCTGGTCTGTGGCCGTTTGTTGCTGCCTCTGCTGTGCTCTTCTTCGCCGGAGCTGGTTGCTGCCGTTGGAGATGAAGGCTGGTTTGTTGCAGGTCACGGTGGAGGTGTTTTCCGTTGTTGTGCTCGCCGGGAGCTGTTGCAGGAGTTGGCGAGGAGAGAGAGCTGGAGGAGAGAGAGAGCTTGCTGCTGCGTTCTTTAGAGAGAGAGAGATGTTGGTCTGCAGACCGAGAGAGGGGGCTGAGGCTGAGGTTGAGAAAAGTGAAGGTGATGGTTTATTTCGCGTGATATTTCCTTGTTCTCTCTGCCAAAACCTCTGCAAATTTTCCTCTATTTTGTTCTCTCTTCCGCGTAAATTTTCCCTGTTTTTTCCTCCCGTAACGTGATTCTTCCCCCCTTTCCTCCTCCTTTCCCCCCTCTTTTCCTCCTCCTTTGCATGCAGCGTGCATGGCTTTATTTATAGGAGACTTTGCCTGCCACGATGGCTGAAACACTGTGGCTGTCGTCGGTGGGGTGGCCTGCTTTCGACTGGGTGGCTGTCGGCAGCGGCACAGGTGGGCTGTCAGCAGCATGCAGGTGGCTGGGCGGCGGCGTGCTGTTGAAAATTGTTAAAAGTTCAAATACATTTTGGTCCTTCAATTTGTAGTTATTTTAATTACACCCCCAATTGGCTTTAAACTTTTATTTTTTTTAATTTTGCCCCTGACTTCGCACAATTGGCTTGGAAAAAATTCAATTCGGTCTCCGAAAATTCCAATCTTCTCAATTGAAGTTGAATTAATCTCAAGAACTTGATTTTTTCATTGATTAAGCCCTTAATTAATTAATTTGACCAATTTAAAGTATAATTAAGTCCTTGCACTTAATTAAATCCTTTAATTGGATCCTAAATTAATTCTTAAACATAATTATACTTCAAATTGGGTCATGATTAAATTGAATTGGCCTATTCAAAATATAATTATGATTTTTGACTTAACTTTTACCTCAAATTTGTATTTTCTCTTTTTTTTTTGGGCACAAAAGAGATATGATTCAGCTCAGAAAATATTCAAAATTTTCACCATGATTTTCCACTGACGCCAAAACCCTTTCTATTTTATTTTTGTTATTTTTATTTTATTTTGGGGAGTAACCCAAAAATTGGGTTACGACATAGCTCATAAACATCGTCATGTTGCTTGAAAAAAAGATCGGGATATCATTTTCGCCTAACAATATTAATGATAGATAAATATTTCTCACATGATATTAATGAGGGATAAAACACTCTTGTACAATATTAATGTTAAGAAATATATAGTAGACCCTTATAAGATTTTTATATACCTAAAGATGTAGAAAAGTAATTATTATTGTCTTTTATCCTTTTATGTTAAGAGCCATAAAAATAAACAAAATCAAATTTGTGATCCAACATCAGGCCCATAATGATCTTTAAACTCATATCTATTTAGACTTGGAGCGATGCCAAAGCAAGGATGACAAGGTTTACAATCTACCACACAATATCTATTTGAGTTCAATGTGTAGTTGAATATAATAATCTTGAGTCTAGCAATTCACTAGATCCATGTTTATTTGGACTTAATTTGCAGGCAATCTAAATAAAATTAGATTTCACAACTCACTATACTTATATATAGAAGCTGTTTGGGACAGTTTTTGAAACGCCGTTTTCAAAAAATTCATTTTTTTTTTATTTTAAATGAATATGTCTTGGTATTTTTAGATCATTTTGATGTGCTGATGTCAAAAATGATTTTTAAAAAATAAAAAAAACATCATTTTAATATATTTCGACATGAAAAACACTTTAAAAAACTACAGCAACAGCTGTCCCAAACAGCCCATTCGGCTCAAAATGCTATTGAAACTAAAAATATTAAGCTTAAACACAAGCTGACGCACATCATCCAGGTCTAATATTTTACCAAGCATAGATATATTTAATTATCCCTTTTAAATATTTACTTACCTTTGAGAATGCGCTCATCCATCAATCAAGTACAAATTAATTAATTAACCGTTGATATTACCTTAATACAATTAAAATTGGTATATGGGCTTTAATATCTGTTTAATAGTTTGGGGTTGTGGCCCATTGTCAAGGGCCGCCATCTGACAATTCTTTTTACCACGAAACAGAAATATTCCAATCGAAAGTCATTTTGGGAATGCAAGCCAACCTCACTCACGGTACACACCTAAGCCAACGAATAAACCTCGGAACTTGCTTCTTCCTGTGGCTTCCCTAAAACCTCAGTTGAACCCCAACACCGTTCATTCAATGGCGGCTAAGCCCCAAACCCATTTTGACCTCCATGATAAATAAATTTTAATCATTTCTTAGCCTTTTATTTTTATTTTATTTTTTTTCACTTTGGTGGGTTCTTGTTTGTATGCTTTTTATCTATGGCTAGCAATGAGAATTCAGGAAGTGAATCCAATAATGGCGCTGCTTCTTCTTCCACTTCAAAAGATGGAGAAACACCCACGCAAATCCAGCCGTTTAGAATGCCTACAGTAGAAGAGGTTCGTGCCCAAGATGTTTGGAATAACTGTGTTGTTCGCAGTGTCGCTAGTGGAGTCATGGGTGAGGATTTATTGATTAAATTACCTTCCTTGTTTTTTCAGGACATTGAAATTAGTGGGTTTTATTTTGTGCGTGCTTTCAATAATTAGCTCTTGTATTGTTATAGTGGTAATAGATGATTGAGTCTTTAACAATTCTAGCCTCTGAATGAGAATTTTTAAACTTTTTGGGTGGCTTTATGATTGATTTGGTCGAGATACTTTCGGTAGTACAGCAATTATTAGGAAATAATCGAGTTTGCATCGTGGCTTTGAACTCAACAGTGGTGATTGACACAGGAGCTCCCCCAAGTTTTCCAGTCGGCGGGGCGACTCTAGGATGAATTTTCAAGGTGCTTGGAGAACCTGTTATTCTGTTACAAAAATTCGTTTTTGTTAAAGATCCAATCAAGGAACAATTGAAACTGTTATATCTGGTTTATCCGTAGTACTATCCATTAAAAATGATTTTTTTATCATTTGACTCCATATCGCTGAAAGGCTTAGTTGTACATTTGAGCTTGAAAGATAGCCTAATAAGGTGAATGAATCATCCTTTTAGAGACTTCACCTTCAATAAAAGTAGAGGTTTTTCGAATCTCTGGTTTCATGTAATATGATTATGTGTTTTTTGTAATAGAAATGTTTATTTGTAGGAGGTGGGCTGGGGTTGTTCATGGGGATGTTTCTAGGTGCATTGGATAATCCCATTATGCAAGATGAGATGACAGGAAGGCAGCAATTTATTTATACTGCGAAGCAAATGGGGCGGAGGAGTTGGAGTTCTTGTAAAACGTTTGCAATTATGGGCTTGGTTTTCTCAGCTGCTGAGTGTGTCACTGAGAAGGTAGTATACCAAGGAGACTTTATTAGTAAAAACATTGATTTTTTTGTACCTTCTGAAATTTAAAAATTCATAGAGGAGCTTCATTTGTTGATTGTTTTTAGGCCCGAGCAAAACATGACATCACTAATACGGTTGTTGCTGGGTGTGTCACTGGAGGTACAATGTCAGCTAAAGGTGATTGATCTCTTACTTTGCTGCTGTTCAATGTTTTTCATATTAACTGCATTCCGTTTGAGATTAGTAGTCAAGATGTGGATTTAATTTATACAACTCAGCACTTGCTTGTCGTAGAGCTTTCAAATATGTTAGCTCATGGTTCTCGATACCATCCTATCAATTACCATCCTATCAATCCACTTCCTCCTCACAGCTTATAAAAGATCCTTGAATCTCCTTGGTGCTGACTTTTTGAATCCATGTGCTTTATCATAGCTTGCAATTTAAGTGGCCAAAAGGATAAAATTACATGTCATATTAAAGTTTAAACTAACCTATTTTGCATGGCATGCAGCAGCCTATTTTGCATCTGAAATTCTGACTATGTTTGCCAATAGTTTCTTGTTAGTGAAACTGAGCATCTGCGGTAAACATGCATACACTTTCAAACCAATTTCAAAGGAACAAAGGAAATTTATCTTTTAGGAAACCAGAGCGAAAAGTTCAGTATACCAATGCAATAGCAGTGATGACATATTTCAGGTATTTTGACCATTCACCATGTTGATTAGGTGGAATTGAAGGAGAGTGGATGGGTGTATACTGTAGAGTAAGGGAAGAAGTGCTCACCTTGTTTGGTAGGATAGATGCATTCTTAAGAAAGGAACAGAAGAATTCATTTCTTCCATCCATCTTCAGTTTTTCTAGTACCACTTCCTCTATTTTTCAGTCCTGAAACCAGCTTCCAATCCTCACCATAAAACCCAAAAAACATAGTTGTAACCCTCACAAAACAACTTTGAAACTCAATCCTGCTCGATTCTTTGGTATAACTAGTCATTTACCTTGGAGCTCTACAGATCAGTTAAGGTTTTCCAATAACTATAATAATAGGTGATGATTTTTTTAACACAAGATCTGTTCTTCTCCACAACAAAGTCTTTCCCCATCCTTGGTCATTCATTTAACAAATATTGCGAGTAAATCTTGGGTACTATATGATAATAAATTTTATAAAGACATTATCCATGTATCTTTTCAAGATTTAGGCTGGGTCAATAAGCCTAACACAAGTTAATTGGTTATTCATTGGCATGAAGTGATAGACTATTGGTCACGGATCATGGTCAAGAGTCATCAATTGTAGACATGTCTATTCACCAAGTATTATCAAAAGATGATAATTGAGAATGGCAAAGATAAACCAAACCTAAGATTGATTTGACTTAAACCAAGTACTCAAGGTTTAAATCATTATAATAGATCCAAACACACACACACACTCACACACACACACACTACTCCTACTCCTACTACTGGTAGATTAGGCATAACAGACTGTTAGGAATATAAGACAAGACTAATAATGCACACACACACACACACACTACTACTACTACTACTACTACTGGTAGATTAGGCATAACAGACTGTTAGGAATATAAGACAAGACTAATAATGCAACTTATCTCAGTTAGGATGCTTTAAGATGATAATATTTTTTTTAACATAACTAATTCTTTATTTTAGAACTTTGTAAACCTTTTAAGGTTTTTCAATTATCATAATAATAGGTGATGATTTTTTAAACACAATCTTTTTCATTCTACAACAAAAGATCTTTCCCCATCTGTGGAAAAGGTCGTGAAGGTGCAGCAAGTGTTTTTATTTATTAGTTGTAAAGTAATCAGGTTTCCCTATTCTAAATTGGAATAGTTATGTCAGTGGTTTAGAATGTCCTTATTGGAACTGGACTACTCTCTTTGAATAAGCAGCAATTTTGCTTTGATTGTGGGACTCAATCTCTTCTTAGGTTTGACTATCTTCTTAGGTGTGACTATTAAGAACCTTAGGTCCAACTCCTAGCATCTATCAAAATCGTTCTTCATATTCCATCACAAATCCATATTAGTACAGTTTTAACAGCCCAAAAACAGCATTTAAAAGTCAGATTAAGAACATCCCCTAGGCTGTTATGCTTCACTTCACTGTCGTTTTTTGTTTTTACATGGCTAATGAAAGTAGCTGTTTGCTTTTTGCTGTTCCTGTTAGGAGCTTTCCTCTTTTATTCATTGATTTCGAACTTCTGTTAATTTGCTATGTTTTGGTGGCATCACTTAAATTACCCATGCAAGCGCCTGATTGACTTGGTCTTTGTTAGTCTCTTAGAGTGTGAATGGACTAATAAGAGTGGTCATCCAGTTTTAATTTCATCATCAATTATTATTATCATAGTTTTGGTTTATTTTGAGTCATGCGCATTAATCTACTGAATCCTGGCAGTGTGACTACCTGCATCCTGATTGAATGACTATATTTAACAAACATATTTTAGGTTCAGAATTACATGACCTTCCAAATCATCTGCTTTCCATTCTCTTCAACTATTTTATGATATCCAGTGCCAGTTCTTCATAGTTTTCTGAGATGGAGATGGAGTATCAATATATAAAAGTTTCTCTGTTTTGGCATCATCGGACCATCCAACTATGTTATCCTTGAATAAATGTTGGGCATGGATAATTAAACTGCGGAAGTTTCTACTTGGGATTTTGAGTTTTGTTGGTTTTGGCAATGACATTTGGCGATACTGAGAAATTATCAATCTTGCACCGACACTGTTTAGTTGTGCCCTCTACTGTTCCAGTTGAAGTTTGGTGGTGAATTATTTTGGGAAACAGCACGAGTTTTGAGTTTTCAAGCTGCTAATTTTGCAACCATCTCAAAAATGGTCTGCCAATGGCTACTTGGCTTTAAGCTATCCACTTTTGCTCTTTAAAATTAGTTCACTGTGTTCTTGCCCTTTCTGTTTAATTCATGTAGAGACCGTCGTTCCTTACCTTACCTAATGGCAGTTAGCCTTGATCCACCTAACCTATCTAACCCTTCTGCCATTTTTTTAGGTGGCCCGAAAGCATCATGTATTGGCTGTGCTGGGTTTGCTGCATTCTCGGTTGCGATAGAGAAGTTCCTCGACAGACATACTTGAGCGGACAAGTACCTGGCTCCAGTTTTGCAGACCCTAGATCATCTGGATTTGGATTAGAGAACTAGCAGTCTAGCAGCTAGCGGTGAAAGCATAGTTTTTCCTTGCAATCGTTTTCAATCGATTTCAATTTGCCCTCACAATGAAGCGGAATGACATTGAATATTCATGCATGTCTCGTATAATCTTTTCATTTTTCCATTTGCTACATTCCATTAGCAGATACTTCACATATAGAATATCCACTGTGATCTTATTAAGTCCATATCTGTTAGTCTCTAATAACGAGTGACTAGTGCTGTCTTGTCTTGTCAAGACTTGAGAGATTATCCTTCAAGAGCATGTATTCAACTCTGTCAGTGTGTTGACTTTTCCTGTTTTAAGGGTTCTGTTATTTTTATAACTCTGATTTGATTTTGCCAAAATTACCCTTGAAAGAAAATGTAGACAGAGAGAGGACTTGGCTTCTCTCCCTTCCAAACTATTATGCTTTTCATTTAGGAGAAATCAGAATACTTCAAAGCGGCCACCAGTATTCACGCATCAAGCATCAGCATCAGTTCGAAGGCATAAACTTGGTCAATGATCTTCATCACAAACTGAACAAGGTGAAACATGGAATTACAAAAAAGTGTCAAGCGAAGAATTTCTGGGAACAAAATATGAAATGGGGGAAAGAACAGAGATGTTTTCTGTTCTTACGGGTGCAACAAGCAGCTCCCTTCATTTATCTGTGCTCTGTGTTGTCATGCCGATCTATACCTTCTCAAATAGATTAGGTTATAACAGTGTAAATTAGATTTTTCAAACAAACAATAAAGTAAAACACATACATCAATCTCAAAAGTATAATTACAGAAAATACTAATTCTTAAATAACCCATTATATCAAGAAAACAATATTGGCAAACAAAATATAATGGTAAATAAGTTTAATGATAATTTGATAGATAAAAAAAACATTGGAAGTAATATAAGCTATGTATATTGCTAAATATGTTTTATCATCATAATCCAAGAATTTTCAAACTCTAAGTTTGCAAAGTGACATTATATTAAGAAATTCAAGTAGCTTAGAAGCAAGGTTTATATGTTGTAATATCGGTTAATCTCTTGATTCTAACATTTTTATTTATTATCTTTAACCGGGTGATTGATAGCTTGTTGTATCTAATCGTTGATCGGTCAATGTGGCTGATGACTGATACCTGCAAAAGATTTTTTTTTATATAGATTTGAGGACTCTCATATACTTTAGTAATTAATTTGTTAGAGAGAGAGTGCAATAATATTTTAGAAACATAGATTATAATAATATATTCAAAAAATATTAAGAATGAAGAGATTATGAACCTTGAGTTTGAAGGATTTATGGTGTATTTAAAATCCGTGAGTCCTTTTTTTGTGTGGATATTATAAATTGAAATGAATTTGCTCCTTTTGTGATATTTTGAGTTATATTCTACTTAAAATAATATGTATTATATCAATATAAAATATTAAAAAATCTACGTGGGGTTTTAAAAAATTATTAAGAGTGTTGAGTTCAAGTAAGGTATAAGGTGTGTGTGAACTCATTAAAAATGAAAAATAACTTTAGACATGCTGCTTGAATCCAGGCACATTGAGCTCGAATGTGTAGCATAAGCTCATATAAGACACATGCCCAGCCATAATAAGGCATGACATAATTGAGCACAGGGTGGCAGGCCTAGCTCATGAGTTTTTTTTTTTTTTTTGGCATTTTGATGTTTTGAGGAGCTTTTTATGTTTATTACAAGGTCTATTATTATTGGGAGATATTTATCTTAAATGCCACAGTTTTTTTATACAATTATAATATCCAAAAATAATCTCAAGAGAACATTTGATGTCCCACAACCTTGCTTTCTAGTGATAAGAATATGAAACTAAGAAGTTTGTTTTTCCTGTGATCTCAGGTTCGAGCATGTAGTTGTTGATATGATGACCATTAAAGACTTACATAATCGTTAACTTTAGAGTTTATACGATTAATTGATATACACGCAAGTTAATTTGGACACTATTATTAAAAAAAAAATCAGGAACAAATTAGAGCCATAAAAGAATTCCCCCTATTCCTTCTTTCTCGCATCACATAATCGGGTGATCGACACTTGAAAAAAAAGACCCAACTTTTGCTAACGGGAACCACTTCTTTGATGCATAAGAAACAATTTATAAGTAAAAAAATAGAGTGATTTTAGTAGCTCACAAGCAGATTAACTAATAATCTTAATAATCCAGCAGGCCGGGCCGGGTCCTAAACAAACATTGAATCTGTCGTTGTTTTTGCCTGGGATAACATAAACGGATCGTTTTGAGGAGTGGCAGAGCAGTGTGTGGTGGGAGGGATAGCCAACACGTACTTGTTTGTAAATTCCATCATTTTTGTCACCTTAAAAAATCTCTTCGCCCTGCTCCAACTTCGCATCCAAAAACGTCGTCACTGACTCATTCCATTTCTTTTTCTTCAAGTAAGAGCAAGCGAGCAAAAATAATAAGCTTCCAGTGATGGTTTCTCGTCTAACAACAACCCTCTCTTTCCTCACTTACCTCTTTATTATCTTCTCTTTCTCTTCATCTTCCACGACAATTCTCCCTTCAAATTCTGATAAGGTCTCCCTGGCACTGTACTATGAATCTCTATGTCCTTATAGCGCTAATTTCATAGTGAATTACCTTGACAAGCTCTTTGAAGATGACGAGCTTCTCTCAATCGTTGATCTTTACCTCTCTCCTTGGGGTAATGCCAAAATCAGAGGAAACGACACCTTTGTGTGCCAGGTTCTTATTTTTTTCTTAAAAAATTAAACTTTTGAGCTCTTACTTCGTTGACTATTATCCTTTTGAAAAATCAAATCTTTTATCAGTAAGGAGTTGCTAATCTGATAAAGTTTGTTTCTTTGATGTTTAAATCGCAGCACGGTCCTTATGAATGCTTATTGAATACAGTGGAAGCCTGTGCAATTCATGCCTGGCCTAAATTGGTTAGCCTTTTTAGCTTCTTCAACTGTGTTTTGAATTCATATGATAATTAAGGTGCCCAGTATTTGTAATTGTTTGTTTCGCTTGTCTTTGTCTTAAAACTGTGATGTTTACGATGCAGGAAGACCATTTTCCTTTTGTTTACTGTGTCGAGAGATTGGTTTATGAGAGGAAGTACCCAGAATGGGAGTCTTGCTTCGAGGAATTGGGTTTGGATCCAAAGACTGTTTCTGAGTGCTATACTGGTGGATATGGCGATGAGGTTAGTTTACTGTTAGATTTACTTTGCTTTTGTTGTCGGTTAATTCAAGTCGTGGGAGGTGATTTTCTGAAACCGTTCTCTCCATGAACAAACAAATGAAGTTGCCGAGAACAGATCTCTAAATGTGGTGATTTCTCTTAGTTTACAGTAACCAACAGATGGTTTTTTTTTAATAGATCATTGAATGTACTGAATTCGTATCTGGTTGATGAAGCTGATATTTTATATTGCGTGTAAACTGAAGGAGTTGTATATAGACACACGATGAAGTTAAGGCTTTGATTTCATGACTGTTAGATGTTAGGAATCTCCAATAAAGTGTTGACTGTGATTTGTTATAGATGCTGATGAGGATTAAGCTTAGTACTGATTATTTGGCTAAACTTTCTATTTTTTGGGGCACTACTAGGGAAAGACCTTTGATTGAAACAAATGTATTAAGAAGGTATATTCAATCTTGTGATTCTTGCTACTGTGAGTTTATCTCTTGAATTGATTTTGTGGGTAAGGAAATAGTTGCTGTGTTCCTTACCCTGCTAGGGAAGATATTGCCTATAGATTATATGCTTACTAAATCCGGAAGCTTGGATAACAGATGTTTAAATCATGTTCATTGGATATCAGAAGAACAATTATACTGTTTAAAAGAAGTATAATTAGGCTAGACAGGAAACGAACAGTGAGGCGAAAGTGAATAGAAGTACTGAAAACGCCGTGGTGATTTTAATTGCTTTAGAACTCTTTAAAGTTTGTCTGGCAACAGTGAGGAAAGCCTGGAGCAATGCTTAATTGAATTAAATGGTCTTGAGAGAAAAGATCACGCAACTAAATGTTTGCTGTCTTATGTTCTGCTGACTTCCCAAGTTTTCTTTTCCTCGCGAGTCATTATGGTATTTTTTTGTGGGCCAAAAATTGTGATCCATGCATAACTGACCGGATCTATGTTTGGTACCTCTGTGCAGCTTGAATTAGAATATGCAGCTGAAACAAATGCCCTTCAGCCTCCACATAAATATGTGCCATGGGTGGTGGTGGATGGGCAGCCACTTTATGAGGTTTGTTCTTTAAACTGTGACCATAAGAAATGGGTATTGATTGGCGACTTTGTATTTCTGCCACCAAGACTTTCTGTGATTTTACATGCAATTTTGCCTTTTGTTATGATCTCAACCTACGAACAATCAATGGTTGTCCACAAGCTATCGATCTCTTTCTCTTTCTTTCTATACTTTTAAAAGATTACGATGTGGAATTCAGGAATTACTCTGTTGTTTTTAGGACTATGAAGACTACATAACATACATCTGCAAGGCCTACAAAGGCACTGCCACACCCGAAGCTTGCAGCAAACCATCTGGTTATTCCATCCAAAGGTCAAAAGCAAAATCAATCCCTCCAGTTTGCTATAGGGACACGATCATATCAACACCACTGGAAAAAATCAAATCAGAAATATCATCGTGGATGCAGTAGGAGATCAAAGCCGCGTCAGCATGGATGCATCTCGATTCCAAATATTTCGAGTTTGATTGCTTTGCTGTTGGCACGCTATTTATGTTGTCAAGTTAGCAGTACTCAGCTAAGTGCATGTCTGAAGTTGCTACTCCCTTTTCTCGACTGAAAACAAGTAATGTTGTCATTTACTACCAGATATAGTTGTTTTGTGATTGGTGGATTGGGGTATTGTTAGATAATAAGTTGTCTGTATATATTTACCAATTGAGCAACAGGAATGTGTCTCGATGATAGAGATGTACCCACTTGAGCAGAACAATGGTAGACTAGATGACCTGCACGACATGCATCAGTGGAGATGTATCCACCTGAGTGGAATGGTCCAGCGGTTTAGTTTTCGTCCTCAGGATTCTATCCTCCACTAGCAAGACTCGATTGTCGCTGCCATGGAGGATAGATTAATTTAAAACTGAGCTAGATTTTACCCGGTTGTCCTATCACGCCTCAATCATGCTATAGCTAGATTTTACATGAAATTTAGAGCATGTTGGGTATTTCTACTTTCTAAAAACATAAAAAAAAATGAAATAAACAATTTAAAAAAAAAACAAACGCTATTGAAATACAAAAACAAATATTATTTTAATTTCCAATCTCCTAAAATATTACCAGGTTTTAGGGAAGCAAAGAGAGCGTGGGCTAATGTCTAAAACGGGACGGATAATCGAAGGGACGCAATTCGCCGACATGCAGGTCCACCGTTATTGTGTTTTCATCATTACATTTATTGTTTAGCAAAATCGTGGGTGCTAGTCGATATGTCCGAGTGGTTAAGGAGACAGACTCGAAATCTGTTGGGCTTTGCCTGCGCAGGTTCGAATCCTGCTGTCGACGCTTTTTTAGTTTTTCATTAATCTTCAGCATGTTAACTCTCTCACTGACTTTTTTTTATTATATTATTTTTTATAAATAATTAAATATTTTTTATTAATAGTTTGAGCCGACCTTTAACTTTAGAAACAACGATATTAAATGATATGATTGGAAAAATAAAAAAACAATTAGATCCAAATTTTATTGTAAATTTTTCAATTGTATATTAGTTTTATAGCAATAATTATATTTTTCAACTCAACTGTTAAACTAAGCTGAAATTTATCTAGTTTTCAAACATATTAAACTTTGATTAATCTAAAAGTTAATCCAATTTATATTAATTAATAGATCTAGAATTTTTGGATAAATTTTCAGCTCAATTCAATAATTGATTCGAGAATTGTAATTGTTATCATATGACTAGACAGTTGGGAAATTTACGACAGAATCCAAGTTTAATTGTTTTTTTGTTGCCCAAATTATATCATTAAGTATTTAACAACTAGATCACTTACTATTTATTTTTCCACGTCAATAATTTATTTAGTTAATGGTTACAAGACATTTTTTTCAATTCAATGCTCAATTTATTTATTTATAAGAGATAATATAGTATATTGTATGATAATTAACATGTTTTAAATTTAACAAAATACGTATAAAAAATATAATAATCTAGGAAGAAGAATATTAATCAAGAAAAAAATAATTATAGTCCTATTATAATTGTCACTTTTATTTTTTATTGGGGCTATACAAATGAAGCATTTAAAAAAAAACTAGATTATAGACATAAAACAAATAATGTATTCTCATTGCTGCATTTATAAACATGAAGTAAATATTTGAGAGATTTTTATTTTATTTTTTTCGCACTTTTTCAATGTATATTTTTATTTTTTATGTGGTTCATTTTATTATGAAAATGTTTGTTTTATCGAATATAAGTCAAGATATTTGTTGCAAAATATATCATTTATATTACATTCAATATATAAATAAAGCATTGAGATCAACAAATAATTTGTAGTCCAGTAATTAATGGGGTACTTGACATTGCTATTTTAATTAAGTGATGTCATAAATATCTTGTGATTAAAAATATTATTATAATTAATCATGTCTATTTTCCCATGATATTTGAAAAAAAAAATACCGATTAAATAGTTATAACGGTGGAGCCACTTCAATAAAAGTTCAACAGTAAAGCTATCGAAACGAAGATTTCCATGTCCCCCATGCATTCAATCTCGGATCCTACTCTCTCAAGTCTCTAGCAAAAGCCAGAAAAAGCGAAGGCAATTTCGAAGGAGGAAATTGATAGATGGGTGGATTAATATTCCTTCGGAGGGAGGGTTTCGATACGAAAGTGAGGGGAGAAGAAGACGAAGAAGAAGACCATCAGACACCGTCAGCAAATTTACCGTCCAGATACCCTGTCGGCGACCAAAACTACAGTTTGTCAAACTATACAGGACCCACCATGTTGTGACATTTCGAAGAGGAAAAGAAGAGTGAGTTTCAGGCATTGTTCTTCTCCCTCGGCCCCCTTGTCTCTCCGCTTCCGGGGGCCACCGACGGTTTCTTACCCTCTAGCTAGTGAAAAACCCTAGCCAGACAGTTTCTGAAATGTAAAGATAGTTCATGAAAAACAATTCAAAGTGGTTGCACTGGTCGGAGATGAACAGTTCAAATGGACTGTACTGCTCGCAGTTTATACGTGATAGTTCCATATTGC
This sequence comes from Salix arbutifolia, assembly GCA_025169955.1. Lineage (NCBI taxonomy): Eukaryota > Viridiplantae > Streptophyta > Magnoliopsida > Malpighiales > Salicaceae > Salix > Salix arbutifolia. The sequence goes on along the minus strand of CM045917.1, from coordinate 16,752,039 downwards.
TGCTTGTTTTTCCTTCGAGATTTTATGGCGTAGAAACACCAGTTACTGTGTAAAAAATAAGATCAAGAGAAGCAATTTTAATTCAAATCAATTAAATATTAGAGTTAATGTGTGTGGTGTACTAATACGAGTCTCGTTTTACTTGACGCGAATGATCATAGGTGCCTATTTCTTTTATATATATTATAAACATAATAAAATCTTATAAAACAATAAATAAAAGTATCATAAATGACGAGCGCAACAAAACATAAAATAATAAATTTAAATTCAACAAATCCATAAATAAATAAAAAAAATAAATATGTTAATGGTTAAAAAATGGGTTTTATTCCTACATTGCATGTGGGCTATTTAATGGGCGGGGATATTATACATACGGTCATCATAATTAAATATTACAAAAGATAGATGAAAATAACATCAGGAAAAATAGAGCAATAAAATATTAAATTTAAATTCAACAAATTAAAAAAAATTAATTGTAAAAACATTGTGGTTGCAAGATCACTATAATACAATATTATTAAACATTCAGCAGATATTATTCCTTTAATTTCTTATGAACATTATATCATTTTCAAAAACATTTGAGGTTGTTTATTGTTGCATTTCAACTTGTATATAGTTTGGCACTTAATTAATTAGTAGTTTTTTTCTAATTAGCTTTAAATGAATATCTTAAGCACTCTCATATATCCTAAATGTTTAATTCTAAAATAGTATGGCTATATCTTTGACACCAACTTTCCCTGTGTTATCTTCTAACGTTGAGGGCATAAACCCGAATTCACTATGAAACGGAATGATAGGGTAACAAAGCCAATTGTGTACAACGAGTTGTAATAGTAAAATAACAATTTTATCATTGAAAAAACTCTTAGATTTCTCATTTTAAGGGTTAAAAAATATTTTTTTTGGTTTATTTGTCATTTAAGAATTGTTCAAAAGTGTCTGTCCTTTAATTTTGCACAATACAATGACTTAGTTACACTAAAAAAAAATTATTTAATTTTGTTCAATAATCTTTTAAGATATTTAACTTTTTTGCTACAATATAATTATTCCTTTACCTTTGAATCCAAATTTTCAAAAGCTTGGCATGAGTCATGAGGGTAAAAATATATTTTCAAAAAACAAAGTAAAAGGTTGATGACACGTGCATTGAATGTCAATCACTTCATTGCCATAGAGCACAACGTGTGGCTAACTCTAGTGGTAAAAAATAATAATCCGATGCATCTTTCAATTGGTCTCAACCTCGTCTTTCTTCTTGTGAGGCACGAGTAGCCGTTAGACTCTCCAACATCGTTTTATATTATTTTCTCTTTCCACCTAAAAATTCATGCCTAGCCCTCCATAATTTTCATATCAACGCTTCATTTTTTTTTTACTTTCGCCTCATTTTTAATTATTTTTTTCAATTTCATCCTTCTTTATTTTCTTATCTATTAGATTTGATTTTCATTCTTTTAATTTTTTTCTATATTTAATATAGTTTTTGATTTTTTTTAATTTTTAATTTCACCCTTTCATTTTTTTCTCCTTTCATATTTGATGCTCATTTTGTTCTTTTTTGTGGCTTTGGTTATTTTTTAGGGCTATTTTTTGTAAAATTTTATCATTTAACATCAAATTTTATCATTTAAAAATTTTATCTCCTTTTGTCTTCTTTAGGACTCGTTTCTGTTAAAGTTACAGAGCAACAGAATGAAAAAATAAAGTATTGCAATCAAAATGATTTGATTCTATAAAAGAAAAGACAGGAGGGAGGAGGAGTAATAGAAGAAGCAGTAACAATAAGAGAAAATGAAAAACAGGAAAGGAAGAATAATACAGAAAAAACAGTATGAATTTGAGATCATCATGAGAGGAGAAATAAGGGTTACGTCATTTTATTGGATTGGATAGTGGAATCGATAGAATTGTGTTAAGGAATCATTTAACCTAAAAATTTAAATTGTTAAGTAAAATCTTAAAATATGATCTATATTATTCTTTAACATAATTCCTCAAGTAAAAACCTTTTGAGCTTGAAACTTGTATAAACTCATACTACTTTGTGCTTGATTTTTTTATCAATTAAAATGGGGATGGTGAGATTAGAATTCGTGACCGCTGGATCAAAACTCTAATATCATGTTAAGAAATCAATTACTAGATAAGGTCTCAGGATATAATTTATATTATTCTCCAATAAATCGGTTGTGGATCTATTGTCATAATTAACAAAAACATATAGAATACCGTATGGTATAGTAAGATATGCATTAACGATACAACAATAGAATGGAAACTAAAGGTTGGCTCTGGTCATTTTCACACTGAGGTGGTGGTTACTAAAATAAAATAAGAGCAGCAATCGCAAGGACTACTCTTATTCCATTTCATTGATGAATGCTTGTAGTTCATTATCTTTTTTTTTTGTATAGTTGTGGTTATCGTATGAAAGAGATGTTGTTTACATCGGGATCGGGAGAAGGACAGAAATGGGTACAACCTTAAAAGCCCAGAATCCGAGACCTTAAAAATCTGTGGAAAACAAAAACCTAAGATCAAGATGGATAGCTAGATAGCATCATAGCATAAAGAAAGCACCTGAAACTTTTAAGTGCAAAATGGGGTGCGATTAAATCAGCAATGCACGTGCGCATCACAATAGAAAACATTAGCCTATGGCGGGGAGCCCAATCCGGGACCGTGAAGCCACAGTAGTTGCCAGGGAATTTAAAAGATTGGGTAAAAAATGATGTTGCCCTTCTTGCCAACATGCCTACAACCTCCCAAAATTCGACTAGTTTAATGCATAATTGTTAATTTCATTCGTTTTTTTTTTGTCAAAAACAACCATAATATTTCATACCAATTAAAAAAACAATATAATATAACATTGTTTTTATCTCAATTTAAATTGTGGTCCATTCCGGATTTTTCAGTCAATTACCGGTCGAAGCGTACCGGTTTTGTTCGGCCAAATAATATTTTTTAAATAATAAATAATTTTACAATATCAATTATATCTCTTAATCTGACCGTTAGATTAAAATGAAATTTTATAAAGAGTCTCTTGATATATTTATATATATTATGTTAAAATATTTATATATATACACACACATAAATAGTATAACCCAAAACAGCGTACTGAAATGCTCCAAAATCAAAATATTTTATTCTAAAAAACTATGATATTGACAACTTTGGTTTGATGCCAGCACTAGAAACAAATCACAAAAAACAGTGCAGCAATACAAAACAAAGAGAATAAGATAGGAACGAAGAATTTATATGAAGTAATTATATATATTAATACTAACCAATAGCAATCGGTAGAGTAATTAAGTTGTTTAAGCTGACTAGTTTAAGAGATAATGGTTAATCTTATCAACAAGTGGGGAGGAGGAAGAGATAATTATGATCTTAATAAGCAGTAAGATTCCATGGAATTCTTTCACTTGCATTTTCTTCCTACCAATAAATTTCCTATTAACAGGTCAAAACAAGAGAGAACCTCGAACTGAAATAGAAACTGAATAACGCAGTAGTAATTAAGACATATTGGTCAGTTCCCTAAAGAGTTCATAGTCCCAGTGAGTTGAGTTAGGTGTGTGTTTGAGAATATGGATGAAATTGTTTTTAAAAGTATTTTTTGTTTAAAAATATATTTTTATTTTTTAGAAATTATTTTTGATATTATTGTCTACATTAAAATAATTTAAAAATATCAAAAAATTTAATTTAAAATAAAATAAAATAAAAATAGAACACTATCACTTTTGGTTCAAGAAAACAAGGGTTTTAGGCCTCTTCTTCATTCTTGCTGAACGCTACTTTTCTTCCTTTAAATATGGCCATGAAAGAGAATAGAAACATATATATATAGTCACATTAAGGATTTATACTTCTCAACCAACCCATTCTCTCAGTTCTAGCAAATTTTCAAATAGTTGAATTATTGTTCAGTCACTGATTAAATACAATCTGATCACAAGTAAATACTACAATGCTGAGATAGTTTACCATTGAAGAAGCAGCACATAGGAAGAACCGATTTTTTTTATACTAGATTTCTAGCTAAATTTTGTTCAATGGTTCGATCCGTTTATAGAGTGAATCGTCAGAGATCATATATATCTCTTAATAATCACAATGAAGATAGGACATTAAAAATAGAATAGGAAAGAATTACACTATACGGTAGTTGTAGCAGCGGCCTCAGCAACACTTGAAGCGGCGGCACTACAGTCACCACCACCACTTCCTTCTCCACCGCCACTATTAGAGCCAGCAGCAGCTGCCTCCACCGACACACTCGCTGCGGCAACGGCAACGGCAACATTAGGCCTTTTTCGCTTCTTCTTCTTCTCATAAGGAATCCCTCTGGCTTTAGCTTGACCTTCTCGAACTTCCCTCAAATAAATCCTAACAGCTCTAGCCCCAAAAGGGTTTGATTCTGGCAGTCCACCGTGTTCATCATAAGCAGCTCTAAGCCGTCCGATCAGCGCATCAAGACTACCCCAAGCCTGCTTAAATTGACAAGAACAAGGTGCTGGGGGGTTCGAGTGCCCAAAAAAAGGACAACTCGTTATGTGGACTTTAGTCTTACCAAATTGATCCAAGTATTTCAAGAACTCAATCACATGTGCACCACTGCAACGAGCTAGGGTTAGAGGTGGCTTGTGGTTCCTTAAGTACTGTAAGAAAGTGTTCCAGTCTCTCCTCTTCTGTGACTCGTATCTACTTGGTGGTGCTGGCGGTGATGATCCCTCTGGTTTCTGTCGCGTCTGAGATGCTGAAGACGATCCTGCTGACGGACCCTCTCCACTACTCGGGTCGGGTGCAGCGGTTCCACCAGATGTCGAGTCCATGAGAGTGATGATTGGTAGTATTTTTGCCAATTATTTGACCGAGTAATCAGAAGGGTTTCTTATCTTGAAAACTTCCTACGGGAACGGTTTTTTATTGGGCTGATAAGAGTGTAGTCGCGATAGCAGAACTGGTTGGTGTTACGTTTCTTGTCAAAAACAGAGGGGGCGTCGCTGAGTTATTGTTTTTGTATGAGGTAGTGAATATCTTTTCACGGGAAATAGATTGCGTGCTGAGTTTCTTTATTCGTGAGAATGAGAGGGTTTTCAGGGGAGAGAGAGAGAGAGAGAGTTTGTGTTTTGTTTGATGATGGGACGTAAAAAAGAGATGAACGACTAAACGGGACTCTTCTTACTCGGGGAGAGAGAGAGTAGAGGGAGAATAAAAATAAGTTTACAAAAAAAAAAGGTAGAAGAAAGGAGCAGGTGAAAAAAAAGGGAGAGCACAAATAAGTGTAGAGAGTTATGGAGTTATGGCGGTGGTCTTTTGAGGATTTTATTCATAATTTCACATGGTGGCCCCAACAGACAAGACATGTTTACGATTCACCACGGCGGCCCCTCCACCCTCCTTCATTTCTTTTACCAGGTGCGTGGAGCTTACATTTATACCGACGGACCCACAAAGCAATGTGATTGCAGGGAAAGAGAGAGCGTGGTGGCCACGGTATTTGGAAGAAGCGTTGGTTTGGTGGTTGTAAGGTAGTGGTGGATCGGACGGGGCGATTAATGAGGTCAAACGAATATTTCTGAGGGCCAAGACAGTGTTATTGCACCACTGGTAATGGTTGGTAATGGTGGGCATGTAGACGACTACTGCATTGGATTTTGTTTTCTCCACCTCGAAATGGGAGTTTTGCTTTGATGCCCTGAAATTCTTGTCATTGATTTACCTTTTCAATCTACTGATTATTATAAAATTGACTGTTAATGACCCTCTTTATTTCTAGAGAATAAAAAATATTTTTAAAAACAATTATTAACACGAAAACAAATTTGTGGGCAAGAACCTCTAGATCTGGGCGATGCAATTAAAGTACTTTCAGTTATACATGTAATTTCAAGTGTTAAATCTGTAACTGTCAAGTTCAGAGGTCGTTGAATTTTCACTTGAAAACATGGGATTTTGTCCCTTTCGAGATTTCTTAAGCTTGTTTATTAATTTTCTTGCCTCTTGATTTTCCTCGACATGATTGCACAGATTGTTTCATGACGTCCGAGTGAACTTTTTTGCGTAAGTTGCTATTTGTTTGTGTTTGTCTACGTTTCAAAATCATTTTACAATTATTACTCTTCTTGAATTGAAGTTTTCAGGTTAATCTAACTATTGCAAATTCTGAATATTTTTTTTCATTTTTAAAAAAATTAACCCGACACGCAAAGAAACTTAGTAAATACTCTAGGAAACCAACTATAGCCTCTAGAAAAATAACTATAAACTGTTAGACATAATTTATATAATTGAATGCTAAATATATATAGCAGCGGAAATTTAGATTATAAATACCTTCAACCATTGTTGTTCAAGTACTGAAATTAAATGAATTCTCAATTTCAGCAGCAGCAAAGCTTTTCTCAAAGCAGCAACAACAATACAAAATAATAAAACATTTTACGAGATGAGCCTTCTGATCTATGTCTACCAGTAACCGTAGATGGAGTATACAAGCTATTATTTATAGGTAGATCAGAGACCCCACTCATTAATTCATTTTCTATTTTTTTCCTTCCATCAAGGAGATAATTAGCCATAATCAAACCCCATGACCTATTTCCATGGTCATGGGTTTGCATGATCAAGAACATGGGTGTGTCATGAGAGACACAAATGGAAATTTCCAACATAAACATGTTAGTCCATTGGTCCAATCTTTCTTTTATTTGCTCTCCTAAATCTCCCTTATCGCCCTTATATCAAGGATATATTCTTTTCCAAGTGCTGAGGTAAATTAATTACGGTTTTCTCTCTTTGCCGGAAGGAAAATGCTCAAATTCAAGATTTCTCTAGGATCAGCCATTGATTTACAAGGCTCCCGAGCTATACAAATCAATTGTTGAATGCCATACATATCGTGTTTCGAGGGATCATTATGAGTTCATAACTCTGAAAAATAACGCTTTTCGATTTCAGAAATTCTTTCCTTTCTCTTTCTCTTTCTTTTTTCTAACAAAAAAATGTTCAAGAATTCCATTGTTCGATGATAGCAACGTCTTGCTCATGCAGATAGGTTTCTGTCCCACGAAATCGATTAAATGAAGACACGAGATGGGAAGGGCCTGTGGCGTCCCATTTCCGGGATTTCTTGCTTTAATTTGTTTAATATTTGCGTATCATGCCATGGACCTGATAGACAAGATCTCTTGAGATGACCAGGTGTTTCTAGAACCCAAAGGGATTTATTATCTCCTAATAATCTCTTCCACGGCCACTCATTCCAAATATAGAAACCCTCTAACATGCTAGCTCCAACCTGCAATCTACAGGGTCTTGATTGATAAAAACAATTTCACATTTTTCATTCGGTGAAGCTAGCTAGCGGAAGGGAGCCGTTGTATATATTCTTGCAAGCATAAAACATCCTTAGACCAGCATCCTGTTGTTTTGCTACAAGTTTTGTGTCTGAGCTCTGTGGATTCGGAAACTGTATAGGCAGAGCGGGGGGTCCAAAAATATGAGAATTTATAGCCTTAAATCACTTACACATATTTGTCCCTGGCTCGGGCATCAGTTTTCCTGCTTCAATTGCTTGGCCGGGAAAATGAAAGTCAAATCTGTCCTTTTACATTACGAACCGTGGTCCTCATGCTCGTCATGTCAAAAAACATTATAGTAAGTTCCACAGGCCGTATTTTTTTTTTTTTATCTATTAACGAGTAATTTAGACTTACAGTGGTAAATCTCAAGTAGATATATGACTCACGACGACATGATTATTAGTTAAAAACAAAATTATAGTTCCAGTCAGTGAGCCGCGGCGATGGAGGGAAAATAAGGGAGATTTTTCAAAATTTTAAAAAATCTTCAAGAAAAGATACTATTTTAAAGAGTCAAATTCATAAAATAAAATTTTGAGTAATATAAATATAGTTTTTTTCCCACCATTTATATTTTAAAGGAAAATAAATGCTCAAATAAATGTTTTAAAGGAGTAATATAAATTGTATTGAGTTGGGAGAAATAAATGTTTTATTTATTATTCAAGAAATTTGATGTCATTTTATTTCACAGGGTTTTATTTAATTGATTTATTTTTTAGTTGGCCCCACTTTGTTGATTTTGAATTTTTTTTGAAAGATATATATGTAGGAATAATATTTTTGAAAGGGAAAAATCATTTTGATATTTTGTTTATTTAAACATGTAAAAGAAGTATTTAAGAGCCAAATTATTATTATTATTATTATTATTATTATTATTATTATTATTATTATTATACTTTCCATTTAATAGACTTGAAAAAAAATACGCCTGCCTCCTATAATTTGATATCTAAAATGGAAAAATTATACTTTGTCTTTATAGTATGAAAAACTATGCTTTAACTTCTGTTGAATAACACTCTATATCATCTTAAAGTGTTATTTAGGTATCAAATTACAGAGGCAAAGTGTAGTTTTTTAGGAAAATAAAGTTTTATTCAGGTATCAAACTAATTAAAGGATGCAAAACCTAATTTTTCAAATTATAAAGACAAAATCTAATTCTCACCAAACCATACAATATTAAGTTTGACACTACATTTTAAAAATAATTTTGAAAAAAAATAATTTTTTTTATATTTTTAATTAAAAAATTTATGTTTTTAAATTATTTTCATGTATTATCAAAAATAATTTTTAATTTTATTTTAAAATATTATTTTAATCTACATTCGCAAACAAACTCAAGTCCTGGGGAAAGACGACCAAAATCTAGAGGGTCTCGTTAATTTATTTATTTTTTGGTCCTGCACGAATGGCCTAATTAAACTCAAAATAAAGAGACAATAACAAAGAAAATAATGATTGTGTGGGAAGTATCTATCATCATAGCTAAGCTACACAGTTGATCATTTTACATCAAGGAATTAGGAGAGAGAGAGAGAGAGAGAGAGAGAGAGAGAGAGAGAGAGAGAGAGAGAGAGAGAGAGAGAGAGAGAGAGAGAGAGAGAGAGAGAGAGAGAGTAGGCAGATCACCCAAAACCAGAAGGGGAGAAAATTTCTACACCCATCGTGTGGCTGAAAACCATCCATGCACAACGCCAGATCAAAGCATCCCACATATACGAAGGCATTTCACGATATTAATGGGAGCTAATTTGACTGAAGACTGCTTAGGATTCTGGATCATGCTTCACAGGTTGAGCGTATTGGTTATTATAATATGATTCTGAGATATGAATCCATTTCCAACCAGCTCGATTCACAGGTGGATGAGTGCTTGATTCCCGTGATACCTTGTCGAGAATAAAATCGCTCACAATTCCCTGCTCTCCGTGATTATATTCCAATTTTTCAGTTTGATAGTCATGTCTATGTGTTATCTTTTGTTTTTGTGTTCATGTGGTTAGGATGTAACCATAGTTCAAGTTGATAACCATTTTGTTAAATTATAAAAATAGCTATAAAAACTCCATTGAAGATAAAAGATAGTTTGTGGGCATATTAATTTGAGGTTGCTCGATGAGGGTATTTTGATGTTGTTCAATTCTCTCATGATTTAATAAGATTTTTCTACAGCCTCAAATTCTATTTAGAAGAGAAAAATAAAATTTAAATGACTCTAATATGATAACTTTAAATTTAAATAGTAGTAAATCAAGGCTACGACTATTCTAATTCCACCCTCATTAAAAAAACCTTGCCCTCAAGATCATGATAGGTTCTTTGAGGTTGATAACAATAATTTGTGAAAAAGTAAGTAAATAGATGGCGACAGGTTACACGTTATACTCTGGAAAACTGAGCCAGGCGCAACCTCAAAGTTACTGGGGTAAGATGCCTGCTGTTTTAAATGCTCGAGCATTAACTTTGTGGGCTGCTAGAATCTCTGTCCACCATTGCAGAGTTAAGATAAATGGGGTATTTATCATTACTTTCGGGGAATCCCCTTCTCTTTATTGGTTGGTAGTGGTGACACAGTGCTGGCAGTGGGATTCCAAATGTCAGTGGACAGCAAAAATTAATGTGAGAGTGATCAGAGAGGAATGGGTTTCTTGTGAATCTGATTTAATTCCCTCGACAAAAAAATTTGAGTGACGCAAGTGGGAATACGAGGACGGATCCTGTTCTTTAGCAAAACTTTTTGGTAATCTGCTGGTAATTGATTTTGAATTACCATTAGCTTACAAACTGTGACATTACCATCGACAATTTGCTTGGTTAGAATTCATTACGTGTAGAAGCTAGAACCTTTAGGAAGGATGAACTAGTCTCGATCCAAATAAAATCCACAATAATACCACTTCGTGGATGAAAATGTTTGGCAGAAAAATCCTGTGATCCACCAAGCGGAAACTCGTTCAGAACTTGAGACATTCCTGCATGGTTAGAAAATACACACCATATCATATATAGGTACTTCCATCACTATACCGTAATATATAACTTGGCCATAGTAACATCATACATTCAGAATCCCGGCCGGAGGTAAGATTTGGCAGAACCAAAAAGTATTCCTCGGTCACTTTTCAAGGTCTATTAGCTCTTTCTTGAAGCGAGGGCTGCTAACCTGATACCAGAAGGAAAGGGAATCATGTCTAATACAGATGAGAAAATCTGCGAAAGGAACAAGAAATATGAGCTCAGAATTGATCATGCACAAAACTAACAACGAATAAACATGACTAACAGATGAACCCAGAGATGATAGATCAGTGAGAATACTGCAAGGTTGTGGAAAAAGCTCCCATAAAATGGCAATTTAAAATTTTTGCAGGAGGTGAGGGAGCTACATATACAAATCCCTACAGCGCAATATTAGGGTTCAGATGCCAGAGGTAAAGCATCATATCACTACCAGCAGCACTTTTGATTAGGGTTTAAAATGCTTGGTTTAACCGGGGAAAAAGAGAATTAAATGGGGTAGTATTTATATTTCACATAAAATTATAAATAAAATTGGCTATAAAATCATGATTTTATGGTAAAATGAACTTCGAAAAGATGCGTTGCAAAGTCCAGTGTAGAGTAGTAGGCCTTCGCCATCAGAAAAATACACAATATCATTCAGAAGGACAGGAATCCACAATAGACCATGATTGCCGAGCAAAAGGGGAGCTCAAATGGGAACAAATTTGGGTGTGAATAGGTATTGAAGCAGATTCTGATCCATAAATCAATTTCCTCTCTCAAGGTACATGGATAGAAATTAGATCTTTTGCTTTAGCAACTTAAAGAAGAGAAACAAACGTCAAGAATGTGCGAAAAAGAATACGGCAGTCATAAATAAAACATGAATTGTCTGACTATTATACGACAAAAGTAAAAAAAAATAGAATAATTTCCGAGGTTGGAGAACAGTGATGTTACGCAGATCATTATAAAGCATCAGATCAAAAGAAGACTTGCAAATTTGGAGACGAATAACTCATATAACCCTTCCATATGCATGGGGTTTACGGGAACCTGGCTACCAATATGATCGGCCTCACATCTTCCAGTAAAAACAATTCCCATATTTTGAATTCTAATATAGGCTTTCCTAGAAGGATCATGAACTGGAACAAGAGCTGGTCACAAGCTGCATTTTCCCCATTAGAACCCAATTCAATGTGCTCACATTCTAAATTCTTATGCAACAGAAATTATTTATTCGGTGTGGGCAATCCTTTTTGGAAAATCTACTGGAACTTCAATTTTATTTTAATCAGGAAACAAAACTACTGGTATTACATTAGCACAAACAAGAAACGTTATGCTGTTTCTACTGAAATATAGCACTATGTAAGCCTATAAACCACCACATTACACTAACGTCTAGAATCTTTGATTTGAAACTCACCTGGAGCAATTTGTCAAAGCAATTGCGAACGCACTTAAGAGTTTACAAGCCTCGGCTGAATCTAGAACCACACCACTAGCATTTTGATGAGCAATAACCTGGTGGTCCGCAAGCGGGTTTCGAGTCCCACTATGCATGTCTGTTATCCCCGCGGTGTTTTACTTGTTTATTAGGCTTGCGAGATGTTCAGTGGGTCCGATGATTAGTTGTGGTGCGTGTAAACTAACCTTGGTTATAAAAGAAACAAAAAAAAATAACCTGGTGGTCTAAAAACACATTAGCTATGACTAAAACAAAACATCAGATAGAGCAGAGCAAACTGCAGCACAGCGACTTTGCAAATACCAGAAAATCCTCCACTCCAAAGCATAACTGCATATAATCATGCAATTGATCATGCTCAATGAATATCTCAAACTTTCATGATCAATGATATCAAATCGATCATGCTCCGGTTAATGCCTCTGTATATTTATTGTCATCTAAATTGCTAGGTATTTCGTTTCATATATGGACAGCCTTAAATATTTTAAACACAAAGTTTTACATATAAAAGGCAATGGCTATCCTTCTTGATTGATTTACTATTTGAGAGTCCGATTGTGATTGTTTTTAAAAGTGTTTTTTTGTTTAGAAATACATTAAAATGATTTTTATTTTATTTTTTTAAAATTATTTTTGATATTAGCATATGGAAATGATTTAAAAACATTTAAAAATATAATCTAAAGTAAAAATAAAAAAATAATTTGATTTAAAAAAAAATACTTTTGAAATACAGTATCAAACACCTCGTGAATATTGCCCTTATTCCTGTAGCAAAAACATCATTCTCTAATGCAAAATATCTATGAAAACATTTTCAGCTGATATAATATAAAAAGTTGTGATCTAAGATGGTTAACATGCAAATCAAAGGTAGAATTTTAGACAATAAATTAACAAATAAAATCAATATGAATTATCTCAAGAATGGCTTCTGTCTGAAATGTTGCAGGGCATTTGTAAGTTCAAAGGGTATTATTTTTATTTTTGTTTATTTTCAATGTTTTTATGTACGCTTTTTTAAAAGGTTTTTTCTTGAAAAAAAAAAAAAAAAAGCCCCATCATTGCGCGGTCCAAGAATTTAGCATGAACGTGGCTTCTCTTTTATGTTATCGCCTTCATCCATAAACCTGGAGCTAGAAGGACATGTACAAGAGCACTTTCCTAATTCAAACTACGGATATTTTCTTCTTGGACATGGCCAGCAGAAAAGGGCCTGAGTCTGTTCGAGAGATCATCTTCGTGGAATGGGGCCTGGGCTTTTTAAAACGAGACCAAGGGGCCCAACCAGCAAGGACAAGCTTCGTGAGGTAGTAACGAATATATATTATAATAAAACATTCCGTACAGATTTTATATTTAGTGCAGGAATCATGAGAGTGAATGACGATGAATTGCATGTTGTTTGGAAATATATTTGAAATTATTTTTAAAAATATTTTTTTATTTAAAAATATTTTAAAATGATTTTTTTTATTTCTAAAAAAATATTTTGTCCAATAATTTTAAAACATTAAAATAAAAAATAAAAGCAATACAATATTCTCTTCGATTTGAAGAAAAGATCCACAGAAAAGCAGACATTGAGTACGTGGGCCCTCCACGTAATGTAAAGTAGTCACTGACGTCATTTTTCATAAGTATCGTTAGATGGTACGGTTCCCAGTTTTGCCGAGATAAACGGCCCATGCATTACCGTTTCACGTGATTTGTGCTTTGTAGGGTCACTTTGCTGATCGTTGGATCAACATCGGACCCCACTCGTGGTCTTATCATCAAATCCTCACCACGTTACGGATGGCAATATGGCATGCTTGCAAGATGGACGTCTGCTGGCTTGAAGAATATGAGGAATTTTATGAGTAATAGTAATCTAGTAGTTAATGTTATTTTATTATTTTATTTTTTAGAATAATAAATATGGGGTAAAATAAAAAATAAAAATTTTAAGTGAAAATATTTTTATTATTTTTTTATAGATAACAGGTTTTTTATATCTATTTTCTCATGTACATTTCTAAGATAAAAAAAAAAATAAACCGCGTGATTATGACAAACATGTTACTATGCTAATTAGGCTAGTTAATACAAGATATCCCATCAAATTGCTGTTCAAATTATATTATTTGAATAGCATAGTAAAAAAAAATGAATTATAAAGTTCTTTAAGAAATATTTTTAATTTTTTACACTCATGAGTCGAGTCATTGGATATCAAACACTCCATCTATAAAAACATATGAAGTTCATTTCCCGACCGATAAAACATTGAAGAATAGAATTTTAAAAAAAAATTAATTACACAATTTTTTTAATATAAAAATAGCAATTGAAACAACAAATATCAAAATTTAATTTAATATTTAATTAAAAGATAAAATTTTAAAAAATCAATTTGGTAAGAGGAAAAAAATTAAAAAGATGATGATCAAGATTAGCATATATAAAAAATAATATTGTAATTAAATGTTTGACTTGAATAATAACTTTTATAAATAGCCAGGAAAAAATAAAAATAAAAAACAATGAGGATCAAATTAAATAATATAATATAATCAATTTAAATTGAATGATGAAGTTAAAAATCATTTAAAATCTTACAAAAAGAATAATATAATACCCATTGTCTCATGGCTTATTTATTTTAAGAATATTTTTATCATTTCTCAATGTTTATTTTTTAAAAATATATTTATATATATAATTATTGTTTACCTATATAATCAAGATGAAAAAAATATTAATTTATATTTAAAAATAATAAATAAAATCACATGAAAATAAATCAATAACTTTAAAAATAAGGGTTAGGGGCAGACAAAAATTACATTGCATCATTCCACGAACAACATGGTTTGGATCTTCAGTAATCTCTCAATGCCAATCAATATCGAACATGTATATTATATAATTTACTCTTATCATATTTAGGATTTGTTAGAGTGTTGTTCAAATGGTTTTTTATTTTTTTTAGAAATATATTTTTTAATTATTTTTTATATCTAAAAATATTTAAAAAATAATTTAAAATAAAAAATAATTTTATTTTGTTTTCAAAAGTACTACCGTAGAAAGTTGTTCGTCCGTGAAAGCATAATCAGTGAATAGAAATTTGCAAAAGGTGCACTGTAGTTGATGACGTGTGGCGGGAATGTATTTTGATGAACTTAATTTATTTATATAAATAAAATATAATTTAAAATGGTGATGTTGATATTGTATAACATCACCATCATGATGAAATCAAATCAAAGCATCCCATCATGTGCAAAATAATACGAATTGTTTTGTCGTATATCAGTGTCATGCTTTTCTGAGTTTTTATGGCATGATAACTTCCTGTTTTTGACTGCATGGAAAAACATTGCTCTCGCAGTGTAACACCTCTCTTGTTAATTTACTGACAGTTTCTCGCCAAATATTTTTCCCTAAATTAATTTACCATGGAACAGTGAAATTAAAAAGGAGGACCTGATTGAAAAATACAAAGAGAATCTGGGTGAAATGTTCCACATTACAAATTTTAGATCCTTTAATTTTTAAATTCTAATCTTGATTGTGAAACTTAAAATCCATTTTTCATTGGCTGCTGGTACAAAAGTTTAAAACACTCAAAGGAACCAAACACGTTGTTTTTCATTATAATCACAGAATGATTGCTACATTATAAGATAAATCGATTCGAGCGAGAGAGAGAGAACGATGGTCTAACACCTGCCCTCTTAGAAGTTAAAAAAAAGAGAGTCTCTTTCGGTGGAGTTCGTCAGTTAAAATTAATTAAAGCATTATTTTTTCTATATTGAAGCCTCTGTGTTTGTCAAAAAAGGAAAAGAAAGAAAGAAAGGCTAGAAAGCCCATGCTTATTACACAGACATACAGAGACTGTTCTTCCCATTATTTATTGCACTTCACCCTCTAAAACAAACCACCCCACCAGCCATCACTCCTCCCCATTTCCCTGCAGCCAGTACCCGTACAATGACCGAACTTGGAATCTGAATCCAAACACAAAACAGCCCTTCATTTTTCTACCTCTAACCTTAACTAATCACTCTGGTCTTGTCTCTGATAAAATTATGTTGACTTAGTCATAGCATTAAGTCTCCTGCTTATTAGGGAGAAGATCACGTTTTCTGTTTCAAGAATTAGTCATCCACCACGATCTTAGGCATGAACATTCGTGGGTTGTTATTTCATTCTATTCTGCATTGTAAGGCTATTTATAGCCACTGTTTCTATTGAATAAAATATATCGATTACTCCCAGTGTTCTAAGTGCATCAATTTATATTTACTCAAATATAACATTTGGTATCAGAGCACAAAAGAACTAAACACCAACCTGCCACCCACCAAAAATCATGTCATCGGAAAGTAGCTTTGTTCAGCCTGCCATCCCAAAGCTTGATGGTCACTATGATCACTGGAGTATGCTGATGGAGAATTTCTTACGCTCCAAAGAATACTGGAGCCTTGTGGAGATGGGGATCACTGCAGCAGCAGAAGGAGATGAACCAACAGAGGCGCAAAAGAAATTGCATGAAGAACAGATATTGAAGGACCTGAAATGCAAGAATTACCTGTTTCAAGCTCTCGACCGATCGATCTTGGAAACCATACTGAAGAAGGACACGGCAAAGGACATCTGGGACTCCTTGAAACAGAAATACCAAGGCACTGCACGTGTGAAACGTGCTCAACTGCAGGCTTTGCGGAAGGAATTTGAGGTATTGCACATGAAATCCAATGACTCAGTCAGTGATTACTTTGCTAAAACTCTCATTATTGCTAACAAAATGAGAATTCATGGGGAGCACATGAAAGATGTGGTGATTATTGAGAAAATCCTAAGGTCCATGACTCCAAAATACGACTATGTCGTATGTTCAATCGAGGAGTCCAATGATCTGGACAATTTGTCCATTGACGAACTACAGAGTAGTCTTCTGGTTCATGAACAACGAATCAGTCGTCATGTCATAATGGAAGAGCAAGCATTGCAGGTCAGTTATGGAGGTCAACAAGGAGGTCGTGATGGGGGACGCAATCCTTATCGTGGCAGAGGAAGAGGAAGAGGAGGAAGAGGCAGAGGCAGACTTGTCTTTGACAAATCCACAATTGAATGTTACAATTGTGGTGAATTCGGACACTATCAATGGGAATGCTCAAAAACAGCAAGTGATCAGAAGGCACACTATGTAGAGACAAGAGAAGAAATGTTGCTAATGGCACACATTTCTTCTCAGGATGATGCTGCGCAACACATATGGTTTCTTGATTCCGGGTGTAGTAACCATATGTGTGGCAGGAGGGATATATTTCACGACTTTGACTGCAATTTCAAAGAATCAGTGAAAATGGGGAACAATTCCAGTCTTAGTGTGCATGGCAGAGGACGTATTCGAATAGAAGTTAATGGAATTTACCATGTCATCACAGATGTCTTCTTTGTTCCAGAATTGAAGAACAGTCTTCTAAGCATTGGTCAATTAATGGAGAAGGGACTTGCTGTGACAATGCAGCAAGGCAAATGTAAGATTTTTCATCCTGTGAAAGGCTTAATTATTGA
The DNA here is from genome assembly GCA_025169955.1 of Salix arbutifolia. Lineage (NCBI taxonomy): Eukaryota > Viridiplantae > Streptophyta > Magnoliopsida > Malpighiales > Salicaceae > Salix > Salix arbutifolia. The sequence continues at coordinate 16,734,579 of CM045917.1, read as the reverse complement.
AACAGCTATGACCCAAAATCGACTCTTTACTGTCATTGGTCACTGCAAGTCCACACAAGATCAAGCTTATTTTTCAACCATCAACACTGATCAAGCCACCCTTTGGCACCATCGTTATGGACATCTCAGCTGGAATGGCATCAAAACATTACAACAGAAGAAAATGGTAAATGGGTTACCATCATTCCAAGCAACATCACAAGTATGCACAGGATGCTTGATCGGCAGACAACACCGAGACCCATTTCCTCGGGAAAGCGTGTGGAGGGCCACTGCAATTCTCCAATTGGTGCACACTGATCTCTGCGGTCCAATTAATCCCAGCTCAAACAGCAATAGAAGGTATATCATAACATTTATTGACGATTTTAGCAGAAAAATCTGGGCTTATTTTTTGGCAGACAAATCAGAAGCTTTTTCAGCCTTCAAGCAATTTAAGGCTCGGGTCGAAAAAACCACTGGATTTTTTCTGCAAAACCTCAGATCAGACCGAGGGGGTGAATTCACCTCAACCGAATTCACAACCTTCTGCATTGATAATGGCATCCGCAAGCAATTGACAGCCCCATACTCGCCCCAACAAAATGGCGTCGCCGAGAGGAAAAACAGAACAATCTTGAATATGGTGAGGAGCTTGTTGCTGGAGAAGCAAATTCCCAAAACCTTTTGGCCCGAAGCTGTTAATTGGGCGGTCCATGTGTTAAATCGCAGCCCCACTCTTGCTGTGAAAAACAAAACACCACAGGAGGCATGGGATGGTGTTAAACCTTCGGTGGCACACTTCAGAGTATTCGGCTGTTTGGGGCATGTACACGTTCCAACTCAAAGAAGAATTAAACTTGATACAAAAAGCATCAAGTGTGTCTTTCTGGGGGTAAGTGAAAATTCTAAGGCCTACCGTATGTTTGATCCAATTTCAAACAAAATTATCATTAGCAGGGATGTGGTTTTTGAGGAAGAAAAAAAATGGAATTGGGGAGATCATGGGCAAGAAAAGGAGGCTGATTTCCAGTGGGGAAATCATGGCAGATCGAGAAATGGAGACGAGTGGGAGCCATTTCAAGAACAGGAAGGAAATGGGTTTGCAGACCGAGAATTGGAGGGGAATGAGTTTGGTAATAACGAAGGGTGTGCTGAGCAAGCCGAGCAAGATGATGGTCAACTTGTACTGGAGGAGCTGGTGGTGGAAGACCAAGCTGAGCCAAGGGAAAACTCAGAAGATCCCGAGAATTTGAGTCTATCTCGAGGAAGAAGAAGAAGACAGCCCCGGTGGATGAGAGAGTATGAAATGGGAAGTGATTTTGGTGATGCAGACGACGTGAATTTGAATGATGCAGACGATGTGACGCCCCCAGCTCCCTTGCTAGTTACCTAACTGGCGTGACCAGGTTCGCCACACTGTTGGGACTAAGTCCCCTATTTCCTCCATCATAAACCACAAAATACATAGATAACTACATTATTGAAAACATACGGGATAATTTACAACATCCTTAGAACAATTCTATAAATTACAAAATACTCAAAATGCCTAGATATTTAATTTACAAATTTGGCTCGTACCCCTTTTTTTTCCACAAAAGATACTCCTATTTTTATCAGTGACACATGAGCCTCTTTTAGCGAGAACCGGCAGCATCCTCGATCAGCTTAACCTTACCCTTGCCTGAACAACACACAAATACAATAACAGAATGAGCCAAAGCTCAGTAAGTAGGGTGATGCACATGATATGCAATGCTATTGTGTTTTCCCACATTTTCATCTATTTTTTTTTAATCCGGGTACCCTAGGTATATGCAAGTCCGTGCGAACTATCACTCGGTGATCATGTTATCACCTACTGCTCTATTACTTTCTCTCAGTGATCTCAATATCACCTACTGCTTGCAACGGCATTATCCCTCGTTGTAGCACACGGTTAGCGGAATTATCCCTCGCTTAACGGTGTTAGTAAATAGAGCTCGCACTATGGATTTCTTGCTATTACCCATTCCACTCAATTCGGTTATCAAACCGTGTCAATTCAAGACTCAATGATTTCTCTCAAATTAATTTCCCCCAATGCACGTGATGCACGTGATGACATGTTTAATCACATTCAAACAAACTCGGGTACCAATTCTTATTTCTCAACCATACTCACGGTCCAACTCAAACTCGGGATTCACCCATCGTTCACATACCAATCATGGTACTCATAGCGGGAACACAACCTCCGCTCATTAATATTGTTCATTAATTCCAGTAATATTAAGATCTAATTATTTCCATTATTAAGAGAATAAATTTAGTTATTTATGTATTATTATTTATTTATTTATTTTTCTCTCAAGCCCATATGTTATAGGTTAAGTCCATGGATTTATTTCATGCCCACATTCATCTAAATCTAAGCCCACTTAATTTTACAAATAGTTTTTTTTTTCTTTTCAGCAATAGTATGCCTACATAACCCATACCAATTTGGCCATAATTCCTTACATATATATCTAAAAATTACGAAATTTTAAGGAGAAATAGTAGACATATAGATCAACAACTTTCCTTCTTTGTATTTTTCCTAACAATCACTCTAAAATCTCGAAATAACTCACACACAATTTCGGATGGAAAATATTTTTCCAGCAGGTATCCATTTGAGCAACCCACGCCATATCAGTCATAACTCCATGTATATTTTTCTAAAAATCAATAAATTTCACAGGGATGTAGTAGACATATATATCCACAACTTTCATGCTTTGTATTTTTCCTAAAACTCACTCCAAGATCCAGAAATAATTCACACACAATTTCGGACAGAAAATATTTTTCCAGCAGGTATCCATTTGAGTAACCCACGCCATATCAGTCATAACTCCATGTATATTTTTCTAAAAATCACTAAATTTCACAGGGATGTAGTAGACATATATACACACAACTTTAATGTTTTGCATTTTTCCTAAAACTCACTCCAAGATCCCGAAATAATTCACACACAATTTCGGGTTTTTCCATCCCTAAAAGAAATTCAGAATTTTCACACCAAACACACTTTTCATCATGCATGCTTAACCATCCATCATCAACATCAAGAGTCAAAATCATTACAAAACCATCATAATCACATTTGAAATTAATTAAACAACTCATAAAAATGGAAAGCATAAACAAACAAAAATAAAATGAAACCTACTTACCTAGATTAAATTTCCCTAAAATCTTTTTAGCTTTTTCCTTTCTTTTCCCTTCTTCTTCTTCCCTTTTTCCTTTCTCTTTCACTCTTTTTTTTTTTCTTTTTGTAAACTTACGGGATGCCTAACAAAATGCCTCCTTCTCCCACATATTTGCTTTCCTTAAATATCTTTAACATTTCATGCTTATGCCATGTGTCAATGTGTTATGGTGAAATGCAAAGTTAAATTAGGCTTAAATTGTGATGGATTTCAAGGCAATTCATTTAGGTATATATATTGTTTTATTATTATTATTATTGTTATTTTTGGCTATCATCATTTTACATACTATAATTTATACTTATTACATATACAAAGGATTTACTAATTAATTCATCTAAAATTATTTTTCCTAAATATTTACGTACATTAAATAAATCCCAACAATCACGTACATAAACGCCAATTACGTACATACCATATATTCTAGTACATATTTTTACCTGGTTACAGATTGTCACGTACGTACCCTATATACTATATACTTACGTACGAATATAATTATCCCGATCAGTACACTTATACGGTTACGAATTTTACGTTAGTTACATTTCTCCCCTCCTTAAAAAAAAATTTCGTCCTCGAAATTGACCTATTCGAATAATATCGGGTATTTTTCTCTCATCTCATCCTCCAGCTCCCAAGTCATTTCTTCGCGATCGTGATTCTCCCACATAACTTTAACTAGCCTAATTTCCTTGTGCTTTAACTGTTTGACTTGACTATCCAAAATCTGGACTGGTCTCTCTTCATATGTCAAGTCAGGAGTAAGGTTTGGTATGTCTGTTTCCACAATTTGGCTAGGCTCTCCAATGCACTTCCTTAGCATAGATACATGAAACACATTATGCACACCCGCTAAGGATGATGGTAGCAACAGGCGATATGCCCTATCGCCTACTCGATCCAGTATCTCGAATGGCCCAATGTATCGGGGACTCAGCTTTCCTTTCTTTCCGAATCGCAGCACACCTTTCATCGGTGAAACCCTTAGGAACACATAGTCACCGATTTCAAATTCTAGATCCCTTCGTCTCCTGTCGGCGTAGCTTTTCTGTCTGCTTTGAGCTGTTTTTAATCGTTGACGGATTTTATCCACTGCTTCAGCTGTTTGTTGCACCAACTCTGGTCCCAGCAACTTTCTTTCTCCTACTTCATCCCAATGGACGGGAGATCTACATCGACGTCCATACAAAGCTTCATACGGAGCCATTCCGATTGAAGCTTGGTAGCTATTGTTATACGCAAATTCAGCTAAGCGTACATATTTCTCCCATTTTCCGGACCAATCTAGAACACATGCTCGCAACATGTCTTCTAAAATCTGAATTACTCTTTCGGATTGCCCGTCAGTTTGCGGATGATAAGCTGTGCTGAAGTTTAGCTTCGTGCCCAAGGCTTTATGCAGACTCTTCCAAAATACAGAAGTGAACCTTGGATCTCGATCAGATACAATTGAGATTGGAATCCCATGTAATCTTATAATCTCATCAATGTACAACTGGGCAAGCTGGTTCAGATTATAGGTGGTCTTAACTGGAAGAAAATGGGCTGACTTGGTTAACCTATCCACAATCACCCAAATAGCATCAGATCCCTTCTCCGACCTTGGCAATCCCATGACAAAATCCATAGTTACATGCTCCCATTTCCATTCTGGAATTGCTAGTGGTTTTAACGTTCCCGAAGGTCTTTGGTGCTCCGCTTTCACTTGTTGACAAATCTGACATCTTGCTACATGATTTGCCACGTCTTTCTTCATTCCAGGCCACCAATAACATTTTCGTAAATCCCGATACATTTTTGTGCTTCCTGGGTGTATCGAGTATGGAGTTGCATGTGCTTCCCTTAATATCTCTTCCTTCAAGTCCTTTACCGAGGGAACACACAACCTTCCCTTAAATTTGATTACGCCTTTTTCATCCATCGTAAAATTAGACTCTTTCCCAGCCTCTATACTCTGTTTTATTTCAGTCAGCTTTACATCCTTCTGTTGCTCCATCTTGATTCTCTCCTGCAGAGTCGGCTGGACTATCAAAGTTGATATAATATTCTTGTGGCCCATAGGAATCACTTCCAGTTCCAGCCTTTGAAGGTCCCTTGCTATCGGCTGTTGAATTAATCGCATCAGTGCCATCGATTTTCTACTTAAAGCATCGGCAACAACGTTGGCTTTTCCAGGGTGGTAGTTGATTATACAGTCATAGTCCTTTACTAGCTCTAACCACCTTCTTTGCCTCATATTCAGCTCCTTTTGTGTGAAGATATATCGTAAGCTTTTGTGATCCGTATATATCTCACACCTTTCTCCGTATAAGTAATGTCTCCATATTTTTAAGGCAAATACTACCGCCGCTAATTCCAGATCATGTGTTGGATAATTCCGTTCGTATTCTTTCAGCTGCCGCGATGCATAGGCTATTACTCTTCCATTCTGCATTAACACCGCTCCTAGCCCATTTTTAGAAGCATCGCTATATACCACGAAGTTTCCACTTTCAGACGGAATGGTTAGCACTGGGGCGGTGACTAGTCTTTGCTTTAATTCTTGAAAACTCTTCTCACAAGCATCCGTCCACTGAAACTTGGCATTCTTTTTCATCAAGTTAGTAAGAGGCCTGGCTATCTTGGAGAAGCCCTCCACAAATCTTCGGTAGTAACCAGCTAGCCCTAAGAAACTTCGTACCTCTGTCACGTTCTTTAGGGTAGGCCAGTTTTGGATAGCCTCTACTTTTCTCGGATCTACTGCTATACCCTCTTTTGTCACCACATGTCCAAGAAAAGCAACTTGCTTTAGCCAAAATTCGCATTTCTTGAATTTGGCGTATAATTGCTGCTCCCTTAGTAGCTGTAAGGTAGCTCTTAAATGTTCCCTATGCTCCTCATGGCTTCGAGAATAAACCAGAATATCATCGATGAATACAATGATAAATTTATCCAAGAATCCTTTAAAGACTCGATTCATCAAGTCCATAAAGGCGGCTGGAGCATTAGTCAATCCAAACGGCATTACCAGGAATTCGTAGTGGCCGTATCTCGTCCTGAAAGCTGTCTTCTTCACATCCTCCGATCTTACTCTCATCTGGTGATATCCTGATTGCAGATCTATCTTGGAGAACACCATCGCACCTTGCAATTGGTCGAATAAGTCATCAATTCGGGGCAACGGATACCTATTTTTAATTGTCACCCGATTCAACTCTCGATAGTCAATGCATAACCGCAAACTATCATCCTTCTTCTTCACAAACAGTACTGGAGCTCCCCATGGCGAGGAACTAGGGCGTATGAATCCCTTATCCAGTAAATCTTGTAGTTGCACCTTTAACTCCTTCAACTCCACTGGGGCCATCCTGTAGGGAGTCTTAGAAATTGGAGTCGTGCCCGGCTCTAATTCAATCTCAAATTCCACCTCTCTCTCCGGTGGCAACGTAGTCAAACTTTCTGGAAACACATCTAAATACTCCTGTACAACCTCTATATCTTCCGGCTTCGACTCTTGCTCTACCTGACTATCCAGCACATGTGCTAGGTACCCTGTACACCCTTTTCCTAGCATCTTTCGAGCTTTTACAGCTGAGATGATCGGTATTGGTTGAAACTTCATATCAGCCTTAAATTCTAACTGCTCACCTCCAAGTAGATTAAAAACTACTCTCTTACCCCGACAATCGATATGGGCACCGTACTTCGATAACCAATCCATTCCTAGAATCAAGTCAAAATCTTGAAGGTCCAGTACTATCAAATCTGCCTCCAAACTCCTATCCTCAATCTGTATTGGACATTGTTTTACTAGGCTTGTCGACTCCATATACTCTCCAGAAGGGACTACTATCAAATATCCTACTGCCAATGTTTCGGGTTTAATACCTAGGCTTTCTACCAATGTTTTTGATATGAATGAATGAGTAGCACCAGAATCAATCAAAACATAAGTAACCAAGCCAAGGAGTGAGACATTACCACAGATCACTGTCGAGTCCTTCCGGTCAGCCTCCTCTTGAGTCATCGTATACACCCGGGCAGGTACTCTTCCCGGTCCTCGTTTCTGTACTTGGGGACAGTTTGAGGCTATGTGCCCTTGCTTGTGACAGATATAGCAAGTCCTCAAATCCGGGGGACACTCCCCAGTGTGAAACCTCCCACATTTATTGCACCGAGGTTGGTTACCCAACATTGGTCTTGGTTGACTACCTGGTAGTAACCTTGGGGTATATGGTGTTGGTCTGACAGCTCGTGCACTTCCTGGACCACTGCTTCGGTTGAAGTTTCTTGGCAAGGCTCGTCTTAATGGCCCAGAGGAAGAAGTTCCAGATTTAAATATTTGTCTTTTCTGTTGTATCTCCTTTGAAATCTCTTTCTGATCCTCGTCTGCTAGCAGTGCTTTGTCTACCATTTCCGGAAAAGTATTAGCAGCAGACATCCGTACCATACTCCGGACTCTCGGGTTCAGTCCTGTTAAAAACCGATTCTTTTTCAAGTTTTCATCCTCGGCAATGAATGGAACAAATCGACACCCTTGTTCAAATCTTCGTACATATTCTCCTACCGACATTCCATTTTGCTTCAATTCTAGAAAGTCCTGAATCTTCCTAGCCTTTACATCAGCAGTGAAATACTTGTTGTAAAACATTTCCTTAAACTTCACCCAGGTTAAAGTGGGTACATCAACTGTTACTCGTGCACTTTCCCACCAGGTGCGGGCATCCATGGTAAGCATGAAGATAGCACACGACACTCTTTCGTTATCATTGAAGTGTAGATACTCAAATATTGCCTCCAAGGATTTAATCCACTCTTCCGCTTTCATCGGGTTATCACCTCCAGAGAATTCTTGAGGATTCATTTTGCGGAATCTCTCCACGGCGTCATTCCTATGCTGAGCCGACGGAGGTGGAGGTTGTTGGCGCATAGCCAGAAGTTGTTCCATCTGTTCCGTATGATTTTGTTGTTGTTGTTGTATTGCCTGTTGTTGCTGCTGCAGTATATCCATCATACGATTCAACGCATCTTGTTGGTTTACGTTGTTATCATTGGAGATTCCTTCTCCTCCTTCTCGCACCGGGTTCCTTCTTGGCGGCATGTTTTAGCTTTATACATGTCATGTTATATCTAGGTTAGTTATGATATCGATAACCTTTCATATCATATGCAATATATAACAAAAGTCATTCAGATATATATACACGAAAATTTATATATTTTTCATATATATATATATATATGAAACATTTCATACAAAATCGGCTTTTATAAGCACATCAACTCCTAAGGGTTTTCGTACCATAATTATAACCAAAAGGGTATTCCTATTCATATCAAAAGGGTACAGAGGCTACTACATCGTACTATTTCTTAGTAGTGCGGCTCATAGATCAGAATATGCATCGGACGCGTCGTGGAAAGGCGCCCTCTACCCTCCACCAATTGATAGCATCAACTGATGCAATACGTCCGATCTCACGAGCAATCTCCACAGGTAGACCCCAATTGTACATCATCCTATTGAGGGTCCGTCTAATCTGGAATGGTAAGAAGGCTCGGATTAGGTTCCGATAACAATTTTGGTTGATTTGACCCTCCCATACCTCATCCAACAACTGCTGATCCCTGGGTAGGAGAGTCCTGCGTAAAGTCATCCGCATATAATCATGGTTGCGGTACTGGGTAAAACTGGCATCAGCAAGTACTATCTGCTGAATCAAATCATGTACTCTAATCACGTGAGTAACTATGTCCTGATCCGGTGTCATAGCAAGGTTATTTAGTTCCACCCAATAAGCAGCTAGAGTGACCCTCTGCCTACGGGTCCTAGCAACCTGGGGTACGCGTCGTATATACGGCATCTACAATGCGAATATTTATAATCGTCATTATTTTACGGTGTATAATTGTATAACAACACAAAACATATACAACAATCATATACAGTTATTGAACCAAACAGGAAATAAATCAGAAATTTATTTATTTATTTACCGTCGAAGAGTGTACTGGTTCTCGGGCTCATGTGACACTTAGGACTCTACCCAACTTACTAAACCTAGGCTCTGATACCACTAAATGTGACGCCCCCAGCTCCCTTGCCAGTTACCTAACTGGCGTGACCAGGTTCGCCACACTGTTGGGACTAAGTCCCCTATTTCCTCCATCATAAACCACAAAATACATAGATAACTACATTATTGAAAACATACGGGATAATTTACAACATCCTTAGAACAATTCTATAAATTACAAAATACTCAAAATGCCTAGATATTTAATTTACAAATTTGGCTCGTACCCCTTTTTTTTCCACAAAAGATACTCCTATTTTTATCAGTGACACATGAGCCTCTTTTAGCGAGAACCGGCAGCATCCTCGATCAGCTTAACCTTACCCTTGCCTGAACAACACACAAATACAATAACAGAATGAGCCAAAGCTCAGTAAGTAGGGTGATGCACATGATATGCAATGCTATTGTGTTTTCCCACATTTTCATCTATTTTTTTTTAATCCGGGTACCCTAGGTATATGCAAGTCCGTGCGAACTATCACTCGGTGATCATGTTATCACCTACTGCTCTATTACTTTCTCTCAGTGATCTCAATATCACCTACTGCTTGCAACGGCATTATCCCTCGTTGTAGCACACGGTTAGCGGAATTATCCCTCGCTTAACGGTGTTAGTAAATAGAGCTCGCACTATGGATTTCTTGCTATTACCCATTCCACTCAATTCGGTTATCAAACCGTGTCAATTCAAGACTCAATGATTTCTCTCAAATTAATTTCCCCCAATGCACGTGATGCACGTGATGACATGTTTAATCACATTCAAACAAACTCGGGTACCAATTCTTATTTCTCAACCATACTCACGGTCCAACTCAAACTCGGGATTCACCCATCGTTCACATACCAATCATGGTACTCATAGCGGGAACACAACCTCCGCTCATTAATATTGTTCATTAATTCCAGTAATATTAAGATCTAATTATTTCCATTATTAAGAGAATAAATTTAGTTATTTATGTATTATTATTTATTTATTTATTTTTCTCTCAAGCCCATATGTTATAGGTTAAGTCCATGGATTTATTTCATGCCCACATTCATCTAAATCTAAGCCCACTTAATTTTACAAATAGTTTTTTTTTTCTTTTCAGCAATAGTATGCCTACATAACCCATACCAATTTGGCCATAATTCCTTACATATATATCTACAAATTACGAAATTTTAAGGAGAAATAGTAGACATATAGATCAACAACTTTCCTTCTTTGTATTTTTCCTAACAATCACTCTAAAATCTCGAAATAACTCACACACAATTTCGGATGGAAAATATTTTTCCAGCAGGTATCCATTTGAGCAACCCACGCCATATCAGTCATAACTCCATGTATATTTTTCTAAAAATCAATAAATTTCACAGGGATGTAGTAGACATATATATCCACAACTTTCATGCTTTGTATTTTTCCTAAAACTCACTCCAAGATCCAGAAATAATTCACACACAATTTCGGACAGAAAATATTTTTCCAGCAGGTATCCATTTGAGTAACCCACGCCATATCAGTCATAACTCCATGTATATTTTTCTAAAAATCACTAAATTTCACAGGGATGTAGTAGACATATATACACACAACTTTAATGTTTTGCATTTTTCCTAAAACTCACTCCAAGATCCCGAAATAATTCACACACAATTTCGGGTTTTTCCATCCCTAAAAGAAATTCAGAATTTTCACACCAAACACACTTTTCATCATGCATGCTTAACCATCCATCATCAACATCAAGAGTCAAAATCATTACAAAACCATCATAATCACATTTGAAATTAATTAAACAACTCATAAAAATGGAAAGCATAAACAAACAAAAATAAAATGAAACCTACTTACCTAGATTAAATTTCCCTAAAATCTTTTTAGCTTTTTCCTTTCTTTTCCCTTCTTCTTCTTCCCTTTTTCCTTTCTCTTTCACTCTTTTTTTTTTTCTTTTTGTAAACTTACGGGATGCCTAACAAAATGCCTCCTTCTCCCACATATTTGCTTTCCTTAAATATCTTTAACATTTCATGCTTATGCCATGTGTCAATGTGTTATGGTGAAATGCAAAGTTAAATTAGGCTTAAATTGTGATGGATTTCAAGGCAATTCATTTAGGTATATATATTGTTTTATTATTATTATTATTGTTATTTTTGGCTATCATCATTTTACATACTATAATTTATACTTATTACATATACAAAGGATTTACTAATTAATTCATCTAAAATTATTTTTCCTAAATATTTACGTACATTAAATAAATCCCAACAATCACGTACATAAACGCCAATTACGTACATACCATATATTCTAGTACATATTTTTACCTGGTTACAGATTGTCACGTACGTACCCTATATACTATATACTTACGTACGAATATAATTATCCCGATCAGTACACTTATACGGTTACGAATTTTACGTTAGTTACAGACGACGTGGCAGACGACGTGGCAGACAACGTCCATTTGGGGAGAGCAGACGACGCAGCAGTCGATTTTCACTTTGGAAATCTGGCATTGTTCACCGACAATGATCCATCATCCTTTGATGATGCCGTGAAGGATGACAAGTGGAGGGTTGCTATGGATGCTGAAATCTGTGCCATTGAGAGAAACCAGACATGGGAATTAACTGATCTGCCACCGGGGGCTAAAACTGTAGGAGTCAAATGGATTTTTAAAACAAAATTCAATGAGCTCGGGGAGGTTGATAAATATAAAGCACGTCTAGTTGCTAAGGGGTATAGTCAACAATATGGGATTGACTACGCTGAAGTCTTTGCACCCGTGGCACGACTAGATACGATTCGCATGGTAATCTCTCTTGCAGCGCATAAAGGTTGGGACATTTTTCAGCTTGATGTCAAATCCGCTTTCTTGCATGGCGAAATTAATGAAGAGGTGTTTGTAGATCAACCTCCAGGCTATGAAAAAAAAGGGCATGAATCAAAAGTTTATCGTCTAAAGAAAGCATTGTATGGACTAAAACAAGCTCCCCGCGCTTGGTATAGTCGCATAGAGTCATACTTTGTGCAAGAAGGCTTCAACAAATGTCCACATGAACACACCTTGTTCATTAAAATTGGAGATGGAGGTAAAATTTTGATTAGTTGCCTTTATGTTGATGATCTCATATTTACTGGGAATGATGAAGGTATGTTCAATAAATTCAAGAAATCCATGATGACTGAATTCGACATGACTGATCTTGGGAAAATGAGATATTTTCTAGGCATCGAGGTATTGCAGAAGGATGATGGCATATTTATATGCCAACGCAAATATGCTCATGAAATTCTTGAGAGATTTCATATGGGTCAGTGCAACTCAGTGAAAAATCCAATTATTCCTGGATTTAAACTGACAAGAGATGAAGGAGGAGTTCAAGTCGATAGCACTCTTTACAAGCAAATGGTGGGGAGTCTTATGTACCTTACTGCCACACGTCCTGATTTGATGTTTGCTGTGAGTCTGATCAGCAGGTACATGGAGCACCCCACAGAATCTCACTTTATGGCGGCAAAGAGGATTCTAAGGTATATAAAGGGCACAACCAGTTTTGGAATATTCTATAAGAAGGGAGGAGTTGCTGAATTGTTCGGTTACACGGACAGTGATTACGCGGGAGATCAAAATGATAGAAAAAGTACATCTGGTTATGTCTTTATGATGAATTCAAGTGCAGTATCCTGGTCCTCAAAGAAACAACCAGTAGTTACCCTTTCTACTACAGAAGCTGAATTTATTGCTGCAGCATCTAGCGCTTGCCAAGTCATCTGGATGAGGAGAATTCTCAAAAGTCTAAATTATACACAGTCCGGACCAACGGTTGTATATTGCGATAATATCTCGGCCATCAAACTTTCCAAAAATCCAGTTATGCATGGACGTAGCAAGCACATCGACATTCGCTTTCATTTTCTCCGTGATCTGGTCAAGGACGAAGTTATGGAACTAACATATTGTTCTACTCATGATCAAATTGCAGATATCATGACTAAGCCTTTGAAGATTGAAGCTTTTCTGAAATTACGAGACTTAATGGGTGTTTGTGAATACATTGAATAAACTGCTTGCACATGCAGTTTAAGGGAGGATGATAAAATTATGTTGACTTAGTCATAGCATTAAGTCTCCTGCTTATTAGGGAGAAGATCACGTTTTCTGTTTCAAGAATTAGTCATCCACCACGATCTTAGGCATGAACATTCGTGGGTTGTTATTTCATTCTATTCTGCATTGTAAGGCTATTTATAGCCACTGTTTCTATTGAATAAAATATATCGATTACTCCCAGTGTTCTAAGTGCATCAATTTATATTTACTCAAATATAACAGTCTCAGGATCGACCAGCCAGAACCCATGGCAGCAGCACTAGAGTGCTGGTCGAGCAGAGCCAGCACGGACGAGGACATGGTAGAACAAGTCTTAATGAGAACACAAGACAGATCAGAAACCTCATCATCTTCAACCTCCACAGCAGCAACATCCTTACAACCATCTGATCAAATCTCAAATCTTTCACTAAAAGACACTATTTCCTCGTCATCTGCAATGCAAAAAAGGCTTCAAAGATTGAGTCGAAATGTGTCTGAAGCCATTGCTTCACTTAAAAACTCATTGAATCTTGATTCACCACGTGACTCACTAGTGCAGCTAACGAATTCCCAACAGGGTAATGGCTATGGTATTAAGAGTGAGAGATGTAGAAAGGTTGCGTGGGCGAGTGTTGTGAGGAACCTCACTCAGTTGTATCCGGGGAGCCAGTTGCCCGAGAAACTTGTGTCCAATATCAGGAAGCACTATGATTCTTGGCCACTCAGGTTTGGTTTTAATTGGAGATCCAATCTTGCTTTACTTTATAATTTTGCACTGGGTTATGTTTGATTGCCACGAAAATGGAGGAAAATTAGAAAAAGACACTTTTTATCGGGAGTAACACACTGCCACTCTATTTTGCATAGAAAGCGCACCATTTTGATTTTTTATTTTTTTCGGGGGGGTCTGCCAATAGAAAGATAACATTAGTGCTAGAATTTGAGATTTAATCCAATAGACTGAAAAAAGCTAAAAGCTTTTACAGGAATTTACCTTTTGTCTACAAAGTTTCTTCGGGGTTGTTCTTGCGTTATATTTGCATAATTGCTGTCGTTTCTTCATTTTTGGTAAATTTGGGTATTTTTGACAGCTATGCTCAGGCAGCGTTTGATATGAAAGAAGTGTTTTTGCACATTAAGTTGATAGAGCAGGCATCAGTTGACGAGCAACCAGCAATAATGATACAAGAAGTGTCTGATGATGAGGTGCAGGGTTGTGTATACAAACTCACATTTGCTAGCAACTCGTCCATTTCGTGGCCCGCAATGTCTGGTGCATTGGATAACGCTTCCATTTGTTGCAAGAAGATTCAGATCTTTGAAAAGAAAGGGTTTACTCTTGGGGTTCTTCTTCTTTTAGTCCAAGCTGGACAAGAGAAATCATTTAAAGCTCGGATAGAAAGTGCTCTAAAATCTTCTGTAAAGAAATCCAAATCCACCACTGTGAAGCTTCCCTTTGGGCTTTGTGGGTGTCAAGAAGAGAACACTAAAGGAAACTTCGGTGAAATTGAAGAGGATTCCTGTGAACAGAATAGGAATGCCATCGAGAATTCAAATGTGAATATTCAGCTTGAGATGCCTTTACCCACTTCGTCGATTGTTGTATCGGTCGATGAGTGGCAAACAATTAATTCTGGCAGGGATGAGATAGGAAAATGGCTTTTGAACTCTGATAATCTTGAGTTCATTGATCAGATTGGACCAAATTCCTTTAAGGGAGTTCATAAGGGCAAAAGGGTGGGAATTGAGAAGCTTAAAGGGTGTGATAAAGGGAATTCTTATGAGTTTGAGCTCCGTAAAGACCTTTTGGAACTGATGACTTGCGGGCATAAGAACATTCTTCAGTTTTATGGAATTTGCGTTGATGAAAATCATGGATTGTGTGTGGTGACCAGATTGATGGAAGGTGGATCTGTTAATGAGCTAATGTTAAAGAATAAAAAGCTTCAAACCAAGGAAATAGTAAGAATTGCTACAGATGTAGCAGAAGGGATGAAGTTTATGAATGATCATGGTGTTGCATATAGAGACCTTAACACGCAACGGATTCTGCTGGACCGGCACGGGAATGCTTGCTTAGGGGACATGGGCATAGTTACTGCTTGCAAGAGCATGGGTGAGGCGATGGAATATGAAACAGATGGTTATCGTTGGCTAGCTCCAGAGGTCTGTTCCCTATCTTTCTTCACAAGTTTCAAAATTCATGTCTTTGAAAGAAGTCAATTCTGATCAAAAATATCCTTTGGATAAGCACTTGTCACGGCCATGAACCTAGCAATGATCAAAATCCTGTTTTGCATAGATGGACAATGAAACCAGTCGATTAGCATGCATTTGAAATGTTGATTTGATTATCATATTTTTTGGTTATCAATCGCAATTCCATGCCAGGCATCAATGCCCTGTACGATATCTACTTATCGTGATGTTTTGATGTCGGGATTGTTAAGGAACCATCTCATCTAAAATTTTAAACTATTAGGTGAGGTCCTGGAATATGATTGATATTATTCTCTAACATATCTCCTCAAGTGAAAGTTTTTTAGATTTAAAACTTGCACAGACCCAAACTACCTTGTGCTTGATTTTTTTTATCAAATAGAATGGGGGTGGTGAAATTTGAACTCGTGACCGTTTAGTTAACAAAGCCTTGAAACCATGTTAAGGAACCATATCACCTAAAAGTTTAAGCTATTTATATTATTCTTTACCAGGGATAGTTTAAGGGATCATTGGTATATTTTGAGCTAGTTTGCAGATAGGTGCTGCACCATCTATCGTGTAGCTGGGTTCAAAAGTTAATTATTTGGCTACGAAATACATTCCAGCACTGTTAACTGTCACCGTGAAGTATTTCTGTCATTTTTATCTTTGATTTTCTACCTGTTACAAGCTACTGTACATTTAATTGCCTATCTTTAGTAGGAGTATCGTTTTGTGATAAATTATGTTACCCCTGCGCTCAAGGAGATTGCTTGGAATCAATTTATGAAGGTGCTATCTGGTATGCTGAAAGAGACTTTATACCACTCATCCCAACATGATTGTTTGAGCATGCGCAACATGTCTTCATGATTGTTCTTGCTTTACATCTCAACATAACATTTACCTTTGCATAAACACACTTATCTTCTCCATTAGACAAATCATCCCAGCCACTACCATATTGTTTTGGTGCCACTTTTAGCAAAATGGTTTAGTTAGTGGAGCCCGCTGATTAGATCTTTTGAGCTTTTGGCATGATTAGCGGTCCTTTTTAATACCAAGCCAATACGTGGGCACAACCTTTTTTCAATTCCATTTACCTATAGGAGCAATACACATGATAATATTCAACTCGATGTAATTCTTGAAAGGAGATTCAACTAGGTAAGTTGCAGTTATCCAATACAAGTGCTATGGCCATTATGATACATAAGTTTCCCTCCCTAAACAGGAACAGATGAATTGATGATCCACCATTTTTCTGGTTGAAAACAGATTATTGCAGGTGATCCAGAGAATATAACCGAGACATGGATGAGTAATGCATATAGTTTCGGGATGGTGGTTTGGGAGATGGTGACTGGCGAGGCTGCTTATGCTGCATTTTCACCTGTGCAGGCAGCAGTTGGTATTGCTGCTTGTGGCCTAAGGCCTGAGATCCCTAAGGACTGCCCACAAATCCTGAAATCTCTTATGACCAAGTGCTGGAACAATTCCCCATCAAAGCGCCCTAAGTTCTCTGAAATTCTATCAATTTTGCTACGGCCTAGCAACAATGTCAATAGGTAAAAGTTCTTAAGTTGATATAGCAGAAACTAAGGTATAATATTTCTTCTTGTACCTTGTGCAATCAATCTCGCAAATCAGGGAAAAGAAAGATAAAAAAATGCCTTGATTGGCCGATTACATCTTTTAGATTGTCTGCCATGGTATAAATTTATTCCATATGTCATCATGGTTGCAGCGCGAGTGATGGAAAATATCAAATAACTTTCTCTCTGTGTGGTCATGAATAACTTGGAGAAAGATGGAAGAAAACAAAGGGAAACCACGATCATATGTTTGGGCGTACAAATTTTGAGTGACAGCATTTTGTGTATCCCATGCTCTGTTTTTTGGTGGCCTAAAAGAGGCCTCTCATGTTTTTGTCTCGTGGGAAATGCGAGTTGTAAAACATCCCTTCTTTTTAGGGTCTAATTGCTTGGTTTAACTTCTGAACTTATAACCAGTCCCAAGGGGCCACGTATGGTTTTGACTATGGAAATAGATAAACAAACTAAAACCACGCAGTGCTGTTTTTATTTTATTTTTCATTTTGATCCCTTTTCTCTTGTTGTGACCTTGAGTTGCAAAATCAACATCTAACTGCTTTAAATTTACGGGCTTGGGACAAAATTGAAAGATAATGGATCGACTTAGAAAAGGAGTTAAAATTGGATGGTGTGTTTAAAGTTGTAAAGAAATACATTTTAATCACTTATTTTATAAAATTAGACCTTTTTGGTCCAAGTTTTTTAAATTTAATTATGATACACATCCTCATTTCTGCTATAAGTAACTAGTTTTTTTAAGGGGAGATTTTCATCATAATTCGGTATAGAGAGTCCTCTGCTCTAACCATAAGATTGGTCGATGGTGGTGTCTTCAGGTTACATTCAATGAAAGGAGTTGAATGATATTTATTTCAAACCTTGATATTATATATATATATATATATATATATATAGAGAGAGAGAGAGAGAGAGAGAGAGAGAGAGAGAGAGAGAAACCTAACCCAATTGTTATAAAGGGTTAAAAAATTGTTATAAGGACAAAAATGCTTTTAGCCTAATTTTCATCCACCACTGTGATGGTCAAATTCTAGGTAAACAAGCGAGTTGAATTTCAAATAAATGGATGACAAGTTGTTCAATTCTTGAAGAAAAAAAAAAGGGGGCTAAGACATGCTCAAGTGTTAGGCTAGATTCGTTGATGTGATGGGTTACGACACGACATCGGGGGGGGGGGGGGGGGGGGGATATGAAAAGATATTTAATCAAGCTTTTATTTTCAATGAGAGCCTAGTTTCTGCAACCTGTTGCTGAATGCTGGGGTATGCGGTGATACTTCTGCCGCTGGAGCCCGTCAGGACCCAACGAACAAAGGCTGGGCCGAAAGCCGTTTCATTTCTTCTTTAGTTTTTACTTTTATTACGAGAATCCTCAAGGCTTTCAGCATTTTTAACCCAATTTATGTATGTGATCTAATATTTCAGGCCCCCTCGTCCAGCACCAGAGAAAAAGGACCATGGCAGAAGCAGGATCTAGAGTTTTCCACTTTTTTCTGAACAAATAATGAATAATAAAAGCTGTTTGAACTTTGAACCGCTGATCTCGAGTCTGGCACGCCATCTTCAATACTCACCGTAGATGGATACCTTGAAGGCATATTGTAGATTACATGAATTTAAAAAGTAAAAGGGACGTTGGAGAATCTTATGGGGCAGCCAGATAATGAGCAATGAAAAGAGAAATGGATGCATATTTCGTTGGAAGCTTTCCAGACAGACATTGAAAATGCTGTAAATATATGTCGACCCATGCATGGCTCCAGTCTCTTGCACCCTCAAATTATTAAGAAATCATTTTATCTAAAAATTTAATTTATTAAATTAAGTTATTAGATAAAATTACATAATATAATTTATCAAAAATATCCGAGAATGATCGCCATTTTCGAATTACCATAAAATCGGAATTGCCTGGTGAGCTTTTCCAACCTTCAAGGCAGGAAGGTGTGCTCTACTTAGATGGATGATACGACGTCGTGATAGAATGTGACAGGCAGACGGGAAAAGGAGAGTTGAGAAAGAAAGAGGGGATGGGAATAGGTATGAGCTCAAAGAAAAGAATGGTTCCATTTGCAGGGAAGAAGCAACCCTCTTAGCATTTGTTGGCTCATTAGGATGACTCCATCTAGTCCCATTGGCCAGTAGGGCATCGTCGGCAAAAAGGAAATAAATATAGAAAAAAAAGAGAACATATTCGGTACGAAACGGCAATCTCTTTTCGTTTTATACTAGTTTGATGGCCCGCTACGAACTTTATTGCAGGCGGAGCAAATAATTTTTACAACTGTTCAGATTAAAGTATAATATTTCTATATGTAAAGATTGATATAATGAAATATATCAAAATACTCTGTCATAACAACAGTAATATCGAAGTGTTAACTTCTAAAATTATCATCACTATTACTGTAAAAATAATAAAAACTATCAAATTATACCGAGAAAAAAAACATAAACAAAATAGTAAGCAAGAAAAATAATTAAAAAATTATTATTATTATTATTATTATTATTATTACTATTATTATTATTATGAAAGAATAAAAAAATAGTAAAAACTTCAACAAAAGATCAAACAAAAAAATAAAATAAAATAAAATTTATTATTGTTATTGTTATTACCGTAAAAAAAAATAAAAATTATCAAATTATCATGAAAAAAACCTAAAAAACATCAACAAAGTAGTAAGCTAGAAAAACAATTAAATTAATTTTTTTTTGTGTTAATAATAAAAGGAAAAAAAATGAAAGACTAAAAAAATCCTAAAAACTTCAATAAAACATCAAACAAAAAAATAAAATGAAAATGAAAATTATCATTTAACTATTAAAAGAATAAAAATTATCAGATTATCCCGAGAGGAAAAAAACCTAAAAAATATTAACAAAAGAGTAAGTAAGAAAAAAAACATTAAATTATTATTATTATTATGTTAATAATGAAAAAAAAATAAAATAAATAAAAGACTAAAAAAACCATAAAAACTTTAACAAAAGATCAAACAAAAAAATAAAATAAAAATTATCAGGTAAAAAAAGTCATATGACGTAAAAATAAAAATAAAAAACGAATAAAAAGCTAAAAGAAAGACCAAATGGAGAGGGAAAAAAAACACAAATATCAATTTCCAAATGATCATAGATAAAATTTAAGAACTAATTTTTTTGGAAAAAATACCACCCCAACAAATAAGAAAACAACAAAAATTAAAAATCAAAGCCAAGCACACTTATATATACATGGACAAAAGAAGGGATTATTCTAGAAATAAAAAGAAATATAGGGATTAAAATCAAAAATTAAAAGTATAAGGGCTGAAATAAACATTAAATATAAAAGAATTACAATCTAAAATTAAAAGTATAAGGGCCGAAATGAAAATCAAATATATTATCAATTTTAATCAAAGGAAAAACTGAAGAAATTGAAACTACTGTACCAAATAAATTCATCTTTTTCAATCCAATCCGAAAATTAAAAGGAGGACCGAATTGAAAAATTGACACTGAATTAATTCCAATCGGAGGACCCAATCGAACTAAATCAAAACTTATATACCAGAAATGAGGACCAGAAACGAAATTGAAAGTGACGGGACTGAAGTGCAAAAGGTGAAAATAAGGGGGACTCTCCTGCACTTTTACGTGCAGGAGAGAGAGAAACGTGGCCAGCAGCTTTAACCGGCCTCCGCCGCGTCAACAGACATTTTTAGGTGCAACGCACCACCGCAGGAGGAAAAAAATACGGAGGCGCATCGAGAGAGACTCCGGTATCGCGTCTCCGAACAACATAAGACGCCGCACACGCCACCTATACAGGGCGTGGGGCGGAACACCGGCTGGCGCGTGCCCAGCATGCATTGACAGCCACCGAAAGAAATAATAAAAAATGAGGTCAATTACCGTTCTGCCCCTATTCCTAAAGGCACCGTTTTTGTCTTATTGGGGGCTATAACCATATTTAGCCAATTTCGAAAAATAATAAAATAAGCAGAAGACCGGCGGGGCAGACCAGACCGGTCCGGTCCGATGTGCGTAATGACCACGGAGCCGCTCGGTCTGGCGGCTCTTTTTGTCGTTTTCGGAGGGTTTTTTCATTCAAAAAGAAAAAAAAGGCGCTACAGTGAAACACTGAGCTCTTTTAGTATATTGTATAATTAGAAAAACACAATCAAATCTATTATAAATAATCTTTTATCAGAGGTAGTAAATCTTTCTCCAAAAAATAAACTATTAGGCTATATATGGATTTTTAAAATGAAAAAAAATGGAACTATCGATAAATATAAAACTAAAATTGTTAAAGATTCTAGATAATAAAAAGATGTGGACTATTTTAGATAATAAATGTTGACCTTTATGAGGAGATATACATAGAACGGCTATAGGTGTTTACAAATCAAAGAACAATCACAAGTATTGTTTTAAAATTTGACAATACATTATAATGACCTTCAACAATGCAATGACAGTGGAATGAATTGTGGACAAGTTATATTTATACATTGAGTATTACGAAATACATGCAGTTAATGAAAATGATTATGTGTAAAAACACAAATAAAAGTTTAAGTCCATGTATGTCACGGAATATGATTGATATGTTATTATATGTAGTAAAGATCACCAACAAATGAAGAATTTATATGAAGTAATTATATATATTAATACTAACCAATAGCAATCGGTAGAGTAATTAAGTTGTTTAAGCTGACTAGTTTAAGAGATAATGGTTAATCTTATCAACAAGTGGGGAGGAGGAAGAGATAATTATGATCTTAATAAGCAGTAAGATTCCATGGAATTCTTTCACTTGCATTTTCTTCCTACCAATAAATTTCCTATTAACAGGTCAAAACAAGAGAGAACCTCGAACTGAAATAGAAACTGAATAACGCAGTAGTAATTAAGACATATTGGTCAGTTTCCTAAAGAGTTCATAGTCCCAGTGAGTTGAGTTAGGTGTGTGTTTGAGAATATGGATGAGATTGTTTTTAAAAGTATTTTTTGTTTAAAAATATATTAAAATAATATTTTTTTTATTTTTGAGAAACTATTTTTGATATTATTGTCTACATTAAAATAATTTAAAAATATCAAAAAATTTAATTTAAAATAAAAATAGAACACTATCACTTTTGGTTCAAGAAAACAAGGGTTTTAGGCCTCTTCTTCATTCTTGCTGAACGCTACTTTTCATCCTTTAAATATGGCCATGAAAGAGAATAGAAACATATATAGTCACATTAAGGATTTATACTTCTCAACCAACCCATTCTCTCAGTTCTAGCAAATTTTCAAATAGTTGAATTATTGTTCAGTCACTGATTAAATACAATCTGATCACAAGTAAATACTACAATGCTGAGATAGTTTACCATTGAAGAAGCAGCACATAGGAAGAACCGATTTTTTTTATACTAGATTTCTAGCTAAATTTTGTTCAATGGTTCGATCCGTTTATAGAGTGAATCGTCAGAGATCATATATATCTCTTAATAATCACAATGAAGATAGGACATTAAAAATAGAATAGGAAAGAATTACACTATACGGTAGTTGTAGCAGCGGCCTCAGCAACACTTGAAGCGGCGGCACTACAGTCACCACCACCACTTCCTTCTCCACCGCCACTATTAGAGCCAGCAGCAGCTGCCTCCACCGACACACTCGCTGCGGCAACGGCAACGGCAACATTAGGCCTTTTTCGCTTCTTCTTCTTCTCATAAGGAATCCCTCTGGCTTTAGCTTGACCTTCTCGAACTTCCCTCAAATAAATCCTAACAGCTCTAGCCCCAAAAGGGTTTGATTCTGGCAGTCCACCGTGTTCATCATAAGCAGCTCTAAGCCGTCCGATCAGCGCATCAAGACTACCCCAAGCCTGCTTAAATTGACAAGAACAAGGTGCTGGGGGGTTCGAGTGCCCAAAAAAAGGACAACTCGTTGTGTGGACTTTAGTCTTACCAAATTGATCCAAGTATTTCAAGAACTCAATCACATGTGCACCACTGCAACGAGCTAGGGTTAGAGGTGGCTTGTGGTTCCTTAAGTACTGTAAGAAAGTGTTCCAGTCTCTCCTCTTCTGTGACTCGTATCTACTTGGTGGTGCTGGCGGTGATGATCCCTCTGGTTTCTGTCGCGTCTGAGATGCTGAAGACGATCCTGCTGTTGCTGCTGACGGACCCGGTTCTCCACTACTCGGGTCGGGTGCAGCGGTTCCACCAGATGTCGAGTCCATGAGAGTGATGATTGGTAGTATTTTTGCCAATTATTTGACCGAGTAATCAGAAGGGTTCTTATCTTGAAAACTTCCTACGGGAACGGTTTTTTATTGGGCTGATAAGAGTGTAGTCGCGATAGCAGAACTGGTTGGTGTTACGTTTCTTGTCAAAAACAGAGGGGGCGTCGCTGAGTTATTGTTTTTGTATGAGGTAGTGAATAGCTTTTCACGGGAAATAGATTGCGTGCTGAGTTTCTTTATTCGTGAGAATGAGAGGGTTTTCAGGGGAGAGAGAGAGAGAGAGAGTTTGTGTTTTGTTTGATGATGGGACGTAAAAAAGAGATGAACGACTAAACGGGACTCTTCTTACTCGGGGAGAGAGAGAGTAGAGGGAGAATAAAAATAAGTTTACAAAAAAAAAAGGTAGAAGAAAGGAGCAGGTGAAAAAAAAGGGAGAGCACAAATAAGTGTAGAGAGTTATGGAGTTATGGCGGTGGTCTTTTGAGGATTTTATTCATAATTTCACATGGTGGCCCCAACAGACAAGACATGTTTACGATTCACCACGGCGGCCCCTCCACCCTCCTTCATTTCTTTTACCAGGTGCGTGGAGCTTACATTTATACCGACGGACCCACAAAGCAATGTGATTGCAGGGAAAGAGAGAGCGTGGTGGCCACGGTATTTGGAAGAAGCGTTGGTTTGGTGGTTGTAAGGTAGTGGTGGATCGGACGGGGCGATTAATGAGGTCAAACGAATATTTCTGAGGGCCAAGACAGTGTTATTGCACCACTGGTAATGGTTGGTAATGGTGGGCATGTAGACGACTACTGCATTGGATTTTGTTTTCTCCACCTCGAAATGGGAGTTTTGCTTTGATGCCCTGAAATTCTTGTCATTGATTTACCTTTTCAATCTACTGATTATTATAAAATTGACTGTTAATGACCCTCTTTATTTCTAGAGAATAAAAAATATTTTTAAAAACAATTATTAACACGAAAACAAATTTGTGGGCAAGAACCTCTAGATCTGGGCGATGCAATTAAAGTACTTTCAGTTATACATGTAATTTCAAGTGTTAAATCTGTAACTGTCAAGTTCAGAGGTCGTTGAATTTTCACTTGAAAACATGGGATTTTGTCCCTTTCGAGATTTCTTAAGCTTGTTTATTAATTTTCTTGCCTCTTGATTTTCCTCGACATGATTGCACAGATTGTTTCATGACGTCCGAGTGAACTTTTTTGCGTAAGTTGCTATTTGTTTGTGTTTGTCTACGTTTCAAAATCATTTTACAATTATTACTCTTCTTGAATTGAAGTTTTCAGGTTAATCTAACTATTGCAAATTCTGAATATTTTTTTTCATTTTTAAAAAAATTAACCCGACACGCAAAGAAACTTAGTAAATACTCTAGGAAACCAACTATAGCCTCTAGAAAAATAACTATAAACTGTTAGACATAATTTATATAATTGAATGCTAAATATATATAGCAGCGGAAATTTAGATTATAAATACCTTCAACCATTGTTGTTCAAGTACTGAAATTAAATGAATTCTCAATTTCAGCAGCAGCAAAGCTTTTCTCAAAGCAGCAACAACAATACAAAATAATAAAACATTTTACGAGATGAGCCTTCTGATCTATGTCTACCAGTAACCGTAGATGGAGTATACAAGCTATTATTTATAGGTAGATCAGAGACCCCACTCATTAATTCATTTTCTATTTTTTTCCTTCCATCAAGGAGATAATTAGCCATAATCAAACCCCAT
Organism: Salix arbutifolia; assembly: GCA_025169955.1. NCBI lineage: Eukaryota > Viridiplantae > Streptophyta > Magnoliopsida > Malpighiales > Salicaceae > Salix > Salix arbutifolia. The sequence goes on along the minus strand of CM045917.1, from coordinate 16,709,380 downwards.
GACCTATTTCCATGGTCATGGGTTTGCATGATCAAGAACATGGGTGTGTCATGAGAGACACAAATGGAAATTTCCAACATAAACATGTTAGTCCATTGGTCCAATCTTTCTTTTATTTGCTCTCCTAAATCTCCCTTATCGCCCTTATATCAAGGATATATTCTTTTCCAAGTGCTGAGGTAAATTAATTACGGTTTTCTCTCTTTGCCGGAAGGAAAATGCTCAAATTCAAGATTTCTCTAGGATCAGCCATTGATTTACAAGGCTCCCGAGCTATACAAATCAATTGTTGAATGCCATACATATCGTGTTTCGAGGGATCATTATGAGTTCATAACTCTGAAAAATAACGCTTTTCGATTTCAGAAATTCTTTCCTTTCTCTTTCTCTTTCTTTTTTCTAACAAAAAAATGTTCAAGAATTCCATTGTTCGATGATAGCAACGTCTTGCTCATGCAGATAGGTTTCTGTCCCACGAAATCGATTAAATGAAGACACGAGATGGGAAGGGCCTGTGGCGTCCCATTTCCGGGATTTCTTGCTTTAATTTGTTTAATATTTGCGTATCATGCCATGGACCTGATAGACAAGATCTCTTGAGATGACCAGGTGTTTCTAGAACCCAAAGGGATTTATTATCTCCTAATAATCTCTTCCACGGCCACTCATTCCAAATATAGAAACCCTCTAACATGCTAGCTCCAACCTGCAATCTACAGGGTCTTGATTGATAAAAACAATTTCACATTTTTCATTCGGTGAAGCTAGCTAGCGGAAGGGAGCCGTTGTATATATTCTTGCAAGCATAAAACATCCTTAGACCAGCATCCTGTTGTTTTGCTACAAGTTTTGTGTCTGAGCTCTGTGGATTCGGAAACTGTATAGGCAGAGCGGGGGGTCCAAAAATATGAGAATTTATAGCCTTAAAGCACTTACACATATTTGTCCCTGGCTCGGGCATCAGTTTTCCTGCTTCAATTGCTTGGCCGGGAAAATGAAAGTCAAATCTGTCCTTTTACATTACGAACCGTGGACCTCATGCTCGTCATGTCAAAAAACATTATAGTAAGTTCCACAGGCCGTATTTTTTTTTTTTTTATCTATTAACGAGTAATTTAGACTTACAGTGGTAAATCTCAAGTAGATATATGACTCACGACGACATGATTATTAGTTAAAAACAAAATTATAGTTCCAGTCAGTGAGCCGCGGCGATGGAGGGAAAATAAGGGAGATTTTTCAAAATTTTAAAAAATCTTCAAGAAAAGATACTATTTTAAAGAGTCAAATTCATAAAATAAAATTTTGAGTAATATAAATATAGTTTTTTTCCCACCATTTATATTTTAAAGGAAAATAAATGCTCAAATAAATGTTTTAAAGGAGTAATATAAATTGTATTGAGTTGGGAGAAATAAATGTTTTATTTATTATTCAAGAAATTTGATGTCATTTTATTTCACAGGGTTTTATTTAATTGATTTATTTTTTAGTTGGCCCCACTTTGTTGATTTTGAATTTTTTTTGAAAGATATATATGTAGGAATAATATTTTTGAAAGGGAAAAATCATTTTGATATTTTGTTTATTTAAACATGTAAAAGAAGTATTTAAGAGCCAAATTATTATTATTATTATTATTATTATTATTATTATTATTATTATTATTATTATACTTTCCATTTAATAGACTTGAAAAAAAATACGCCTGCCTCCTATAATTTGATATCTAAAATGGAAAAATTATACTTTGTCTTTATAGTATGAAAAACTATGCTTTAACTTCTGTTGAATAACACTCTATATCATCTTAAAGTGTTATTTAGGTATCAAATTACAGAGGCAAAGTGTAGTTTTTTAGGAAAATAAAGTTTTATTCAGGTATCAAACTAATTAAAGGATGCAAAACCTAATTTTTCAAATTATAAAGACAAAATCTAATTCTCACCAAACCATACAATATTAAGTTTGACACTACATTTTAAAAATAATTTTGAAAAAAAATAATTTTTTTTATATTTTTAATTAAAAAATTTATGTTTTTAAATTATTTTCATGTATTATCAAAAATAATTTTTAATTTTATTTTAAAATATTATTTTAATCTACATTCGCAAACAAACTCAAGTCCTGGGGAAAGACGACCAAAATCTAGAGGGTCTCGTTAATTTATTTATTTTTTGGTCCTGCACGAATGGCCTAATTAAACTCAAAATAAAGAGACAATAACAAAGAAAATAATGATTGTGTGGGAAGTATCTATCATCATAGCTAAGCTACACAGTTGATCATTTTACATCAAGGAATTAGGAGAGAGAGAGAGAGAGAGAGAGAGAGAGAGAGAGAGAGAGAGAGAGAGAGAGAGAGAGAGAGAGAGAGAGAGAGAGAGAGAGAGTAGGCAGATCACCCAAAACCAGAAGGGGAGAAAATTTCTACACCCATCGTGTGGCTGAAAACCATCCATGCACAACGCCAGATCAAAGCATCCCACATATACGAAGGCATTTCACGATATTAATGGGAGCTAATTTGACTGAAGACTGCTTAGGATTCTGGATCATGCTTCACAGGTTGAGCGTATTGGTTATTATAATATGATTCTGAGATATGAATCCATTTCCAACCAGCTCGATTCACAGGTGGATGAGTGCTTGATTCCCGTGATACCTTGTCGAGAATAAAATCGCTCACAATTCCCTGCTCTCCGTGATTATATTCCAATTTTTCAGTTTGATAGTCATGTCTATGTGTTATCTTTTGTTTTTGTGTTCATGTGGTTAGGATGTAACCATAGTTCAAGTTGATAACCATTTTGTTAAATTATAAAAATAGCTATAAAAACTCCATTGAAGATAAAAGATAGTTTGTGGGCATATTAATTTGAGGTTGCTCGATGAGGGTATTTTGATGTTGTTCAATTCTCTCATGATTTAATAAGATTTTTCTACAGCCTCAAATTCTATTTAGAAGAGAAAAATAAAATTTAAATGACTCTAATATGATAACTTTAAATTTAAATAGTAGTAAATCAAGGCTACGACTATTCTAATTCCACCCTCATTAAAAAAACCTTGCCCTCAAGATCATGATAGGTTCTTTGAGGTTGATAACAATAATTTGTGAAAAAGTAAGTAAATAGATGGCGACAGGTTACACGTTATACTCTGGAAAACTGAGCCAGGCGCAACCTCAAAGTTACTGGGGTAAGATGCCTGCTGTTTTAAATGCTCGAGCATTAACTTTGTGGGCTGCTAGAATCTCTGTCCACCATTGCAGAGTTAAGATAAATGGGGTATTTATCATTACTTTCGGGGAATCCCCTTCTCTTTATTGGTTGGTAGTGGTGACACAGTGCTGGCAGTGGGATTCCAAATGTCAGTGGACAGCAAAAATTAATGTGAGAGTGATCAGAGAGGAATGGGTTTCTTGTGAATCTGATTTAATTCCCTCGACAAAAAAATTTGAGTGACGCAAGTGGGAATACGAGGACGGATCCTGTTCTTTAGCAAAACTTTTTGGTAATCTGCTGGTAATTGATTTTGAATTACCATTAGCTTACAAACTGTGACATTACCATCGACAATTTGCTTGGTTAGAATTCATTACGTGTAGAAGCTAGAACCTTTAGGAAGGATGAACTAGTCTCGATCCAAATAAAATCCACAATAATACCACTTCGTGGATGAAAATGTTTGGCAGAAAAATCCTGTGATCCACCAAGCGGAAACTCGTTCAGAACTTGAGACATTCCTGCATGGTTAGAAAATACACACCATATCATATATAGGTACTTCCATCACTATACCGTAATATATAACTTGGCCATAGTAACATCATACATTCAGAATCCCGGCCGGAGGTAAGATTTGGCAGAACCAAAAAGTATTCCTCGGTCACTTTTCAAGGTCTATTAGCTCTTTCTTGAAGCGAGGGCTGCTAACCTGATACCAGAAGGAAAGGGAATCATGTCTAATACAGATGAGAAAATCTGCGAAAGGAACAAGAAATATGAGCTCAGAATTGATCATGCACAAAACTAACAACGAATAAACATGACTAACAGATGAACCCAGAGATGATAGATCAGTGAGAATACTGCAAGGTTGTGGAAAAAGCTCCCATAAAATGGCAATTTAAAATTTTTGCAGGAGGTGAGGGAGCTACATATACAAATCCCTACAGCGCAATATTAGGGTTCAGATGCCAGAGGTAAAGCATCATATCACTACCAGCAGCACTTTTGATTAGGGTTTAAAATGCTTGGTTTAACCGGGGAAAAAGAGAATTAAATGGGGTAGTATTTATATTTCACATAAAATTATAAATAAAATTGGCTATAAAATCATGATTTTATGGTAAAATGAACTTCGAAAAGATGCGTTGCAAAGTCCAGTGTAGAGTAGTAGGCCTTCGCCATCAGAAAAATACACAATATCATTCAGAAGGACAGGAATCCACAATAGACCATGATTGCCGAGCAAAAGGGGAGCTCAAATGGGAACAAATTTGGGTGTGAATAGGTATTGAAGCAGATTCTGATCCATAAATCAATTTCCTCTCTCAAGGTACATGGATAGAAATTAGATCTTTTGCTTTAGCAACTTAAAGAAGAGAAACAAACGTCAAGAATGTGCGAAAAAGAATACGGCAGTCATATATAAAACATGAATTGTCTGACTATTATACGACAAAAGTAAAAAAAAATAGAATAATTTCCGAGGTTGGAGAACAGTGATGTTACGCAGATCATTATAAAGCATCAGATCAAAAGAAGACTTGCGAATTTGGAGACGAATAACTCATATAACCCTTCCATATGCATGGGGTTTACGGGAACCTGGCTACCAATATGATCGGCCTCACATCTTCCAGTAAAAACAATTCCCATATTTTGAATTCTAATATAGGCTTTCCTAGAAGGATCATGAACTGGAACAAGAGCTGGTCACAAGCTGCATTTTCCCCATTAGAACCCAATTCAATGTGCTCACATTCTAAATTCTTATGCAACAGAAATTATTTATTCGGTGTGGGCAATCCTTTTTGGAAAATCTACTGGAACTTCAATTAAACGTTATGCTGTTTCTACTGAAATATAGCACTATGTAAGCCTATAAACCACCACATTACACTAACGTCTAGAATCTTTGATTTGAAACTCACCTGGAGCAATTTGTCAAAGCAATTGCGAACGCACTTAAGAAGCCTCGGCTGAATCTAGAACCACACCACTATTATTTTGATGAGCAATAACCTGGTGGTCCGCAAGTGGGGTTCGAGAGTTCCACTATGAATGTCTGTCATCACCGCGGTGTTTTACTTGTTTATTAGGCTTGCGAGATGTTCAGTGGGTCCGATGATTAGTTGTGGTGCGTGTAAACTAACCTTGGTTATAAAAGAAACAAAAAAAAATAACCTGGTGGTCTAAAAACACATTAGCTATGACTAAAACAAAACATCAGATAGAGCAGAGCAAACTGCAGCACAGCGACTTTGCAAATACCAGAAAATCCTCCACTCCAAAGCATAACTGCATATAATCATGCAATTGATCATGCTCAATGAATATCTCAAACTTTCATGATCAATGATATCAAATCGATCATGCTCCGGTTAATGCCTCTGTATATTTATTGTCATCTAAATTGCTAGGTATTTCGTTTCATATATGGACAGCCTTAAATATTTTAAACACAAAGTTTTACATATAAAAGGCAATGGCTATCCTTCTTGATTGATTTACTATTTGAGAGTCCGATTGTGATTGTTTTTAAAAGTGTTTTTTTGTTTAGAAATACATTAAAATGATTTTTATTTTATTTTTTTAAAATTATTTTTGATATTAGCATATGGAAATGATTTAAAAACATTTAAAAATATAATCTAAAGTAAAAATAAAAAAATAATTTGATTTAAAAAAAAATACTTTTGAAATACAGTATCAAACACCTCGTGAATATTGCCCTTATTCCTGTAGCAAAAACATCATTCTCTAATGCAAAATATCTATGAAAACATTTTCAGCTGATATAATATAAAAAGTTGTGATCTAAGATGGTTAACATGCAAATCAAAGGTAGAATTTTAGACAATAAATTAACAAATAAAATCAATATGAATTATCTCAAGAATGGCTTCTGTCTGAAATGTTGCAGGGCATTTGTAAGTTCAAAGGGTATTATTTTTATTTTTGTTTATTTTCAATGTTTTTATGTACGCTTTTTTAAAAGGTTTTTTCTTGAAAAAAAAAAAAAAAAAGCCCCATCATTGCGCGGTCCAAGAATTTAGCATGAACGTGGCTTCTCTTTTATGTTATCGCCTTCATCCATAAACCTGGAGCTAGAAGGACATGTACAAGAGCACTTTCCTAATTCAAACTACGGATATTTTCTTCTTGGACATGGCCAGCAGAAAAGGGCCTGAGTCTGTTCGAGAGATCATCTTCGTGGAATGGGGCCTGGGCTTTTTAAAACGAGACCAAGGGGCCCAACCAGCAAGGACAAGCTTCGTGAGGTAGTAACGAATATATATTATAATAAAACATTCCGTACAGATTTTATATTTAGTGCAGGAATCATGAGAGTGAATGACGATGAATTGCATGTTGTTTGGAAATATATTTGAAATTATTTTTAAAAATATTTTTTTATTTAAAAATATTTTAAAATGATTTTTTTTATTTCTAAAAAAATATTTTGTCCAATAATTTTAAAACATTAAAATAAAAAATAAAAGCAATACAATATTCTCTTCGATTTGAAGAAAAGATCCACAGAAAAGCAGACATTGAGTACGTGGGCCCTCCACGTAATGTAAAGTAGTCACTGACGTCATTTTTCATAAGTATCGTTAGATGGTACGGTTCCCAGTTTTGCCGAGATAAACGGCCCATGCATTACCGTTTCACGTGATTTGTGCTTTGTAGGGTCACTTTGCTGATCGTTGGATCAACATCGGACCCCACTCGTGGTCTTATCATCAAATCCTCACCACGTTACGGATGGCAATATGGCATGCTTGCAAGATGGACGTCTGCTGGCTTGAAGAATATGAGGAATTTTATGAGTAATAGTAATCTAGTAGTTAATGTTATTTTATTATTTTATTTTTTAGAATAATAAATATGGGGTAAAATAAAAAATAAAAATTTTAAGTGAAAATATTTTTATTATTTTTTTATAGATAACAGGTTTTTTATATCTATTTTCTCATGTACATTTCTAAGATAAAAAAAAAAATAAACCGCGTGATTATGACAAACATGTTACTATGCTAATTAGGCTAGTTAATACAAGATATCCCATCAAATTGCTGTTCAAATTATATTATTTGAATAGCATAGTAAAAAAAAATGAATTATAAAGTTCTTTAAGAAATATTTTTAATTTTTTACACTCATGAGTCGAGTCATTGGATATCAAACACTCCATCTATAAAAACATATGAAGTTCATTTCCCGACCGATAAAACATTGAAGAATAGAATTTTAAAAAAAAATTAATTACACAATTTTTTTAATATAAAAATAGCAATTGAAACAACAAATATCAAAATTTAATTTAATATTTAATTAAAAGATAAAATTTTAAAAAATCAATTTGGTAAGAGGAAAAAAATTAAAAAGATGATGATCAAGATTAGCATATATAAAAAATAATATTGTAATTAAATGTTTGACTTGAATAATAACTTTTATAAATAGCCAGGAAAAAATAAAAATAAAAAACAATGAGGATCAAATTAAATAATATAATATAATCAATTTAAATTGAATGATGAAGTTAAAAATCATTTAAAATCTTACAAAAAGAATAATATAATACCCATTGTCTCATGGCTTATTTATTTTAAGAATATTTTTATCATTTCTCAATGTTTATTTTTTAAAAATATATTTATATATATAATTATTGTTTACCTATATAATCAAGATGAAAAAAATATTAATTTATATTTAAAAATAATAAATAAAATCACATGAAAATAAATCAATAACTTTAAAAATAAGGGTTAGGGGCAGACAAAAATTACATTGCATCATTCCACGAACAACATGGTTTGGATCTTCAGTAATCTCTCAATGCCAATCAATATCGAACATGTATATTATATAATTTACTCTTATCATATTTAGGATTTGTTAGAGTGTTGTTCAAATGGTTTTTTATTTTTTTTAGAAATATATTTTTTAATTATTTTTTATATCTAAAAATATTTAAAAAATAATTTAAAATAAAAAATAATTTTATTTTGTTTTCAAAAGTACTACCGTAGAAAGTTGTTCGTCCGTGAAAGCATAATCAGTGAATAGAAATTTGCAAAAGGTGCACTGTAGTTGATGACGTGTGGCGGGAATGTATTTTGATGAACTTAATTTATTTATATAAATAAAATATAATTTAAAATGGTGATGTTGATATTGTATAACATCACCATCATGATGAAATCAAATCAAAGCATCCCATCATGTGCAAAATAATACGAATTGTTTTGTCGTATATCAGTGTCATGCTTTTCTGAGTTTTTATGGCATGATAACTTCCTGTTTTTGACTGCATGGAAAAACATTGCTCTCGCAGTGTAACACCTCTCTTGTTAATTTACTGACAGTTTCTCGCCAAATATTTTTCCCTAAATTAATTTACCATGGAACAGTGAAATTAAAAAGGAGGACCTGATTGAAAAATACAAAGAGAATCTGGGTGAAATGTTCCACATTACAAATTTTAGATCCTTTAATTTTTAAATTCTAATCTTGATTGTGAAACTTAAAATCCATTTTTCATTGGCTGCTGGTACAAAAGTTTAAAACACTCAAAGGAACCAAACACGTTGTTTTTCATTATAATCACAGAATGATTGCTACATTATAAGATAAATCGATTCGAGCGAGAGAGAGAGAACGATGGTCTAACACCTGCCCTCTTAGAAGTTAAAAAAAAGAGAGTCTCTTTCGGTGGAGTTCGTCAGTTAAAATTAATTAAAGCATTATTTTTTCTATATTAAAGCCTCTGTGTTTGTCAAAAAAGGAAAAGAAAGAGAGAGGCTAGAAAGCCCATGCTTATTACACAGACATACAGAGACTGTTCTTCCCATTATTTATTGCACTTCACCCTCTAAAACAAACCACCCCACCAGCCATCACTCCTCCCCATTTCCCTGCAGCCAGTACCCGTACAATGACCGAACTTGGAATCTGAATCCAAACACAAAACAGCCCTTCATTTTTCTACCTCTAACCTTAACTAATCACTCTGGTCTTGTCTCAGGATCGACCAGCCAGAACCCATGGCAGCAGCACTAGAGTGCTGGTCGAGCAGAGCCAGCACGGACGAGGACATGGTAGAACAAGTCTTAATGAGAACACAAGACAGATCAGAAACCTCATCATCTTCAACCTCCACAGCAGCAACATCCTTACAACCATCTGATCAAATCTCAAATCTTTCACTAAAAGACACTATTTCCTCGTCATCTGCAATGCAAAAAAGGCTTCAAAGATTGAGTCGAAATGTGTCTGAAGCCATTGCTTCACTTAAAAACTCATTGAATCTTGATTCACCACGTGACTCACTAGTGCAGCTAACGAATTCCCAACAGGGTAATGGCTATGGTATTAAGAGTGAGAGATGTAGAAAGGTTGCGTGGGCGAGTGTTGTGAGGAACCTCACTCAGTTGTATCCGGGGAGCCAGTTGCCCGAGAAACTTGTGTCCAATATCAGGAAGCACTATGATTCTTGGCCACTCAGGTTTGGTTTTAATTGGAGATCCAATCTTGCTTTACTTTATAATTTTGCACTGGGTTATGTTTGATTGCCACGAAAATGGAGGAAAATTAGAAAAAGACACTTTTTATCGGGAGTAACACACTGCCACTCTATTTTGCATAGAAAGCGCACCATTTTGATTTTTTATTTTTTTCGGGGGGGTCTGCCAATAGAAAGATAACATTAGTGCTAGAATTTGAGATTTAATCCAATAGACTGAAAAAAGCTAAAAGCTTTTACAGGAATTTACCTTTTGTCTACAAAGTTTCTTCGGGGTTGTTCTTGCGTTATATTTGCATAATTGCTGTCGTTTCTTCATTTTTGGTAAATTTGGGTATTTTTGACAGCTATGCTCAGGCAGCGTTTGATATGAAAGAAGTGTTTTTGCACATTAAGTTGATAGAGCAGGCATCAGTTGACGAGCAACCAGCAATAATGATACAAGAAGTGTCTGATGATGAGGTGCAGGGTTGTGTATACAAACTCACATTTGCTAGCAACTCGTCCATTTCGTGGCCCGCAATGTCTGGTGCATTGGATAACGCTTCCATTTGTTGCAAGAAGATTCAGATCTTTGAAAAGAAAGGGTTTACTCTTGGGGTTCTTCTTCTTTTAGTCCAAGCTGGACAAGAGAAATCATTTAAAGCTCGGATAGAAAGTGCTCTAAAATCTTCTGTAAAGAAATCCAAATCCACCACTGTGAAGCTTCCCTTTGGGCTTTGTGGGTGTCAAGAAGAGAACACTAAAGGAAACTTCGGTGAAATTGAAGAGGATTCCTGTGAACAGAATAGGAATGCCATCGAGAATTCAAATGTGAATATTCAGCTTGAGATGCCTTTACCCACTTCGTCGATTGTTGTATCGGTCGATGAGTGGCAAACAATTAATTCTGGCAGGGATGAGATAGGAAAATGGCTTTTGAACTCTGATAATCTTGAGTTCATTGATCAGATTGGACCAAATTCCTTTAAGGGAGTTCATAAGGGCAAAAGGGTGGGAATTGAGAAGCTTAAAGGGTGTGATAAAGGGAATTCTTATGAGTTTGAGCTCCGTAAAGACCTTTTGGAACTGATGACTTGCGGGCATAAGAACATTCTTCAGTTTTATGGAATTTGCGTTGATGAAAATCATGGATTGTGTGTGGTGACCAGATTGATGGAAGGTGGATCTGTTAATGAGCTAATGTTAAAGAATAAAAAGCTTCAAACCAAGGAAATAGTAAGAATTGCTACAGATGTAGCAGAAGGGATGAAGTTTATGAATGATCATGGTGTTGCATATAGAGACCTTAACACGCAACGGATTCTGCTGGACCGGCACGGGAATGCTTGCTTAGGGGACATGGGCATAGTTACTGCTTGCAAGAGCATGGGTGAGGCGATGGAATATGAAACAGATGGTTATCGTTGGCTAGCTCCAGAGGTCTGTTCCCTATCTTTCTTCACAAGTTTCAAAATTCATGTCTTTGAAAGAAGTCAATTCTGATCAAAAATATCCTTTGGATAAGCACTTGTCACGGCCATGAACCTAGCAATGATCAAAATCCTGTTTTGCATAGATGGACAATGAAACCAGTCGATTAGCATGCATTTGAAATGTTGATTTGATTATCATATTTTTTGGTTATCAATCGCAATTCCATGCCAGGCATCAATGCCCTGTACGATATCTACTTATCGTGATGTTTTGATGTCGGGATTGTTAAGGAACCATCTCATCTAAAATTTTAAACTATTAGGTGAGGTCCTGGAATATGATTGATATTATTCTCTAACATATCTCCTCAAGTGAAAGTTTTTTAGATTTAAAACTTGCACAGACCCAAACTACCTTGTGCTTGATTTTTTTTATCAAATAGAATGGGGGTGGTGAAATTTGAACTCGTGACCGTTTAGTTAACAAAGCCTTGAAACCATGTTAAGGAACCATATCACCTAAAAGTTTAAGCTATTTATATTATTCTTTACCAGGGATAGTTTAAGGGATCATTGGTATATTTTGAGCTAGTTTGCAGATAGGTGCTGCACCATCTATCGTGTAGCTGGGTTCAAAAGTTAATTATTTGGCTACGAAATACATTCCAGCACTGTTAACTGTCACCGTGAAGTATTTCTGTCATTTTTATCTTTGATTTTCTACCTGTTACAAGCTACTGTACATTTAATTGCCTATCTTTAGTAGGAGTATCGTTTTGTGATAAATTATGTTACCCCTGCGCTCAAGGAGATTGCTTGGAATCAATTTATGAAGGTGCTATCTGGTATGCTGAAAGAGACTTTATACCACTCATCCCAACATGATTGTTTGAGCATGCGCAACATGTCTTCATGATTGTTCTTGCTTTACATCTCAACATAACATTTACCTTTGCATAAACACACTTATCTTCTCCATTAGACAAATCATCCCAGCCACTACCATATTGTTTTGGTGCCACTTTTAGCAAAATGGTTTAGTTAGTGGAGCCCGCTGATTAGATCTTTTGAGCTTTTGGCATGATTAGCGGTCCTTTTTAATACCAAGCCAATACGTGGGCACAACCTTTTTTCAATTCCATTTACCTATAGGAGCAATACACATGATAATATTCAACTCGATGTAATTCTTGAAAGGAGATTCAACTAGGTAAGTTGCAGTTATCCAATACAAGTGCTATGGCCATTATGATACATAAGTTTCCCTCCCTAAACAGGAACAGATGAATTGATGATCCACCATTTTTCTGGTTGAAAACAGATTATTGCAGGTGATCCAGAGAATATAACCGAGACATGGATGAGTAATGCATATAGTTTCGGGATGGTGGTTTGGGAGATGGTGACTGGCGAGGCTGCTTATGCTGCATTTTCACCTGTGCAGGCAGCAGTTGGTATTGCTGCTTGTGGCCTAAGGCCTGAGATCCCTAAGGACTGCCCACAAATCCTGAAATCTCTTATGACCAAGTGCTGGAACAATTCCCCATCAAAGCGCCCTAAGTTCTCTGAAATTCTATCAATTTTGCTACGGCCTAGCAACAATGTCAATAGGTAAAAGTTCTTAAGTTGATATAGCAGAAACTAAGGTATAATATTTCTTCTTGTACCTTGTGCAATCAATCTCGCAAATCAGGGAAAAGAAAGATAAAAAAATGCCTTGATTGGCCGATTACATCTTTTAGATTGTCTGCCATGGTATAAATTTATTCCATATGTCATCATGGTTGCAGCGCGAGTGATGGAAAATATCAAATAACTTTCTCTCTGTGTGGTCATGAATAACTTGGAGAAAGATGGAAGAAAACAAAGGGAAACCACGATCATATGTTTGGGCGTACAAATTTTGAGTGACAGCATTTTGTGTATCCCATGCTCTGTTTTTTGGTGGCCTAAAAGAGGCCTCTCATGTTTTTGTCTCGTGGGAAATGCGAGTTGTAAAACATCCCTTCTTTTTAGGGTCTAATTGCTTGGTTTAACTTCTGAACTTATAACCAGTCCCAAGGGGCCACGTATGGTTTTGACTATGGAAATAGATAAACAAACTAAAACCACGCAGTGCTGTTTTTATTTTATTTTTCATTTTGATCCCTTTTCTCTTGTTGTGACCGTGAGTTGCAAAATCAACATCTAACTGCTTTAAATTTACGGGCTTGGGACAAAATTGAAAGATAATGGATCGACTTAGAAAAGGAGTTAAAATTGGATGGTGTGTTTAAAGTTGTAAAGAAATACATTTTAATCACTTATTTTATAAAATTAGACCTTTTTGGTCCAAGTTTTTTAAATTTAATTTTAATACGCATCCTCATTTCTGCTACAAGTAACTAGTTTTTTTAAGGGGAGATTTTCATCAGAATTCGGTATAGAGAGTCCTCTGCTCTAACCATAAGATTGGTTGATGGTGGTGTCTTCAGGTTACATTCAATGAAAGGAGTTGAATGATATTTATTTCAAACCTTGATATTATATATATATATATATATATATATATATAGAGAGAGAGAGAGAGAGAGAGAGAGAGAGAGAGAGAGACCTAACCCAATTGTTATAAAGGGTTGAAAAATTGTTAAGGACAAAAATGCTTTTAGCCTAATTTTTCATCCACCACTGTGATGGTCAAATTCTAGGTAAACAAGCGAGTTGAATTTCAAATAAATGGATGACAAGTTGTTCAATTCTTGAAGAAAAAAAAAAGGGGGCTAAGACATGCTCAAGTGTTAGGCTAGATTCGTTGATGTGATGGGTTACGACACGACATCGGGGGGGGGGGGGGGGGGGGATATGAAAAGATATTTAATCAAGCTTTATTCAATGAGAGCCTAGTTTTCTGCAACCTGTTGCTGAATGCTGGGGTTTGCGGTGATACTTCTGCCGCTGGAGCCCGTCAGGACCCAACGAACAAGGCTGGGCCGAAAGCCGTTTCATTTCTTCTTTAGTTTTTACTTTTATTACGAGAATCCTCAAGGCTTTCAGCATTTTTAACCCAATTTATGTATGTGATCTAATATTTCAGGCCCCCTCGTCCAGCACCAGAGAAAAAGGACCATTGCAGAAGCAGGATCTAGAGTTTTCCACTTTTTTCTGAACAAATAATGAATAATAAAATTTGAACTTTGAACCGCTGATCTCGAGTCTGGCACGCCATCTTCAATACTCACCGTAGATGGATACCTTGAAGGCATATTGTAGATTACATGAATTTAAAAAGTAAAAGGGACGTTGGAGAATCTTATGGGGCAGCCAGATAATGAGCAATGAAAAGAGAAATGGATGCATATTTCGTTGGAAGCTTTCCAGACAGACATTGAAAATGCTGTAAATATATGTCGACCCATGCATGGCTCCAGTCTCTTGCACCCTCAAATTATTAAGAAATCATTTTATCTAAAAATTTAATTTATTAAATTAAATTATTAGATAAAATTACAGAATATAATTTATATTATTTTCTATCAAAAATATCCGAGAATGATCGCCATTTTCGAATTACCATAAAATCGGAATTGCCTGGTGAGCTTTTCCAACCTTCAAGGCAGGAAGGTGTGCTCTACTTAGATGGATGATACGACGTCGTGATAGAATGTGACAGGCAGACGGGAAAAGGAGAGTTGAGAAAGAAAGAGGGGATGGGAATAGGTATGAGCTCAAAGAAAAGAATGGTTCCATTTGCAGGGAAGAAGCAACCCTCTTAGCATTTGTTGGCTCATTAGGATGACTCCATCTAGTCCCATTGGCCAGTAGGGCATCGTCGGCAAAAAGGAAATAAATATAGAAAAAAAAGAGAACATATTCGGTACGAAACGGCAATCTCTTTTCGTTTTATACTAGTTTGATGGCCCGCTACGAACTTTGTTGCAGGCGGAGCAAATAATTTTTACAATTATTCAGATTAAAATATAATATTTCTATATGTAAAGATTGATATAATGAAACAGATCAAAATATTCTGTCATAACAACAGTAATATCGAAGTTTTAACTTCTAAAATTATCATCACTATTACTGTAAAAATAATAAAAACTATCAAATTATACCGAGAAAAAAAACATAAACAAAATAGTAAGCAAGAAAAACAATTAAAACATTATTATTATTATTATTATTATTATTATTATTATTATTATTATGAAAGAATAAAAAAATAGTAAAAACTTCAACAAAAGATCAAACAAAAAAATAAAATAAAAATTATTATTGTTATTACCGTAAATTTTTTTTTATCAAATTATCATGAAAAAAAACCTAAAAAACATCAACAAAGTAGTAAGGTAGAAAAACAATTAAATTAATTTTTTTTTGTGTTAATAATAAAAGGAAAAAAATGAAAGACTAAAAAAATCCTAAAAACTTCAACAAAACATCAAACAAAAAAATAAAATGAAAATGAAAATTATCATTTAACTATTAAAAGAATAAAAATTATCAGATTATCCCGAGAGGAAAAAAACCTAAAAAATATTAACAAAAGAGTAAGTAAGAAAAAAACATTAAATTATTATTATTATTATTATTATTATTATGTTAATAATGAAAAAAATAAAATAAATAAAAGACTAAAAAAACCATAAAAACTTTAACAAAAGATCAAACAAAAAAATAAAATAAAAATTATCAGGTAAAAAAAGTCATATGACGTAAAAATAAAAAACGAATAAAAAGCTAAAAGAAAGACCAAATGGAGAGGGGGAAAAACACAAATATCAATTTTCAAATGATCATAGATAAAATTTAAGAACTAATTTTTTTGGAAAAAATACCACCCCAACAAATAAGAAAACAACAAAAATTAAAAATCAAAGCCAAGCACACTTATATATACATGGACAAAAGTAGGGATTATTCTAGAAATAAAAAGAAATATAGGAATTAAAATCAAAAATTAAAAGTATAAGGGCTGAAATAAACATTAAATATAAAGGGATTACAATCTAAAATTAAAAGTATAAGGGCCGAAATGAAAATCAAATATATTATCAATTTTAATCAAAGGAAAAACTGAAGAAATTGAAACTACTGTACCAAATAAATTCATCTTTTTCAATCCAATCCGAAAATTAAAAGGAGGACCGAATTGAAAAATTGACACTGAATTAATTCCAATCGGAGGACCCAATCGAACTAAATCAAAACTTATATACCAGAAATGAGAACCAGGAACGAAATTGAAAGTGACGGGACTGAAGTGCAAAAGGTGAAAATAAGGGGGACTCTCCTGCACTTTTACGTGTAGGAGAGAGAGAAACGTGGCCAGCAGCTTTAACCGGTCTCCGCCGTGTCTACGGACATTTTTAGGTGCAACGCGCCACCGCAAGAGGAAGAAAATGCGGAGGCGCATCGAGAGAGACTCCGGTATTGCGTCTCCGAACAACATAAGACGCCGCTCACGCCACCTATACAGGGCGTGGGGCGGAACACCGGCTGGCGCGTGCCCAGCATGCATTGACAGCCACCGAAAGAAATAATAAAAAATGAGGTCAATTACTGTTTTGCCCCTATTCCCAAAGGCACCGTTTTTGTCTTATTGGGGGCTATAACCATATTTAGCCAATTTCGAAAAATAATAAAATAAGCAGAAGACTGGCAGGGCAGACCAGACCGGTCCGGTCCGATGTGCGTAATGACCACGGAGCCGCTCGGTCTGACGGCTCTTTTTGTCGTTTTCGGAGGGTTTTTTCGTTGAATCACTGTTCAAAAAGAAAAAAAAGAAAAAAAAAGGTGCTACAGTGAAACACTGAGCTCTTTTAGTATATTGTATAATTAGAAAAACACAATCAAATCTATTATAAATAATCTTTTATCAGAGGTAGTAAATCTTTCTCCAAAAAATAAACTATTAGGCTATATATGGATTTTTAAAATGAAAAAAAATGGAACTATTGATAAATATAAAACTAAAATTGTTAAAGATTCTAGATAATAAGAAGATGTGGACTATTTTAGATAATAAATGTTGACCTTTATGAGGAGATTTAAATAGAACGGCTAGAGGGGTTTCTTATCAATGAACAATACAAGATAGTTTGTAAATTTGTCAAATCATTATATGACTTCAAATGCAATGACATGGAAGATTTGACAAGGTTATGTTGTCAATTGAGTTCGAAATCAATGAAGTTAATGAATTTGTTTATGTGAAAAACACAAATAAAAGTTATGTCAATGTATGTCTCTATATGAATGATATGTTAGTTTTGGGTAGTAATGATCACAACAATATATTAAAATAATCTAAATTCTTACAAGTTAGTTTTTTTAAGCTTTTTTTTTGTGTTTTCATAAATAGTAAATGATTGTCTTATAAATACAAATTTATAAGACATCTTATGGACTTATTTTATTCCAATCTCATTATGTTGAGAAAATCCTCAACAAATTTTCTAAAGATGATAAAAACCTTGTTGAAATACCAATTGATATAGATGTAATAAACCAATTAGACCATTCTTGAATAGTTGAAAGCCTAATATATGTTATTAACTATATAAGGCATGATATTGCTTACTCGGTTAGTAAACCAATAGATTTACAAGTAATCCAGGTACATCATTTGAAAAAAAAGTAAAAAAAGATACTCAAATATTTGAGGTATGTTGTGGACTATGGGCGATACTATATTAATTCACCAGCAATATAAGAGTATAATGATGTTAATTGAATATCCAATATTGAGAATTTGAAGTCCACAAATGGATATATCTTCATATTTGGTGAAATAGCTATGTCATGAACATCTTCCATGTAAACATGTATCAGTAGATCCACAATGATAATAAAGTTTATTGTTCTTGATAAAACTAGTGAGAAAGCTAAATGTATTTAAAATTTTATATAGAAGATTCCATATTTGACAAAACTAGTGTCAACTATTTATGTCCATTATGATAGTTAATCAACAATTCAAATGACATAATGTAATATGTATAATGACAAGTCTAGACATATAGATTGTCAATATAATATATTTAAACACATGCTTTTGATTAAAATTATTTTCAATGACTATTTAAAATAAAAAAACAAATATCATGTATTCATGAACTAAAAGTTTATCGAGAGAGTTTATGTATAATTCATTGGGATGAATAAGTTTAAAGCTATTAAAAGATAAAAAAAGAGAGTATAATAGTGGTAACCATACCTAGTTAATTGGAGATTTTAAGATTTAGTTTAAATGAGAAACTAAGTTATATAACATTCTTAGTAATACTGGAAAACTATTATTTCTTGTTTATTCTTACGATAGAATAAGTGTTAGTTGAATCATGATAAATAGTGAGTTGAGTTCTTAATGATTTTCATATCTTGATACACCAAATAGAATATAATATAATACTCTTAACAAATGTCGCATATGTGAGTGAGAAATATGATCAATCTCTTAAGAATTTTGATAAAAACTAAATTTGTTAAGGCACTCGTGAATCCAAGAATTGTTTAAAATCAAAATGAACACAACAATGAGAATAAAAAGAAATATCTAGGTATAAAAACATGTGAGTATTATTGTCTTAGTTTAAGCAAAATACTAAACATTTATAAGCATCATGTTCACTTTTAATCGAATAAATTTGATAGTATTTCATTAAGGAAGTTTCGTAGCAAGAAACTACATATCTTGATGTAGTACTTTATCAAATAAATATCTTTTAAACTATCTTTGAGTCATTCTCAAAAGAGTGAGATAATTTCCATTCATGTGGTAAGTTATTTGAAATTTATTCAATTAAAATTAAATTATAGTTAAATGATAAATTAATCTTAAAGAGCCCTTTTTTTCAACTAAAAGAACCTTCGATTTTTTCTAGATTTAATTCTTGATTTATGATGGTTAATAAAAAATTGATAATTGTAGGAATTAATTCTCTAGGTTTTTTTTTGGAAAATCAATATAAAAAGGGTTGAAAGAAGAGTTTCTAACTTGAACTTTTCACATTCTTTCTCACCTCATTTTTAATGTTTTTTTTTATGCTTTGGTGGAAGAGAATGAATGAGATTGCAAAGACCAATTGTTTTTTCTCTTTAATTTAGGTAAAAACATTGTGTTATTGTATTCTAAGAAGCAAAAAAACAAAAAAGTTCTTTGTCAACATCTTTTTTTCCACCACAAGTATAAATAAATAATTTTACTATTATGAAGTTTTTGAAAAGATAAAATAATCCTTGGTCAACAATTTTATATTTTGTTGACTTCGGGGTAAACATGACATTTACTGTGCAAAATTTTGAAAAAGATTAACATGCCCCGTACAATATTTTAATAACCAACGAGTCATTAGAAAAGACCAAATCACACCACCTCCAAGGCTCCCATTTTTTCCATCCAAGGATAAAAATAATAATTTTACTATAACAATTCATAATAATTATATCTAGTGCTACAATAAAAGACTAATGTCATACACACACATACACTAATTTATTGTCTATTATTTTTATTATCAAATACGAGCAAGTAAATTAAATATAATGAAATGAATTCCAAACAAAATCAAAGAAAAATGATATGATAATAATTATTTAAGGATGATTTCAAATGACATAAATAATTCTTTGAACTCTCGATCAAGGAATTAGTTTCTTTCCAAATGGAATGACCGGAAAATCTATTCCAGTTTAAAAAACAAAATAAACTGAAATATATTTCATCACATGTAGAATCTCATCCTATTCTAGAAACTCTGATCAAATTCTGACGGGAATGTCATGGTTCCGTTCTACTTATTCTATTCCAACTAAATAGTATTTATATATTTAAAAAAATAATATTTAATTTTATAATATTAATTTTATCTCTTATTTGATCACTAGACCGAAATGTTTTTAGGAGTCTCCTAATATATTAGTATATCTCAGGTTAAAAGTTTAAAGTAATAAAAAAATAGAAAAACCTTGCGATGTTGCTGATGGAGTTCTAGTAATTTTGTCTAAATTCATAATTTTATTTAGAAAAATCATTTATTGTGTTCTTTTTTAGATTAAATATTTCTCAATTTTATTATTGAATAATAAATTTATTAGAAATTGAACTACATAATTTATTTTTATTTTTTTATGTGAGGTTATTGTAATATGATGATCTAAGTCATGAATTCACAATGTTAATCCAGGCTAACTTGAATTGATTTAATATATTGTTGCTTTAATACTTGTTTTTTTTAAATATTATTTTGATTTTTTATAGTTAAATTATATTTTTTTAGATTTAAAATTTAAATGATAATTTTAATTTCTTTATATATATATATAAAATTATATATAACAGTAGAACCTAAAAAACACGTTAAAATAATATAAAACTAAAATATATAATTTTAAATGAATAAAAAAACACAAACCAGAATAAAGTTAACGGCCATGTTCTCTCGATGGGTCCATTTGAATTTCCCATCCCATCCCTGTCCAGAACCCTAAGGCCACAGACCGAATGCAAAACCATAAATACCCCCATCCCCACACTTTCTCAACTCCCATTTCTCTAAACCCAAAATAAATAAAAAATCTCTGCTTCACATTTACTCCACCAAATCCCACTTCCCCCTTCCTCCCCTAAATTCCACCCTTCCTCACAGGGCTAATCGGTACGTTTCTCTCTTCCTCTAATCAATCTCTTGCTTAACATCTTCGCATTCGAATCTTACTAGGCCTCAGGGTTTATGGTTTTATTATCAATACCGGTTTTGTTTATTTCATTTTAACAATTTTGATGGGTGTTCATCGTTTCTTTGGCAGTTTACTATACTTTATGCTTCCTAAAAAGCGACCTGTTGAAGCAGTGCTGGTTGAAGGAGAAAAAGCACCAGATAACAGCATATCAGATTCATATTCTTTCAAAAAGAACCGGATCGATTGCTCCTTGGAATCGAACGTGTTTAGTAACAAAAACAGTTGCGTTATTGGTGATTGCAGTAACACTGACAGCGGCAGTAACAACCACTGTAAAGAGGAGGAGCTGATCATAGCACCTGGTGATTCGAACCCGATGGAGATTGATGAGGATCTTCACAGTCGCCAGCTTGCTGTTTATGGAAGAGAGACGATGCGAAGGCTTTTCGGTTCCAACGTTCTTGTTTCCGGGATGCACGGTCTTGGTGTTGAGATTGGTATGGATTATGAGACTTCTTTTTTTTAGTTGATGCTACCAGGTGGTTTCCCTTTGTGATTTGTTGGATTTGTTTGTGAATAGATCGCTTCATTGATATAATATTTGGCTTCTGTGGTTCTTAAGTTTGCATTTAAGTTTCATTTATTATGTTTTAAGGTCAGGATAGGCAATTCTAAATGATGGGTCTTTCTCCTGAATTCCAATATAGGCCTTCCTAGAAGGATCATGAACTGGAACAAGAGCTGGTCAGAAGCTGCATTTTCCCAAGTACAAGACATTAGAACCCAATTCAATGTGCTGACATTATAAACTCTTATGCAACAGAAATTATTTATTCGGTGTGGGCAATCCTTTGTGGCAAATCTACTGGAACTTCAGTTTTATTTTAAGAAGAAACAAGACTGGTATTACATTAGCCCAAACAAGAAACATTATGTTGTTTCTACTGAAATATAGCACCATGTAAGCCTATAAACCGCCACATTACACTAACATCTAGAATCTTTGATTTGAAACTCACCTGGAGCATTTTGGAAAGCAATTGCAAACGCACTTAAGAGTTTACAAGCCTCGGCTGAATCAAGAACAAACCACTAGCACTTTGATGAGCAATAACCTGGTGGTCCAAAAACACATTAGTGGCAATAACACCCACAGCGGCAGATAACAGCATATCAGATTAATATTCTCTTAAACTTGCATTGCGATTAAGATTGAGCACATCATACATGGATGATTGAGAATAGTAAACTTAAAAACTCATTTTATTTTGCTGAAAATGCTTAATGGAAGAGCCTTAAAACTAATTTACTTCGATAATAGTTGCTGGCCTTTCTCCTGGCAAGTGAACTTGATCTTGGACCTTTTAATTTGACCTCTCAAGCTCTTTTTATTCTGCCTGAAACTTCTCATTTTCCATTGTGGTACTGCATTGTTCTAGATGTGGGTTCAACTTTATGCTTGTGTAATATATTAAAAAGTCAAAATCCTTATGCACATTGTTTTTTTGGTTTGATTTGTATATATCATGGGTTCGGGTTAAAAACAAAACAAAATTTTAAAATTGTGATTAGGAAAGGGAGCCTCTGCTAGCTATTTGTCTTCACATGTTTTCCATTTTAGTCCTGTTTGTTTTTTATTTAGTTTTTTTATCTCAAATTTTGATTGAATCAATAGGATTCATATCAGTTGATTGTTATTTTTATTAACCTTGTGCTGGATAGTCTGTATGATATCTATATCTATTTTTTTTTCCTATGGGTGTGGGGTGATTATCTAAAACTGCAGAAGCCATTGTTTGAGTTGAGATAGCTTTATTTAAGGAATGCTACTGTCTTTAATTTTGGATTGTTTCTTGTTCCTATTGGTGTTGAATTTATTGACTCTGTGTCTTTCTAATGTGTATCTATCTGCTGTAATTCTCTTGAAACAGCAAAAAACCTCATTCTTGCTGGTGTCAAGTCTGTGACATTGCATGATGAAGGAATATTGGAGCTGTGGGATTTATCCAGCAACTTTGTTTTTTCTGAGAATGATGTTGGTAAGAACAGGGCCCTAGCATCTGTTCAGAAGTTGCAGGATCTCAACAATGCAGTCACCATCTCTACCTTAATTACAGAATTGACAACAGAACAGCTTGACAAGTTCCAGGTATTTCCTTGTTTAACCACTTTGATATTATCAGAAGAAATCTTGTCCAAATATATGCATTGTGCCATCTTGACCATCTTTTTATAATCTTGATTAAAACCTGCAATTTGCTTAGCAGGTACTTTATCAAGGTTACCAGCAAATCTTTCTTTCACAGAAAAAATGTTATTACAAATGCATGTCAGAATATGCTGCTGAAATCGATTTTTTGTGGTATATTATATGCATTTATCTGAATAATTTGTATTGTGAATGGCTAATTTTCTCTTGCAACAAATCAGGTGGTCATTTTCAGTTAATGTTTGCAGATTAATTATGCTATTCTAGGCTGGGCCTATAGTATTATTATGCCACATGCATAACCCTACAAAAGTGAAAGCATAGAACCGGCCCTTTTCCTTCTGTGTTACATCATGTTGTTGTGTGACCTTGCACTGCAAGACATGCCAATTCTTAAGAATACAATTGCTTGGTTCAATGAACTTCCAATTTCTTCTGTCTGCAAAAGCTTGCAAGTATAATATTCACTTAACAAAACATAAAATTTATAACCTGTTATATAAGATGGTCTCAACACTCAAAAGCATTACATAATCTAAGAAATTATAATGGAAATGCATGAACAAGAGGACAGTAGTGAAGATTAGTGTGCAGGAGTACACGTCTTGGTACAAAGGATCACGTTGCAACACCTTTTCGATTCAATAATAAAATTCAAGATAATCTCAATGCTCTTGTTAAGGATTTATATCTTCATGCAAATATTGGGAAAAAACCCCCATCCAATGACGTTATATTTCCAGTGGATCATCACTATGTCCTGGCGTGTGAGCCAACAGTCCCCCCAAAATCTGAAAAATTCACTAGTCCCTATGATATGGTACATGCTTCATATTTGTCCTATAATTTTCTAACTTCATTTCTCCAAAAGGTGTTATTCTTTTCCTTAAAGTCATATTGTGTTGAAGCGCCCCCCCCCCCCCCATCCATCAATCTAGTCATCTTCTGCTATTGATTGTGTGTTATTTCTTCATCTGGTCTGCTCGAATACATTGCCTATCTTATTTTAGAGAAATCATATGTATTTGCCTATACTGCATTATGCCAGATGCTTTTTTTCTGTTGGTGCAGGCTGTTGTATTTACAGATCTCAATCTTGACAAAGCCATTGAGTTTAACGACTACTGCCATAATCATAAGCCCCCCATCTCTTTTATCAAGGCTGAAGTTAGAGGTCTCTTTGGCTCTGTGTTTTGTGACTTTGGACCTGAATTCACAGTGTTTGATGTTGATGGAGAGGAGCCACATACTGGTATAATTGCATCTATCAGCAATGATAACCCTGCACTGGTGTCATGCGTTGATGATGAAAGGCTTGAGTTTCAAGATGGGGATCTTGTTGTTTTCTCTGAAGTGAAGGGAATGACAGAAATGAATGATGGAAAACCAAGAAAGATTAAGAATGCGAGACCATATTCATTTAATCTCGAGGAAGACACCACAAACTTGGCTACCTATGAGAAAGGTGGGATTGTTACACAGGTGAAACAGCCCAAGGTGTTGAATTTCAAGACATTGAGAGACGCAATTAAAGATCCTGGTGAATTTCTTTTGAGTGATTTCTCCAAGTTTGACCGTCCACCTCTCTTGCACTTGGCATTTCAAGCACTGGACAAGTTCGTGTCTGAGATGGGTCGTTTCCCTGCTGCTGGGTCAGAAGAAGATGCTCAGAAGCTTATATATCTGGCAGGTCACATCAATGAAAACTCAGGAGATGCCAGAGTGGAGGACATTAATCCAAAACTGTTGCGGCACTTTGCATTTGGTGCCAGGGCTGTATTGAATCCTATGGCAGCTATGTTTGGTGGTCTAGTGGGACAAGAGGTTGTCAAGGCATGTTCTGGAAAGTTTCATCCTCTCTTTCAGGTTGGAATCATTTTTTATTTTATTTTGTTGAATCTTCGTAAGTCTTTCTATTTCTAGCCAAGTTAGGCATGCAGTAAACTTCAGTTTTTGTTCTTGAGCTTTTTAAAACTGTCAAAGAATTTCATCTATATACTTGTGGTCTTTGTACATAAACAAATGGAGTGTTCTTTTGTGCACACCAATTTTATCTACATATGTGCTCTGTTTGGACCATCAAATTTAGTTTGATCAGAAGTTTTAAATATTGTTGTGCACTTTGTTCGGGTCTTCCTTTAATTCAGTTTGATCAGAAGGACTTTTAAATACTGTTGAGGGTTTCACCTATTAACCTATAGTGAGTTATTATTATAACAACTACCTACCTTTACTTGCCTTGGATGGGACTGTTTCCAAAGTTAAACATCTACCTATTGACTCAACTTCACTGCTTGTCGTGGTAAGCTAACTTTGCCTTTTCTGCTGTAACAGTTCTTCTATTTTGACTCTTTGGAATCACTTCCAACAGAGAATTTGGATCCCAGTGATTTCAAGCCACTAAATAGCCGTTATGATGCACAAATCTCAGTTTTTGGGTCCAAGCTTCAGAAGAAGCTAGAGGATGCTAATTTGTTTGTAGTAGGATCTGGTGCACTTGGCTGTGAGTTCTTGAAAAATTTAGCACTGATGGGTGTTTCATGTGGTAAACAAGGAAAGCTGACAATAACTGATGATGATGTGATTGAGAAGAGTAACTTGAGCAGGCAGTTTCTCTTCCGTGATTGGAACATTGGACAGGCCAAATCCACTGTTGCTGCTTCTGCTGCTGCATTAATAAATCCTCATCTCAAGATTGAAGCACTGCAAAATCGTGTGAACGCTGAAACTGAGAATGTATTTGATGATACCTTCTGGGAAAACTTAACTGTTGTTGTCAATGCTTTAGACAATGTCAATGCAAGACTTTATGTTGACCAGAGGTGCTTGTACTTCCAAAAGCCTCTTCTCGAGTCAGGAACCTTGGGTGCCAAATGCAACACTCAGATGGTCATTCCTCACCTTACTGAAAATTATGGCGCTTCAAGGGACCCACCAGAGAAACAAGCACCTATGTGCACTGTGCATTCGTTCCCACATAACATTGATCATTGCCTGACATGGGCTCGATCTGAGTTTGAGGGTTTGGTTGAGAAAACTCCAGCAGAAGTTAACGCCTATCTATCAAATCCAGTTGATTATACTAATGCTATGATCAAAGCTGGTGATGCTCAGTCAAGGGACACCTTGGAACGTGTTCTTGAGTGCCTTGAGAAGGAAAAATGCGAGACATTCCAGGATTGCATCACATGGGCACGTTTAAGGTGCTCTCTTTGATTGGGTCTCCTATTCTTTCTTTATGGTAGGGCATACCTTATTCCATTTTTTGATGTTATGATTACTTTAACTTCAGGTTTGAAGATTATTTTGCTGATCGGGTGAAGCAGTTGATCTTCACTTTCCCTGAAGAAGCATCTACTAGTACTGGTGCTCCGTTCTGGTCAGCACCAAAGAGATTCCCCCAACCACTTCAGTTCTCAACTGCAGATCCAAGTCACCTCCATTTTGTGATGGCAGCATCAATATTGCGAGCAGAGACTTTTGGGATCTCAGTTCCTGAGTGGGCGAAACATCCCAAGACATTGGCCGAGGCTGTAGAGAAGGTGACTGTGCCAGAATTTCAGCCGAGAGAAGATGTGAAAATTGAGACAGATGAAAAGGCTCTCATTCTGTCTACTGCATCTGTAGATGATGCAGTGGTGATCAATGAGCTTATCAGGAAACTAGAGCAGTGCACGCATAAGCTTCCACCTGGGTACAGGATGACCCCAATTCAGTTTGAGAAGGTGGTCTCTCTTGTTCAATATATTCAGCATGCATTTATTTGGGCCATCCTGGTGTTGAATAAAGCAGGATGTTATCCAACCTTTTTTTTTCCATTCATTATAGCAGCTGATAATTTTGAAATATTTGCATGAATTGATGTTTGCTTCTTGATGTAGACTTGAAGAATGTTTAATATGTGGCCAAAATATAATGGGAGTTACTTTATCGGTCATTTGATACTCGTACCAAACCAAATTTAAGTGGATTTCCTTGATTGTGCAGGATGACGATACAAACTACCACATGGATCTGATAGCTGGTCTTGCCAACATGAGAGCAAGAAACTATAGCATTCCTGAGGTTGACAAGCTGAAAGCCAAGTTTATTGCTGGAAGGATCATCCCTGCTATAGCAACCTCCACAGCTATGGCCACTGGTCTTGTGTGCTTGGAGCTGTATAAGGTCCTGGATGGTGGACACCAGGTGGAGGACTACCGCAATACATTTGCCAACCTTGCACTCCCTCTATTCTCCATGGCCGAGCCTGTCCCACCCAAGGTTATCAAGCATCAGGATATGAGCTGGACAGTTTGGGACAGGTGGATTCTAAAAGACAATCCTACCTTGAGGGAACTTCTGCGATGGCTCAAGGATAAGGGGCTCGATGCCTACAGCATTTCACATGGCAGTTGCCTGCTTTACAATAGCATGTTCCCTCGGCACAAAGACAGGATGGACAGGAAGATGGTCGATCTGGTTAGGGAAGTGGCCAAAGCCGAGCTGCCTCCATATCGTCACCACTTTGATGTTGTTGTTGCTTGTGAGGATGATGAAGGCAATGATGTTGACATTCCCCCAGTATCCATCTACTTCTCTTAGGTTATCTTTAGTCAGCCCGCCAGTCTTGATTTTAGGACGAGGGTTTGGAGTCCTTCAGATTTTATTTCAATGCTGCATCTTTGAGTGCATAAGATTTGATATTTTTCACACAACCGTGTGATATATACTAAATAGTAACTTGTATTCCCCTGCGATGCCTTTTTCTTTCACTAGATATGAGTAGGAAGTACTGTGAAACCTGAGTTTCTTACATGGCATTTGCCATGGGAAGAATTTCTGCAGTTGAAGTCAGGTTATCTGTTCTCGACCCTGCTAATTTGTCTTTGATAAGGGAGATTGACTTGGACATTTACATGGAGGATGCAACCGGATCCTGCGAAGTGATGATATCTTTCAACAGGTTTTTGAAAGACAATTTAGTGAGAGAGAGTGATCTGCCCTATACGGGCTTGATGTAATTTTCGTTGTTTGTCGCAGTGGCTCCCTTCCTTGTATGAAAATAGGAAGAAAGTTACCAGGTACATTGTTGATTTTACTCGGATGAACATAAAACTTTGAAAATTGTTCACAAATCTCGAGCCGCCCCTGTACGTGTGTTTGCTATGGTTGTTGCTTGTGTTTTTAAATTTTTTATTGTCGTTGGCTTGCTATATTTTTTAAAAAAATTGAAATTTTTATATTTTTATTGTTTTGTTTTAAATTAATTATTTTTAATGTTTTTAAATTATTTTAATGTACTTATATCATAAATAATTTTAAAAAATTAAAAAAAAGTTATTTTAATTTATTTATAAATAAAAAACATTTAAAAAAATTGGCTTAAAATACAAAACCTTCTATGAGATATATTTATTTTATTTTATTTTGGCCGAAATATTTTATACTAGTAAAAAAAAAAAATAATTTTTACTTTGTTTAAAATATCAGTTCATTATAGATTTTTAAGACAAAACTATCCAGTTTCATTCCACATGTTACATTCCGGATTAAAGTTTTGGTCATTTAAAAAACTTAAATTGAAAAGCCATTAAATGATATAAAATTAATTGAAATCATTTCAGGTCTGAAGTTTGAACCAAAACCAATCCCTAACCTCTTTTCTTCACAATCTCAAGTTCCTAAATCTCAACCAAAACATTTTTCCAATTGACATCTCGTCTTTTACAACCCCTCCCTAATCTTCACTCTTGCAAGTTGCACTACTGCAACCGTGTAATGTCATCTTCTATTTTTTATCTGTGGCTCTGTTACAAGCCAAAGGCCAAACCCTAGTCAACATATATATATAGGGGCAATGTGCAATTCTATTAAGTTTAAGGGCAACAATTAATTAGCGTTTAATCTAGGGTCTATTATGCAATTATTTAATTCTATGTCAGTGATTTTTATTTATGTATTTATGTATTAATGGCTAGTTTATTATGTAATGGTGTTAGTGGTTAAGTGGGTAGTTAATTACGGGTGCCATGTTGTATTTACTATCTATTTAAGTTGGGGAAATTAATGAAAAGTTATCTTTGATATTTAACAATTTGAGATTTCTCAACTGGAGGCCCTGCCTCCTTGAATTGCCAGAACCACTATCAAATTCCATAATTAAATTCGTTACTAAGTTCTTTGGGAGTAACAGGCTCATGTCTATTAATTTTGTGGCATCGCTTTCTTAGAATTTAGAACTATCTTTAAATTAAGATTAATAACTTTCTTGTTATCCCTTCCACTAAACTTTGAGTATTTTATCTTTCCACTGTTCTTAAAGACCCAATCTGAATTACATCATCGGTGTTTGCAGGTCTGCAGCAAAGCTTGTGTTGAATTGGAAAAGGAAGTTTAGGATTCTTTTAGAAGAAATTTTATCTTATGTTGCATTTAGTTGCACATCCCAAAATTCTTTACAAAACACAAAAATATATATGAATACTTGTATTGTCGAACCAACCGTTGTTTCTTACAAAACAATTTGATCACCTTCTATTGGGCTGCTAAAACAAAATAAAAATGGAAGAGTAGTTTGTTAAAAGGGTGGAAGGCTTGAAGTAGCCAGCTATATGAAATTTGGTTGTTGGGAAGGGGCTGAAATTTGGTCTCCAATGTATAACAATTATGTCCACCTTATAGTGACAATGTTGGTACTGATTATTTTTTCTTGAATAAAAAGGAAAAGGGAAAGTGATGAAATAGAAATTCTCTATTGTATTGGTGCTTGTGATTTTGAGACAACTTGATGAATTACAATGTGATAAGAAGGTTGTTCTTTTTTAGTTGTGAAGACCTGCTTTCATGCTCATTTTTGCTTTGCAAATTGCTTTGGCATAAATAAGCAACAACCACTAGCTCTGCCAAGTTGGTCTCGCAGAGCATCGTGTGCACAATTACCAAGTCAAGTGTGTGATTCTTCATTGATTAATTATAAGTTCTTTATATATATATATATAAGTTTTAAATTCAAACTAAAAGAAACGAGAAAATAAAATGAAGAAAATATTAACCTTCTTGGCAGTAGACATGGCTTCAGTAGCATAACTGCTCGGACTACAGAACATCTAGCATAACTTCATGTTCAAGCGTAATAGGACATGTATTCAAAATAAATATACTTTAGAGGCATATCCTGAGTATAAAACTATTTTTTTATAGTGTCTATTTCATATCAGCATTACATTAGCCAAAAACTCAAATATACATGTTCATTGTAGTACATTTCTCCTATTTGACAACTCATCTATCATAATAGAACATCCATAAAGTTTCCAATTAGCCTTGATTCCTAATAGATATTCAGGGACATCATGAATGATGGTCTTTCAAAATCATAACATGATGGTCTTTCAAAACCAGGTCCCATTAATGTTATGACATTTATCATTGGTTGATAATAGTATGATTTAACACTATTAAATGATAAATTAATATCATACCACCATCTTGTTATGACCTTTCTTGCATTATATTAATTTTCTTTAGAAGTCATTGCACTTTTAATGTTAGGTTGTGAACGTAGGGTAGCTCGTGGAACAAATAAAGTCATTTTTTCTAGTTACACTTATGTCTTGCATTGTTAATCTTTTATTTGCTTGTGAATTGATATCACTTAAATTAGGATTTGCATCATCACCCTCTTCATTATAAAGTCTTTTCTTAATTGTTTCATTTGTCATTCACATTTGAAAAGATCTTTTTACAAGTTTCAATTTCGCTTTTAATACCAGCAAGGTGATACTTTAGACAAGTAATATCACCACCATTTATTGAATTTTCTTTGCTTATTCTCCAAGAGATACCATATTCTTGAAGTCTGTTGACACTTCAGGTCTTCAAAAAAATAAAGAGACATTGCTTGAGATGTTTAATAAAGTTATCAAAGAAATGGGACATGAAAATATTGACCAATTGGTTATTGATAATGAGTTTGCATTCAAGACTGCTGGAAAAGCTTTATAACAAAGGTATGATATTTTCTTTTGGTCTCCTTATGTTGCCCATTACATTGATTTAATGTTAGAAATTCTCATCCAAGATATTTTATAACGATTGATGAAACCATTTAAAAGGCAAGAATAATAACCAAGTTTTTATATATACTCATGCATGAGTTTTAGCTTTGATGAGAAAAGAATTTACTAATGAAAATTATTTATGTTGTCTTGCCATTACAAGGTTTGCTACCAATTTTTTAAGCATTCAATGTTTACTTAACTCTAAGAATGAGCTTCGACAGATGTTTACTTGCACAAAAGTGGTAGAATCAAGTCATGATAAAAGTAGAGTTGAAAAGGAAATAACTGCTATAATTTTACAAGATACAAACTTTTAACCTTGATGTGAACATGTAGTCACAGTTGGTGAGCCTTTAGTACAAGCTCTTAGGTTAGCAGACAGTGAAAAAAAATCAGCAATAAGTTATTTATATGAGACAATGAATAAAACAAAAAGAAGTCATCAAGACAAGGTTGGAAAATAGAGTATCTCAACATGGACCATATATTCAGGTAATTGGTGTTAGATGGGACAAACAACTTCATAATCCATTATATGTAGCAAATTGTGTTTCTTAATCCTGGAATATATTTTAGGCATTCTTTTTTAAAATAAAAAGAAGTTTATTAGAGGTTTAATTAACACAATTACTATATTGGTCCTTGATTGTGACATTCAAGATATAATTAGTGGATAACTTTAGGAATATAAGAAAGAAGTTGGTGATTTTGGCATGTCGTTAGCTATTCGTTAAAGAAAAAAACTAAAGTCTAGGTAATAACTTTTTGTTTTTTAAAATATAATGTTTTTTTTTTGTATCTATAATATCTAATTTTTTTTCTTATCTGGTTGTATGGTGGGAGCAATTTGAAAAATGATACTCAAGACTTCAAAAGTTTACAATTCGAATTCTTAGTCAATGTTGTAGTGCAATTGGGTGTGAAAGAAATTAGACTATATTTGAATTTATCTATTCTAAAAGGCGAAATAGGTTAGAGCACAAGAGACTAAGTGATCTAGTATTTGTCCGTTATAATCTAAGGATTCAACAAAGTTAAAATATCAATATTATTATATCAATAATGATATTGAGAATAATAATAATTTTCTATTAAATTGATATTGATTTTTTAAAATTAAATTTATCACGAATATATATGATTTATATTCATGTTGTTTTCTTTCATATTTATTTTTTTTAGGAATTTGAGCAAAACAAGAGATGCTTTAGTTCCTATTAGCTTTGATAACATTGACCTATTAAATGAATGAATTTGTGAAGAACCCAATCTTCTTGATGGAGATGATATAAGTTGAGAGACTATTATAACACCTTTGTCTACTTTGATTTTAAAAGATGAAGAGACATGTTTTAATGACAAGAATAAGTTTGGTGTAAATGACCAACTATTGAAATGTCTAGTTGATGACTTTTCTTATATACCACCACAATATCAAGATCTTTATTTTTATATTAATGATGAAGAGGATGCTTGATTTATATTTCTTTTGTTTTAAGACATTTTACTTTACAATATTTTGGAATTTTATTCAAGTCAAATTACTTTAAGTTAAAGTTCTATTTAATCTTAACTATATAGAGATGTTTCTGATTTTAAGATTATGTTTGTTTGACTTTATGTTTGTATTGTATAATTTAAAGTTAATTTATCTTGAATTTGAATTATATTTGTTAAATTAATATTTTAAATTTTTTCATATATATAATTTATATGAACAATACTACCTTAAATGGAACGTCAAAACACTCTAAAACCAAAATATTTTATTCCAATTGAAAAAAAAACACATATCAGAATGAAATTGACAACCTTGATAGTCAGAATAGCATTCTAGAGTTATTATAGACCAATCACCTGATTCAAATAATTCCCCTTTCATTTTCTTCACACACTAAGGACTGTTTGACAATATGTTTCACAAGTGTTTTTTAAAAATATATATATTTTATTATTATTATTATTATTATTATTATTATTTTTATTTTGTATTTTAAACTAATTTTTTGATATTTTTAGATTATTTTAATATGCTGATATCAAAAATAATTTTAAAAAAAATATAAAAACACCATTATGATAGTTTTTTGAATGTTTGAGAAAATAAGAAGGCACTAACTTTCTTGCATGTTTGAGAGTATGATTAAAGTTATTTTTTAAAATATTTTTTGTTCAGAAAAATATGATAATGATATAAAACAAAATAACATTACCATATTAAAATGATATAAAACATTAAAATAATTAATTTAAATAAAAATATAAAAAAATCTTGAAAGTTTTTTCAAAAATAATTTTATGTTCCTCCTCTCTCTCCCAGATAGGGGAGAAATCACGACAGTACCGCGAAAACACAGCCCTTGACCTCTCCAGCCACTATAAATAACAGAAGTGAATAAATACCCCTCCCTTCTCTCCCTCCATCTCTAAAAAAAAGCAAACAAAAATCACTCAATATTCCTCCACAAGTAAGCAAAACATAAACCAGTCCCTTCACTCTCTCGACTGGTCTCCCTTTCTCTATCATATTCCATTCTTTTCTTCTTCAAGTCCTAATCAAGTACGTCTCTCTCTCGCTTCTTTTCCTTTGCTCACGATCATGCTGAAGTTAGGGCTAGGACCAGGATTCATGATTCTGGTACCGATCTTTGTTGCGATTGCAATCGTTAACAAGAGCCTATCTTTGATTTCGATTCTGATGATTTGTATGGGAATTTGTGGTTTGTTTGGCAGTCTACTGTACTTTATTCTTCCTAAAAGGCGACCGGTTGAAGTTGTGTTGGTAGAAGGAGAAGGAAGTGAAAACAACTCAGCAAAAGATTCTTCATCGGTTATTAAGAAGCATCGGATCGATTGCTGTTTGGAATCGACTGCTGCCAATATTAAGAAGAATAACAGTAGTGTTATTGGTGAGTGCAGTGGTATTAGTAGAGAGAGTGGTGGTGTTCTGAATATGGCGCTTGGAGATTCCAATCCTGCGGAGATTGATGAGGATCTTCATAGTCGGCAGCTTGCTGTGTATGGTAGGGAGACGATGCGGAGGCTCTTTGCTTCCAATGTCCTTGTGTCTGGGATGCAAGGTCTTGGTGTTGAGATTGGTATGGTTGTTTGACTCTTTTTTTGTTCGGTTTCTTGAATATATGCGCGCGCGCGCGCGTGTTTTCTTTCTTTCTAGTTCTGTTTTCATTTTTTGTGATTGCCTAATGTTATAGTGATTTTTTATGATGAATGTTTTGGGATGAGATAGATGATTATATATATATATATATATTAACTTTTTTATTTCTTTCTAGTTAAAGGAGATTAGATTTCAGCTACTGTGGTTAGAGACTTGGTTCTAAGCTTGATTTGTGTTGGTTTAACTAGTGAGCTATTTAAGATAATCACTTCAATAAGCTTCTAGGATAATTTGGTGGTGTTGTTTTGTGGATTTATTGTTTTTTTTGGCCGAGGAAACTTTGGAAATGGAATGTTGAATTTGTGTTTAGGGAGGAGAGGGCTATCCGCAAGTTATTTGCCTTCATTTGCTCTTATTTTTTGTTTCTTTAGTTTTCCTCTTGACTTCTCCTAGTTCATTTCGAGCTACATCAGTTGAATGGGAGCCTGGTTATTGATCTTGCCTTGGGGCAGCTTGTTGGATATGATTTTCTTCTTGGATCTATTCTTTGCTGCAGCTATTTTTGAGCATTCTTGGCATTTGTGTCTGCCTTGAGGGTGCATGTGTTTAAATAATGTAATGTTTCTCATTTTGTTTAAATATTGTTGTTGTTGGTGTTAAGATTTTGACAATGTTTCTCTTTCTTTTTTTCTTTCTGCAGCTAAAAACCTTGTTCTTGCTGGTGTCAAGTCGGTAACGTTGCATGACGAAGGGGTAGTGGAGCTCTGGGATTTGTCCAGTAACTTCATTTTCTCAGAGAATGATGTTGGCAAGAACAAAGCCCTTGCTTCTGTTCAGAAGTTGCAGGAACTCAACAATGCAGTGGTCATTTCTACTTTAACTGCAGAATTGACGAAAGAACATCTTTCAAAGTTCCAGGTAACTTCTATATGGCTTTCTCCTGATTAGTTTATTTGAGGGCCTCTTGTCCAAAAAGTGAATTTTAACATCTTGGGCTGTATATGCTTGGTTACACTCAGTTTTTCCGTGGTAGGTACCTTGTCACAGTCACAAGCTTTCTATGAAAAGAAAAGCAAATGCAGAAGTTACTATAGAACATTGTATGGACACGTTACTGAATACTCTCTTTTATATTTATATGTGCAGAATTTTTAACAATCCATTGCAAGCAACTGGTTTTATTTAGTTACCAATATGGTTGGTAATGCTAGTTTGTATTTACAGTCTTTATGTCATGATATTTTGGTAGAGCCTGTAGTGATTTTATATTACATGCATGGATGTGGGGCTCGGGGAGCTGAGATGGATTTTAGAAATGCTGTGCTCTAAATATGAAGTGCAATTTATTAGAACTGGTTGGTCCAGAATTTGGGGGGAACAAATCTGGTCCTTTATAGGGCCATGTTAAACATTGACTGAAACTGTGATATGCCACTACTTCCTAACTTTATCTTATTTTCTTCATGGGCTTTATGGTGGGCTGACTTGTAAAATTGTTTTACTGCTGAAAATCACATGTAAAGGTCCAATAATAATAATCATAAAAGGCTGAACGTTAGTGGCTGAAGAGAAAAGTGCAGAAAGTAAAAGGAGAATTCTAGAGTAAACAAGTAATTCTTCAGTATCACTAAAAAATGGTTAAGCAAGACATTGTGATTTCAGTGTTTTCTTTCTTTTTCCAAAATAGGTCTGAATTTTCTATTAAGCTTTCTATTCCTGGTGTGCAGGCTGTTGTGTTCACCGATGTCACTCTTGAGAAATCCATTGAATTCAATGACTATTGCCATGATCATAAGCCTCCTATCTCTTTCATCAAGGCTGAAGTGAGAGGCCTTTTTGGTTCTGTTTTTTGTGATTTTGGGCCAGAATTCACTGTTTTTGATGTTGATGGAGAGGAACCACATGCGGGAATAATTGCATCCATCAGCAATGACAACCCGGCACTTGTGTCATGCGTTGATGATGAAAGGCTTGAGTTTCAAGATGGGGATCTTGTTGTTTTCTCTGAAGTCAAAGGAATGGCAGAACTAAATGATGGAAAACCAAGAAAAATAAAAAATGCCAGAGCATATTCATTTACACTCGAGGAGGACACCTCCAACTTTGGTATCCATGAGAAAGGTGGAATTGCTACACAGGTGA
The DNA here is from genome assembly GCA_025169955.1 of Salix arbutifolia. Taxonomy (NCBI): domain Eukaryota; kingdom Viridiplantae; phylum Streptophyta; class Magnoliopsida; order Malpighiales; family Salicaceae; genus Salix; species Salix arbutifolia. The sequence continues at coordinate 16,673,024 of CM045917.1, read as the reverse complement.
AAGAGCCAAAGTTATTGAACTTTAAGACATTGAGGGAAGCAATTAAAGATCCTGGTGATTTTCTTTTGAGTGATTTCTCCAAGTTTGATCGCCCACCTCTCCTACACTTGGCTTTTCAAGCACTGGACAAGTTTGTGTCAGAGATGTGTCGCTTCCCTGTTGCTGGTTCAGAAGAGGATGCTCAGAAGCTTGTATCTATCGCCAGTCTCATCAATGAAAACTCGGGAGATGGTAGAGTGGAAGACATTAATCCAAAACTTCTGCGGCACTTTGCCTTTGGTGCCAGGGCTGTACTGAATCCTATGGCTGCAATGTTTGGTGGTATAGTGGGACAAGAGGTTGTCAAAGCATGCTCTGGAAAGTTTCATCCCCTGTTTCAGGCGGGTACCAGTTCTAGATTTTGTATCTGCATAGTACTACCTCTATAGCCTTCCAAAGAACCCCCCGACACCCACACACACACTGGTTACAGGAGAGGTTTATCAGTTGATCATGCTTGTCTGCACATAAACACACAATGAGTCTTAATTATCCACCCATACACTTTGGTTGTTAGGCCTGAGATTTCAGCTGTTCATAAGAGTCTTCTACTGCTGCGTTTCATCTATTAATCAAAATAATTAGTTAATATAACTTCCTGGTTCAACAATGTAGCCCTGTTTCATCCATTTAATCTCTTGTGTAGCCCACAACTAGTGCTTTCAGTGCATACTGTTATCAATGCAATTAATCTTTTGTTGTCTAAGTTAATCCTGCCTTTTCTGCTGCCACAGTTCTTCTATTTTGATTCTTTGGAATCACTACCCACGGCTAATTTGGATCCCAGTGAATTTTTGCCATTGAATAGTCGTTATGATGCACAAATTTCAGTTTTTGGATCCAAGCTGCAGAAGAAACTGGAAGATACCAATTTGTTTGTGGTAGGATCTGGTGCACTAGGGTGTGAATTCCTGAAGAATTTAGCACTGATGGGTGTTTCATGTGGTGAACAAGGAAAGCTGACAATAACTGACGATGATGTAATAGAGAAGAGTAACTTGAGCAGGCAGTTTCTCTTCCGTGATTGGAACATTGGACAGGCCAAATCCACTGTTGCTGCTTCTGCTGCTGCATTAATAAATCCCCGTCTCAAGATTGAAGCACTGCAAAATCGTGTGAACCCCGAAACTGAGAATGTATTTGATGATACCTTCTGGGAGAACTTAACTGTTGTTGTCAATGCTTTAGACAATGTCAATGCAAGACTATATGTTGACCAGAGGTGCTTGTACTTCCAAAAGCCTCTTCTCGAGTCAGGAACTTTAGGTGCCAAATGCAACACTCAGATGGTCATTCCTCACCTTACTGAAAACTATGGTGCTTCTAGGGACCCACCTGAGAAACAAGCTCCGATGTGCACTGTGCACTCCTTCCCGCACAACATCAACCATTGCTTGACATGGGCTCTATCAGAGTTTGAGGGTTTAGTGGAGAAAACACCAGCAGAAGTGAATGCCTATCTATCAAACCCAGCTGAATATACTAATGCTATGATGAAAGCTGGTGATGCCCAGTCAAGGGAGACCTTGGAAAGTGTTCTTGAGTGCCTTGAGAAGGAAAAATGTGAAACATTCCAGGATTGCATTAAGTGGGCTCGTTTAAAGTAATTCCTTTGATGAGATCTACAATTATCTTGTAATGGGCTTGTACTTTCCAATTTCTGATTGTATGTATAATTATTTTTCTTTCAGGTTTGAAGATGATTTTGCTAATCGTGTGATGCAGTTGATTTACTCGTTTCCGGAAGACGCGTCAACTAGCACTGGGGCTCCATTTTGGTCAGCCCCAAAGAGATTCCCTCATCCACTCCAGTTCTCAACTACAGATCCTAGCCACCTCCGTTTTGTTATGGCAGCATCAGTACTACGAGCAGAAACTTTTGGGATCCCAGTTCCTGACTGGGTCAGGAATCCTAAGATGTTAGCTGAGGCTGTTGACAAGGTGGTTGTGCCAGACTTTCAGCCTAGGGAAGGTGTGAGGATTGAGACAGATGAGAAGTCTACTAATCTGTCCAATGCATCTGTGGATGATGCTGCAATAATCCATGAACTAATCAGGAAATTAGAACGGTGTAGGGAGAACCTGCCGGCAGGGTTCAGGATGAAGTCAATCCAATTCGAGAAGGTTCTCTCTCTTCAACATCCTTTTAGCAATGTTTATTTTTATCACGCATTTCTTGGGGCCACCCTACTGTTTGAGAAAATCTAAATGGATGATATATTTGCTCCAAGCTAAAGATCTTGCAACTTGTACATAAATCTGTCGCCGTGTCTATTTGGCTCCTTGTTCAGTTGGTGATGTCTAGAATGTTACTTGTATGGGGGCCAAATATAGGGCATCTATCTTTTTCATATCCTTGAGGCCATCCATGTTGGAACCCATCTAACTGTTCTTTTGTAATTTATATTTCTGTATATATGTAGGATGATGATACGAACTACCATATGGATTTGATAGCTGGGCTTGCCAACATGAGAGCTAGAAACTACAGCATTCCTGAGGTTGACAAGCTGAAAGCCAAGTTTATTGCTGGAAGGATCATCCCTGCTATCGCAACCTCCACCGCATTGGCCACCGGTCTTGTGTGCCTGGAGCTGTACAAGGTTCTGGATGGGGGACACAAATTGGATGGCTACCGGAATACATTTGCCAACCTTGCACTGCCTTTGTTCTCCATGGCCGAGCCAGTCCCGCCCAAGGTTATCAAGCATCAAGGCATGAGCTGGACTGTTTGGGACAGGTGGACCCTTGAAAACAATCCTACCTTGAGGGAACTTCTGCAATGGTTCACAGACAAGGGGTTGAATGCTTACAGCATTTCATTTGGTAGCTGCCTGCTCTACAATTGCATGTTCCCTCAGCACAGGGAGAGGATGGACAGGAAGGTTGTTGACCTGGCGAGGGAAGTGGCCGACGTGGAATTTCCAGCTAACCGCCGCCACTTTGATGTTGTTGCGGCATGCGATGATGACGAGGGCAATGATGTTGACATTCCTACTGTATCCATCTACTTCCGTTAAGTTTTTCGAGCTTTATTTGCCTTGGTCATGTGTTTCGGGGATGAGAATTCTGTCGAAGTTATTTTTCATCGCAATGTTTATATACGTTAACTACACAAGGTTCATTCAGAAAAGTAGGAAGTAGACTCAGCGAGCTCAACGAGCGTCTCATTTGTTGATTTTATTTGCTTTTTAAGTTGCGTTTACACGATATGGGGAACCAAGTTTTCAGTGGATATTTACAAAAATCAAGATTTTGAAAATAAAAATAAAAATCAGAATTCGCAATCGAAGCCAATTGAATCTACAATAAATTTAGATTATGTGACTTGAAATGTTAATGTCCATCTCGATTTTTGGATTAGGCATAGGTGCCTTATCTCCACTTTTGCTTTTATGTACGGCAAATGAGATTATGTATTCATTTCATAGTTGTTAGATTCAATCTAGTTTCTAATCTGTTGATATTAAATAAAAATATTATTTTACTATATTTTCAAAAATAATAATTTTAAAAAATAAATATTTATTATACACCAAACAAGCGCTTCAAGTTCAAACATAACCCGAGGAATTCAACATTCAGTTCCTAATGAAACCTGTATTAAAAAAAAAAACATAACGCGCCCTTGACGGAATCCATATGTTCTCTCAGTTACACAAAAAAAAATTACAGCACCTACATTTTTTTAATTGTTTTGTTAGCCTTAACTTGGAAAAAATATAAATTAATCCTTTGATTAAAATTGACTATTAATTCTTCTAGAAATTTTTAAATAACCTTTTTAAAATGCATTTTTAATCTTGTTTATCACAGGTAAAATTAGAAGATTTGATTCCACATGAAGGATATTTTAGGCAAAAAAAAATATATATATAATTGTGAAGAGAAACAAACACAGGGACCAAGTTACAGCCAAACATGAAAACATATGGGCTTAATATTAGGTTTTGAAAACAAAAGGATCAGGTGATAATTTACTAAACAAGAAAAGAATATTCGCTTCTTTTTTTTGAGCGATCAATCACGCAAACAATTCAGAGAAACTAGCCATTCAATACATCAAAGTTTATCAGCACCCTCATCAAATTCAGCAGAGCCCACAACTCGAAAATCCAGTTGCTTCTGATGTTTTGAACGGCGGCGATCATCGAAATCTTGCCATCCTTCAAGCTGTCAAAAAGTACTTTTATTATGTCATCAAACAACAATGGCTGGGATAGGAAAGGAAAGGACAGGATAGGAAAGGGAGAGGAAACCTGTCGAAGAACGTCCATTGTGATTTCAGTGTTATGGAGATCTAGAGTTGAGAGTTGCAGGCACATCTTGAATATTGTAGAAGGGAGGGATTTTAACCCGTTGTTGCTCAGATGCAAAGCCTGCGCAAAATAACATGGTCAAAATACACGGGAAGTCACTGTTAACCTCAACTATGTTGGTATCACAAAACTGAGAATACGGGGAATAGCATAATGAAAACATGAATAAACCAGGGACCTTCAAATTAAGCAAATCCCCAAATGTAACAGGCAACTCTGTCAGGAGATTTGATGAAAGATCAACCTGCACCACATAGAAACTCGGTCAAGCACATAAGAAAACTGCACTCAATAAAGAAGAAATCCAGATTCAGTTTGCCAAGCAACAGCTGAATCATACACTTCCCACCACAGAGAATCGGAGATTAGGAGGAAACATCAAAAATATTACCTCGGCAAGAGAAATACAGTCCCCTATACACATAGGAATGTTGCTTATTCTGTGACAGAAACATTAAAATCAGGATCTGTCAAATAATTCATACCAACCAGAAAAGAATACCCAATAAAGGCATCACTTTTGAATTCTAAACTTAATGTTCCAAAACCACCAAAGAAAGAAAGAGAGACGAAAGGCTATATCCTCAAAATATCAAATCTCTAATATAAACAGTACCTGTTATTATTGACTTTCAAAACCTCAAGCTGGGTGAGAAGTCCAATTTCCACCGGGAGGCTACTCAACTTATTGTTTGAAACATCCAGTTGTCTCAGAGAGCACAGAGCACCCAATTCAGAAGGCAAAGTGGATAAACTGCATCAGATTACATGTTTGATGCCACATTATATAATCCCATGTGTTAAAAGCTAAGCCAGTTGATGAGATATGGCTAACTTTTCTAACTATATCAAAAAACTGAAATTAATATATGAGAAATTCCTAAAGTCCCAACTTTCCTAACTAAATCCAAACACTGAAATTAATATATGAGAAGCTCCTGAAGTCTCAGCATGCAATAGCTTGTACATAAGAAAATACATGAGGCAAGATGCTTAACCTTTCCCCAAATCACATGTAGCAGATACCATGCCTTTAACAAACCAAGATAAACAAAACTCTATAAGAAATGCACAATTTTGCGGAGAGTTAAGCAAGAAATCAACAGATAATGATAGTCTTCAATGATAAATTATTTACGGTTGATTATCTAGAACATCTCAGTTAGCAAGAGCTTGCAATTCCCATAACAGATTATAGAAATGTGAATTGATTTGGCTCTTCTCAATGAAGCTTCTCTATAATGATAGCTTTCCTCATTATAATACGAACTCATGCAAGAATGTTAGGGAATGAGACACTTATATTACATAATAGGTCCTACTACCGACTTCCTCTATATAACAATTACCAGAGACAACTAGCTAATTCATGGAACAATCTCAACAAACTTTTATCAAGATAGCAACATGGTTATATTCATTAATTATTTCAAGCCACAAAAGCACATTTAGTCACAAGCTTTTCAAGTTTTGCTGCAAATCAAATGATACATGGACCAAAATCCTTACAATTGATGTAACACTCACTTGTTATGGCTGACAGACAGAACTTTTAAATGCTTCAAAGATGTTAGTCCTTTCCAGTTAATGCAGTCGTCCAACATACCATTTCCATTGAGCAAAAATTTCTGCGGAAATTTAAAATTAAACACTGAGATCCACTAAACTTTTAACAGAAGAACCCAATCAATAAGTCCAAAAAAATAAATAAATGGGAAATATATCGCTCACCTGCATGGAACTTAAACAGCCAATTTGGGCTGGTACATCAAGAATAAAATTGTTGCTGATATCAAGGGCTCTTGAAGAAGGTCCACATGCCCACACTTCTTCAGGAATTGCCTTTTGAATTCCAATAAACAAGAACAAATGTAAGACACTGAATACTGAAAACATAATATTAATGGCCTTGATTCAGGAAAAATAAAAGGTTGGCTTTCCCTCTTCATTATGGTCAAATCTTAGTTCAACATCATAGCAAGGTTAGTCCTAAAATAAAACATAAAAAATTTCCACAAGATTAATGGAATTTTTGTTCAAAAATGGACATGACGTATAGCACATCTAGAGTCTAATCAAGAATATCTGAAATATCATTTCTTCCTTTTCTCTTCTAGTGTTTCATTGATAAACAAGTTATAAAAAGAAAATTTAATTGATAGATAACAAGGAAAGATTCAAAATTTATACCTTTAAGTTGCTATCAGCCAATCCAATAACTCCAGTAACCTTCCATCGTTCTACCCGGTTCTTATCAATCAAAACTTCAATCTTTTCATTCACTGTCTTATTAATACTAGTGGTAGCCCTTGAAATTGGTCGAGTCTTCGCATCTTTTAGTATTGGACCTTCCTGTTTAACCAAACCCAAAAATTAAAACCAACTTAACATACTCGAATAACAGTGTCAAAGTCTATCTCAAACAAAAACAGACATTTTCCAGTAACTTCAACCACTATCAAAACTAAAAAAGCTTAAAACTTTAAGCTATCGTCTATAAAGGAATTATTTGAAAATCTGAAACTAAAAGTGGGAATTTTTTATTCTCTTCGATCACAAGCTTATAATAACTAAAGCGTAATTATTTAATCAATATTTCAGAACAAGATGCCATTAGGGCTTGAAAGAGAAATAAAAAGGAAAAGAAATAAATAATACAGATACCCCTTGGTGCAAGCCCTGAGAGGCCATAAGCATGACCTTAGCCCCATTTGTGACCTCTGATTCCCTCAAAGTCATATTATCCACCAACAACTTCCCTGCAATAGGAAACCGCCAAGAAACGACACGCCGTTCTCAGGACTCTTCACATGCCATCTCAATTTCAAAGAACAGAAGGGATACAGGGAAAAAAGAAGAAAGATGAATTATGGGTACCTTTAAAGATGAGTTTCTGGCCACGAGTAAGAACGTTGGTGAGAGGTTGCAGAAGGGATTTGAGGTCTTTGATTTTGGAGTCTAAGGAGACAGAGATTGGTATGGATCTTCCACTGAATTTCACAGTTATGTTTATCGCTGTATCTTGACCTTCCACCTCCATTTTCTTCTGTTTCCTTTCAGTTCCTGATGATGATCTTTGCGAGTCTTTTTCTTTGTTTTGGAGAATTTGGGTGGGGAGAAGGAGAGACCGATTGCAGAGAAAGTATCTTTGCCTGCTTGTATTTTAATGCAATTTTTTTTAAAAATGATGCTTTTTATTTGTGAAAAAACTCATGCTCATATGACTAATATATATAATTAAATAAACATGTCCGCTATCCAAACTAATATAGAAATTAAAAATCATCATTCACTCTGTTTTTTTATAATCAAGATTAATATATGTACTTACAATAAAAAAATTGCTTCATATATTAGTTGTATAATTCTAAACTAAATATACATATTATATTTATATCTGTTGTATTTATTATGCTATGTTGTAATATAAAATTTAGAGTGTGCTTGGTTGGATGATTGAACTTGTTTTTTTATTTTATTTTTAAATTATTTTATATATATTTTTGAATCATTTTGATGTTGTAAGAAAATAATTTTAAAAAAATAATATTATTTTGATATATTTATGAGTAAATTGTTTTCTGAAAAGTAATTGCTACAGATTGTTTAGAAATATAATGTTATGATATTTGAATTAAAATTATCATTGCATAATTTAAATTATTCGATAATGAATTGTAGAGATGGATTGTGATTAAAATTATTAAAAAAAATTGTAAATTATAATTCTCATTACATAATTTAAATCAAACTTTTTTAACAAATATAAATATCTTAAAAACATAATTAAACATAATATCTTTTGTTTTTTTAAGTAAGTAAAACTGTTTAATAGTTTATATGCATACATTAAAAAAATGCTTTATAAGTATTTTTTATAATTAAGAATATCTAAAACTCTCGATCTTTGAAGTTGTCTGGGACAGCTTTTGAAACGTTGTTTCCAAAAAATTCAATTTTTTTTTCCATTTTAAATGAATATGTTTTGGTGTTTTTAGATCATTTTGATGTGTTGATGTCAAAAATAATTTTTTAAAAATAAAAAAATATTATTTTAATATATTTTAACACGAAAAACTACAAGAACAGCTGTCCCAAACAGACCCTTTATCTAAGACTCGATAACACGAATTTCTTGAAATCAAATCAGGTAATTAAGGGAAAGATGGGTGTTTGAAAGTGCAGATGAGTTATTTTCTAAAATGCTTTTATTTAGAAATATATTAAAACAATATATTTTTTATTTTTTTTAAAATATTTTTGACACATCAAAACAATTCAATAACACTAGTTTTATTTATTTAAAACAAAAGAATTCAATTTTTTTCAAAAAAAATAATTTTCAAGTGCTTTCCAAATAAGACCTAGCATTGAAATTAAAACCGGAACACCAGCCCAAGGGTTTTTCCATTGCTTGGAGAGCACAAAGGAGAAAGGAGAGAATGTGGGGGAATAATGTGGGTGGTAAACCGCTCCTTGCCTTAGCTCCACCTGAATTGTGGGAGTGAAACTCGAAAAAATAGCAGGGAAACATTTGCCTGCTCGTCTGAAATGTATCTGGATCCTGGACATTTTTTATAACTATATTGAAAAATCTCATTTATGAAAGCAATGAACTTCACACATCGAGAAATTCAGGAAAGCAAGGCCGACTTGAAAAGTATGAGTAAATTAGATGGAATAAAGAAGTGGATTGCCCAGGAACTATTCCTGTTTTTTAAAGCCTATTTTGCTACCGTCCCAGGCCATACGATTCCGAGTTAATTTCAAGTACTGGTATAAAATGTTTGCATGTGTCTTCAAATCTGAAGCTACAAGTGAGTTTCTTCTTCATGTTGCTCTACTTAAAACTTGTGAATGCTCTGATCCGAAAACCAGAAACCAGATGAAGCTTTGACTGATGCAAGACTACGAACACACTGAGATATACTATGTAATAAGAAAGCCACCACATAATCCCACACAGTAAATAGTATAAATCATGTTAGAGATGTGTAGAAATACTGTAATAGTATACATCTCTAACATCAACTTTGTCTTCATGGCTAAAACAAAGTCTATTTGTTTTTCAAAATCAATGTGTAATCTGTGATATCACAGCTGCACAGTCAATGAAAAGATGAATTTGGTTCCTCCACCTACCCTTCTCTAGAATTGAATAATTCTCAAAAAGCAGAGAACCCAAAAGTGGAATGAGCCAAAATACACGAGACGATTGAACAATTTCTAAAAGAAAGCAAGGTTGCTATCCTCCAAGCAAACGAAAAAGAAAAGGGAGTCACCATCAAGCTTCGCTCAAAACAAAAGAAAATAGACAACAGATGAACCCATCAGTCATCACACCCCTTGCCTAAAATCAACTAGTCTCCAAGACAAACAGGGGATTGAAGTCACTGAACTGCCAGTTATAGGACTATAATTTCCAAAATCCACAAAAATGAAAGAAAAAAAACTATCACATTCATATGTTTCCTATAACTTAAAACTAGCATACACAATAATCATATTTTCATAAAAGAAGAGGAAGAAGAAGAAATCTTAACTTATAATGCTAACATAACCTTAAAGCTTCCTAAGTTTTTAACGTGCCACCTGCTTGAAGATTATTACATCACAAAAAGAAATAACAACAAACCTTCTAATTTTCCTTAACAGAGTAAAAATAAAAATTAGACAGCACAAGATGGGCACCTGATTAAACCATTCTCATTACAAGCCGTGCAAGATTTAAACCCAGCTTTCTGTATATACAACTTATGACTCCCATTACACTGGCCACATAAAATAAACCTGTAACCACAGCACACCTCACAAACACCAGAATCAACTACAGGCAACCCTTCTATAATTTTCTTGAGCTCACCTGATTCATTTAACTGTGTGGTTTCCTCGGCTCCACCCATGTATCTCCCTCCGACAAAGACGCGTGGCAATGTCAGATTCCGACCGCAACCACCACCGTTCGAAAAGATCTGATTTAACTCGTTTAAAAAACTTGAATCCATTGAGAGATCACGTTCGTCAATTAAAACGCGGAATCCACGAAGGATAGACAGGACGATCTTGCAGTCCTCGAATGTTGACCGGACCACACGTAGGCTTGTGTAGTAGACGACAATTCGTTTGTCGGTACCCGGGATTGTAATGGAAGGTTGTTGTTGAAGCGGTGGTGGTGTCGTTTTGTTAGGAGCTGGAGAGGCATTGTTCCCTGGTTCTGGTTCTGGTTCGGGTTCGGGTTTTGGTTCGGGCAAGGGTAACGAGAGGGAGCGAAGGAAGGTGTTGGCGACCCGGACCCGGTGGAAAATGGAGGAGGATTTTTTTATTTGACCGGAGGGGTGGTCCTCCGTGCAGAGGTTTTGGATATCTTTGAAAGTGGGGAAGGAGAAAGGAGAAGACGAGGTATCGTGAATCTTAACTGTTGATTTAGCCCACGGCCGCCACATTGAGCGGTGGAGATCCAAATTGAGCTCTTCTCCTTTCTAGGTCTGATAGATTTGAGAAAAACAGAAACAATAAAAGTATAAAATGGGTTTTGGTTTCTTGGTGTTTTGCATAAAGGGAATGGATTTTTTGGGGACTGAATGAAGAGCTGCAAAAGCGGGAGATGAAGGTTTAGGAGAAAGAGAGGGTAAGAAAAGGAACGGTCGAGAGAGAGAGAGAGGTGGGCGGTTTGTTAAGGTGGTTGAGGAGGGTAAATAAAAAATTCTCGGTGCTGTAGTTTGGCTTTGCTTTTATTCGGAGGGGATGAGAGGTGTAGGGTAGGAGATGGAATAATTTAGCCTAATTTTGGATGAAAGGTCCTTGTCTGGGCCTGGTTATTTAGATATTCGGCGTCATCGGGTAAATATAATGTTTAATTTGATAATGTAAATATATTAGGAACATATATTGTGTTATTTATTTTGCTCTTTATTTTTTTAATTACTATTATTTTTTTATTTTTTTCTTCTAAGGTAGTCGCTATTGTTTTTCATATTTATGTAATTATAATCTTTGTTTTTTTTATTAGAATTTTATTTTTATTTAATTTCATCCTAAAATTTTAATTTAGGTTAATAATCATTATAAAATTGATATTTTTTTCTTTTTATTAATTTTTCCCCAGTATTTTTATGTTATTCTTCAAATCAAACTCTTTTGCTAAAGTTTTTTTTTATTTTTTTTATTTTATTTTTTGAGATGATTTTATAGTTTTTATTTTTTATTTGTATTTATGTAACTATACTCTTAGTTTTAGTTTTTATTTTATTTTCTCTTTTGTTGTTTTTTTTTTCATTTTGTATTTATCTAAAAAAAATTTCATTCTTGTAATTTTTTTGGTATTGAAGTTCTAATTTGTTTCAATTTTTTTCTTGAATTAGAATTAATTATATTTTTTTTATTTTGACTTTTATTCTTTTAATTTTTTATTTTGTTTTGATTTTTTTAATTTTTCTAGTCCTTCTAAAAGAGTCCTTATTTTTTATTCATATTCATGTATTTATACTCTTAGTTTTGGTTTGTGATTTCTATCATTTTATTTTTTATTGAGGTTTTATTTTATTCAATTTAGTTTTTAAATTTTAATTTATGTTGTTAATCATTTTAAATTTGATTTTTCTTCTTTTTTTCTCTCTATTTTTTTTATTTGATTATTATTTTTATGTATTCTTCAAGTCAAATAATTTTTTTATGCTAATAATATTTGTTTTGGTTTTGTCATTTATTTTAGTTGTTTTTATTTGCTCTTTTGTTAAAGGTTTTTGGTTTTATTTTTCAAGATAATTTTATGATTTTCATTGTTTGTATAATAATAATAAATAATAATAATAATAATCTTAGCTATTGTGTTTTTTATAATTGTTTTCTGGTTTGCTCTTGCGTTATAGTTTTTTTATTCTTCAGGACAATTTAATAATTTTATTATAATTCAAAGAAATATAATAATTATTTTTATAATGATAATAATACTAATTTTATTTTTTATAATTTTTTGTCATAATATTTATTTTAGTTTTGATTTTTGTTTGATGTTTTGTTAAAGTTAAAGTTGTTAAAGTTTGTTACTCAATAATAGATCAAATGATGCAGAAAACAAACAACTTATTTTTAATATTCTTTTATTAATTCTTTACTCATAAATATGTGAATGCAATTATCTTTAAAAAAAAATATTTTGTTAGGCTAGCCTGTAGATGGTGTTCGTGGGACATTTTACTGCTGGCATTTTGTCCTGACATTACTGTAACTTGTAAGAGATGTTATTTTCTGTCTAAATTGTAACGAAATGGTGACAGTAAATGCCACCTGGTTCGGTGGCAGCTCCTTTATTCCGTTTCATGCGACTAATTGCCTCATTTTTATCCAGCAAACAAAACAAAAAGCAGTTCGCAGTGAGAGCATCAGTTACATTCTTTGCAGGTGAACTTAGACCGAATTATGGAATGATAGTTAGGATGGTTGATATTGTTTTTTAAATTGATTTTTATTTATAAATATATTATAATGATATTTTTTAATTTATTTTTGATATAATACAATAAAATTATTTAAAAAATTAATTTAAATTAAAAATTAAAAATATTTTTTTTCATTTTTTTCTCAAAATAATTTTTAAACATAATGCTGAATCTGTTGTCACTTTGTTTGGAATCGTTTCAAAAATATTTTTGAAAAAAATTGATTTTTTTTATTTTTGTTTTTTATTTTAAATTAAAAAATTCTGGTGTTTTTATATTATTTTTATGTGTTGATATCAAAAATAATTTTTTAAAAATAAAAAATATTATTTTAATATATTTCTCAACAGAAATGGTAGCAAGTTGTAGGAAAGAAATAGGGATCATAACCTCCAACAAGAGTAAAATGGGGGACCGTAAACAAATTACTGCTGTGTATTCAAGGCGTGTTAGCAGATACCACAAGCTAAAGGTTAAGGATAAAAGCGTAGCAAGTGGGTGCGGGTGTGGGTGGGTTCTGAAAAGTTGCACATGGTGGCAGAGAAGAAAGGGAGGGTGTAACTAAATACCCACATGCCGTGATTGGCATAATATTGAAAAACCTCGAGTGGTGTGGATGCTTCCTGCTGGTCTATTTATCGTATATCATTAGTGATTGCTTGCGGAGGCCGCCCCATCATGGCGTTTAGCAGTGATAATATTACTTCAAAGCTGGCAAATGATCTTGTTGACTTCACTGATGCACACCAAGTACAGTGACGTCTTTATGATTTTCAATCATTTAATGTGTTCAAATGTGAATTCAGGTGGAGGAGAGGTTGATTAAACAAGGAAGTGTGAATGTCCATGGATTAGATTTGAGCTCAGTTTTTGACAGAAGTTCCATGGACTGAAAACCAGCTCGTTGCCATGTGTTCAGCACAAGACCATATTGATTTGACTGCACGCATATTTTATCTCGTGCTGGAAAATAGACTGTCGCGTATGTTGAGGAATTGGGGTAAAGTTTAATATTCAGTTTATTGTGTTTGTCCTTGTAAGGTGAGCTGTCAAGTTGTTATAACAACTTAACGTCAGTACCTCACCATTAGTATTAGGAAAGTTGTTTTTATTGTTTTAACTGCTTTTGTTCTCTTTCCCTGTAAAAGGCTTATATACGAAGCCACTGCTCAATGAATCAATTACCCAGTTTCCTATTCCTCAATACTGTGAGTGTTCAATTTCTGAAACAACAGCGTAATTGGTATTGACAAGTAATTGACTAGCGAACTGTCAAGTTGTTATAACAACTTAACGTCAGTACCTCACCATTAGTATTAGGAAAGTTGTTTTTATTGTTTTAACTGCTTTTGTTCTCTTTCCCTGTAAAAGGCTTATATACGAAGCCACTGCTCAATGAATCAATTACCCAGTTTCCTATTCCTCAATACTGTGAGTGTTCAATTTCTGAAACAACAGCGTAATTGGTATTGACAAGTAATTGACTAGCGAATCTACTCAAATGGTTAGATATTGGATTTGCTGCCAAAATTACCTCATATTAATTAGATCACTTAAAAGTTTTAATTGATTATTAATTCCAAAAAAACATGATTAGTGTCTTGCATCGTCAAAAATAAATAATGTCTTTATTTTTCGATCAAGCTCTGCTGATTGCAATGGCATGTCACGTCATCTCGATAAGAAATTATAGTGGGCATCCTTTCTTTTTCCAACTAAAATGGCTTATTTGATTTGCAAAATTTGCTGTCTAATTTATAAATACACATTGTAATTTTGAATTTCTTGAATACTTTATTGAATTGTTTTTAATTTTATATAAAACATGATTGATTCTTGGTTTCCTGTGAATAAAAACGAGGAGATTGGATAAGTTGATCATCAAATAATAAAAAGTATTAAGACTACTTCAAAGAGGAGAGAGAATTCTGGTAAATCTTCTTTGTTATGGTGGATATATATTTTTTTTGAATTCAATAAAATCTTATTTTTTAAAATATTTTTTATAGGATTAGGTTAAACAGATAAAATTTTAACTGTTATCTTAATTCAAATTCGAGACTTATAAAATAAATGTTAAACTTTTTTGACACCACAAATAACCACTTACAAGTAACCATAAAAGCTAGATTGTACTTTACAACATAGAAAAAAATTATATGAAAAATCCTAACCGTTATTATAAATTTAAAGGGTAAGATTTAACAAATATAATTGTTTATGTTCCAAGGAGACAATTATAATTATAAATATAATTGACAAAACCACTTGGCATTGTTCCATTTTTCCAATTTCCCTGCTCTCTTTTTTTTTTTCCCGGGCTTTAAACCTCGACACCAGCTCCTTTGTGTACGCTTTTCAGGCAGGAAACACCCTATGCATTGAGACAGCGACATTACCTGGCGTGTCTTAAGTAAGATAGTAGCTTTTTTTTCTTCTTTTCTTATAATGAATTTCAAAAGCTGAAATCTTTTTTATTTTTTATATATGATCAGTGCCTTCTGGAGCGTTGCACTATAGACGAAACATTCTCAAGAAACAACAATCATTGGACTACTGTTCCTATATCCGTTCTTTAAATCCCATAATTCAGCAGTTCATCAAGGTGTCCCAGAATTGGGATACAACTGTCCATGTAGAAAGGACGGGATTTTATTTCAAACGAGCTAGAATATGGAAATGATTATCTTGTTACGCAGGCCTTCAATGATTTCCAGCTCCCATCCTAATTATATGCTCCCAGTTTCTGTAACAAGAATTTTAATGCATAGGCCAAGATTGTTATATTATAAATCTCTCTAATGTCTAAAATGTCCTGCTGAATTGGAGTCTGCCATTAAAATGGAATGTTTTGCAGTTGGATCTTCTTTGAGAAGAATATTTTGCAGGGAGCCTCTCGAGGGAGGCATCTATAGACACGCTGATGAATCAAAGGTTTGCTCTCTTTACAGCCAATTCTCTAATACTAGAAGCCCTCCCTGAAGATGCTGACATAGTGCACACATTTGATTTTGACATTGGTCAAGGTGTGCAATGGCCTCCAATGATTGAGGATCTTGCCAGGCGAAGAACAAGAATGATGAGATTGATAGAAATAAAATGGCAGGAGGAAGAGGATCGTAACGGCGTTACTTCCACGAGGAGTTGAAAACTCGCCTATATGAACATGGGGCAAATATTTGGCTTGAGATTGAAAGTGAAGGAGATGGACAAGGAGGCCTTAGTTGGTGAGATGAAGAAGACAAAGAAAAGAGGGGTAAGAAGAAATGGCTAGCACGGGGAAAGGGAAGAGTGCCCGGAGACAAAAATGAATTATTTTGAAACAAAAAAATTATTTAATTCATTCTGAAAAATTAGAAAGACTCATTCAAACGATGGAATAACGTGTTGAACCTTATCTAACTATGACAGTGCCATGAGAGGGAACATCGAATGCAGAGAATGACTGTTTTGAGAAGCTGCCAAACACAAGAAGAGGACCCCAACAGGAACATGTCCATTGCAATCAAAGAGCACAAACTCCAACACCTGTATTCGTGTCCCGCCGCCGCCGCCGCGGACTCTTTATGAATGGGATGCTTTTGGGATTTTGTTGCTAGCCACGGTTGCGTGTGGCAGGAAGAACGCCGTCACAGCATCAACAAGAGTCCAAAACCCAGGGCCTGGGATTTGTTCGGGCCTCAAAATATGGAGAGAACCTAGAATTCCGAAGTGGATTCATCTAGAGCTCACATGTTCTTGGGCTAGAGTTATTTTTAGCGACAGACGGCCAATATTTCATGGGCCTTTTTCATTTCCTTTGCTTGAAGCAGGGTTAAGATTATCAGATCCAAATGTCAATATATATGTTTTCAATTCATGAAGAACCTCTTTGTTATTGCTATTGTTGTAATGGTTAAGGTTAAATTTCTTTTTTATAAAAAATATTTTTATCTGAGATTCATAATTAGAATTTGAAATTTATCATGATTTTCATATTGTTGTTGAAATTACTTAAAACACACGCGCGCGCGCGCGCACATATATATATATATATATATATATATTATTTTTTAAATATTGTAGATTTAATAATCAATATTAAATTGTTAATATTACCTAGCTGGAGGGTTTGCTAGTTGTCTATATGAGTGTGGTCTGTGTTCATGTGTGTTTATGTGTGGTCTGTGTTTATGTGTGGTCTGTGTTCATGTGTGGCCTTTGAATTAATGGTGTTTTATGGTTTTTTCTTTTCTTGTCTTGTCTTTGTTACGAGTTTTTACTTTCTTTATTTCTTGTTCTTGTTTCTGTTATTGACAAAAATATTGTTTTGTCAAATTAATTAACATCAACAGTGGTTCTGTGGTTAGCCTCAACCACATAGGCTACAAACAACCACTTTAGCCAAACAACCACATGTTTTCAATTTATTAACGAGCACCGCTGATCCAGCACATCCTCCCTCCCGTTGAGCTTCACGTGCTGTGTGCTATAGCTTCCTCTCAACACGGGATGGACTAGGTAGGGCCAGCATTGCCGGATGTGGTGGCTATCTGTCACGTGACTCGTTTTCGATTTTTAATAATCTGGTCATTGTATAGATGTGGAACTCAGTGTGCCCCCATCTACTGGTTTCCAAACCAGCAGTAGAAAGACCAGTTCCACGTTGCTTGTTACACTATCTGCTTCTAGAACCTTTCTTTAAGACTTAAAAGTTAGGTTTCTTTATATATAAAAAAAGCAGAAACACGAAAAAGAAAAAAGAAGATACAGTGTCACCGCTTGAAGAGGTCGTACGACATTTTCTTAGGGCTCCTAGAGGTTACTGTGTCATTTTAGACGACGATACCACGTGCCCCAATCCATGTAATGAGTCTGACCCTACCCGTAAGCAACACCCATGAAAATTCAGGAGCAAGTAATCGTGGCCCTGCCCTGGTGCGTTGTTGTGGTCCGTTCATGGGTCCAGCTCCAGTCTCTAAGCGCCCATGTGTGGGAGCGAGCTTGCTAGAATACAAAATAAAATGAACGATTTTATTGATTGCCGCTGAGCATTATGTCTTCAGAATTGTAATGATATCTGTGTAATAAATTTTAAATTTAAATTAAAATATATATTTTTTATAAAAAATTAAAATAATAAAAATTTTACTTGGCATATAAAATATTTTAGGGGTGAGGTTTATAGAATTAAAAAAAATTATATATCTGTAGATAAACAAATTAATGTAGCTGGGCTATCAATTCTTGTCACATCTACCGCTACGCAGCGCAACTTTTGACACCG
Organism: Salix arbutifolia; assembly: GCA_025169955.1. NCBI lineage: Eukaryota > Viridiplantae > Streptophyta > Magnoliopsida > Malpighiales > Salicaceae > Salix > Salix arbutifolia. The sequence goes on along the minus strand of CM045917.1, from coordinate 16,654,962 downwards.
TCAATAATTCACCAAATTCATCTTCCAATGAATTTCTAATGGAATTAGCCAATTCTGCTTTCAGCAAAGAGAACGCTTTAAAATAATAAAAACTCATAATCAAGAAACAGTACCAGTGCATTCTCTCTCGCATGCAATGATAGAAAGATCCCGGTTCCCAATCCTTCCACCCACTCCCCCCACCCACCGCACAGATTACTATCTTCTTGTACCCTTTTGAAGCGAAAATACATATAGGAACCAGAGAATTTAAGTTTTTTTTTTGCAATGCATTAGTTGAACAATAATGATTTAGATAAACCATTCGATTGGTAAGAGATTAAGACTAAAGAGCTCTGTATTTTCTAATTTGATGGCCATTAGAGTTTTATTTGCTCGTTAATTTAAGGATCTGTGAAATTAGTCGAGGTATACACAAGCTGACTTGGATATTTATGTTAATAAAAAAAAAATTGCTTTAGATAGCTCCGATCAGTAGAGTCACTGCAGCGGCCAAAAACTGCTGGTCAAGATTAGTTTCCTCACTAGCTACTAAGCAAAAACAAGACATTGAAACATACTTTTGTCAGGTCTCGATAATTTTGCAGAAACTGAAAAAAAGAAAAGAAAGGACAATCTCCCCTACAATGGCTCTGCACCTCAAAATAGATCATACTCCATGAAGATCAAGAATCATTTTCAACCAATCCGAAGAACTATAACATCCCCCCCCAACTTCCACGCTTATCTTCGAAGCCATGATTCCCCAGGCCCTGCTATCTTAATTTCGATAGACAGTCTCATCATTCAGAACATGCTGCATGCTGTGTATAAGAATGTATCTTATAACTCACTCTCTCCTTCCTCGAGCTTTTCTTTTCTTTATATCTGGATTCCTTGCTCGTTATGTTGCTACAAAAACAAGTAATCAAACTGAAGCTGGTCCACTTGGAAATACCATGTAACAATCGTTTGCCATCATGTAACTATCATTATCTCTACTCAACAAACATGGCTGAATGATTGCAGTATGTGAAGCTGCACTCACACACATATGGAGTAACCTTTTATGGTGTAGAACAGGTGGTGGATGCGTACATGTTGAAGAGAGAATATTCTAAATTCAAATGCAATTGAATTTCAGTAGTCTGGACGTCGAATTCAAAATGAAGCAAAACTTGCACAGTTGATGCGTTTCGGCATGACCGTCAATAATCGACAACTTTTCTGTTGTTGCATACCATTTTTTTAGCCGAATTCCGTCATTTAGGCCCCCAAATCATTGTTTTTCTATTTTAGAAAAGTTTTATTTTAGCCATAATTTTTAATTTTCAAGTCCAAATCAACTTTCATCAATTCCACTTCCTTAGCAATTTTAATTTTTACAATTATCTCAATTTTGTTATTTTTGATAATTTTTAGTAATTAGCCTTGTTTCTCTTGTCCAACAAGAATTAGGGCTAGATTATCATTTTAAATATGCTTGTAAGCCCTTTAACCAGAACCATTCAATTATTCAATAAAATTTTGAATTTTTTTGAGAATTTCTCTCGTTTTTGCTTTTGCTGAACTCCAGAGTAATTTACATAATATTTCCGTGGATCATATTGTTTTTGTGTTATCCGTTGCGTCCTTTTCCCATTATATCTCGTAGGGCGGATGAATGATAATGTGATTTTTGTGATAATTGTTTTATTTTACTTTTCAAAAAAGAGTTGCCTTGTGCAGCCCGGAATTGAACGAATTGACTGTTCAATTTACACCGCAGATAAAATGGAAAACGCCATCAACAAGCTTCAGAAATGGCGCCATCCAATGAAGAGTCAATAAAGGCGGAAGAAACAGTACAGCATACATTCCTTAAATAATACAGATTATATTATTAAAAGCCACAGGAATTCCAGCCAGAATTGGTAAGGCAAATTGGTTAGATAGTACATTTCGTTGATGTGATGGGAACCTTGAAGCCAGAGTTACGGATTGAAGGTTGATGAATTATAATCCATATACCTCGTCATATATATATATATATATATATATAACTATACCCACATAACTTAGAAATACACACGCCAAAACTATATTATAATAGTCAAAGCTTAAAATACATATTTAAATGAACTCAAATTTTAAAGCTCAAAAAATCTTTGTTGGACTCAGACAAAAGAAAGACAAAAAATAATTTTTCTATAGTTATCATGCACCAACCATTTTAACTATAAAGAATATAATAGATTACCAAAACCAATAGATTAATCGATTACCAAAAACAAAAATTTAACCCCAATTAGGATGTTTTTAAAACATCACGAGTATACACAAAATGTTGTCTAAAAATAAATTTGTCATAAATCATTTTATTATTTCCCTAGTGTTACAAAAATGGACGAATAAACATATTAACTATAAATTCAACAAAAAAAATACAAATAGATTGATAAAACTATATAAAATGTGTTTTGGAGAATTAACATCTTCGATTAATATTGTTTCAAAATTTAATAATGTATGCTACCTAATATAATACAGGAGCTGCTTCAGGGAATTATCCGGGCAATATACCTTTAAAAGGGAATAACTTTTGCAATGTTGGAGTGGTTCACCTGCATTTTCTTTTTAATAATATATATTAGCATTTTAACCAATAATTCATTTTATAAAATACCCTTCTGCCCTTTACTATATTGTAGCTAATAATTCATTTTTAATAATATATATGTAAGAAACAAAGTATAAACAAATAAATATTGACAATGTATAACAAATAATGGCCTGCCATTGACAAATTCGCATGATAAACATAATAATTCAGAATCAGAAATCAATTAAAATAAACACAGGCAAGACCAGGAAGGTACCTAGCAGTGTCCATGGAACATGCAACTGGAATATTTGGAATCAATCTCCGTGTCAATCAAACGGGGATGCTCTGACCAGTTTCTTCGGTCAAGGGAATCCCACGAAATTGTTGATCTGTCACAGATTCGATTTTTTCTTCAATTTACTAGGCCGATAATATTCAATAGAAAAAACCAAAGAAAATTACAGGGGTACAAAAAGAATCCCGCCTACACGTCGCGTGACAAGCACGTGCTTGTTCAGAGGACGGCGCTATATATAAATTTGTTTGGAGAGAAGACGGAGTCCAAGCCATCAGATACCAAACAAACAAACAAAATCCAACGTTATTGAACCGCTGCAGACAATGTTTTAATCTTTTAGCCCGGTGTTTCGGGTAATCTGTAATGTTTCGGCCTTCATTGTCATCTTTTGATTAAAAAAAACATATATAATTGCCGATACGCACGCGCTTTCTTGTCTTCTTTTCTAGATTAGCTAGCTCCACTTGCCAAGCCAAGAAACTTCATCAAGGTCCCCGCCCGCCTCCCTCTCTCTCTCTTCTTTATTTCTCAAGTGTGTTTTTTATACATATTTCTACCCGAGAATTACTCTTACAGGTCGTTGACTATCTTTTTAATGATGGATGGGTGGAGATTGAACGGTGTGAAGCTTCCCATGAAGAATTTGATGCTGGTTCTGCTGTTATTGCAGCAAAGTTTTAGCTTTTGTTGGTCTCTAAACACAGAAGGTGACGAGTTATGCTTCGTTTTATGTTCATATAGCTACGAGCTTTTGCCTGGCATGTACTTACAACTTTGTTAAAATTGGTCTTCTTTTATATAGATTTGTGATTGTGTTCGAAATGGTGCAGGTTTGGCTTTGTTGAGGTTTAGGGAGATGGTGGAGAGAGATCCACTTGGAGCTTTATCGAATTGGATTGAGAAAGATGGAGATATGGATCCTTGTTCTTGGTTTGGTGTCGAATGCTCTGACGACAAAGTTGTTATCTTGTAAGTAACTCATGTTTTTGTTCCTTTCTCCAAAAAAATAATAATTAAAAGAGTTGTCTAATAATAAGTAATCAAGCATTCTACTCCTAGCTACAGGAGTTTATCTTTACCTTTGTGCTTGTAAGTTAATTAAATTTGTGATTTTGGATGGTCCATTTAGTTGAATCAACGATCCAATGTGTTTAGAGATGGTAAATTTCACGTGTATATCACTGGAAATGTGAAATGCTCGTGAATAAAGTTAACCTTATCCAAACAAATTCTAAACTCAGAAATGTTGGATTAAGATCCAGACTTGAGCTGTCATATCGAGTTTAATTGCTGGATGAACTTGAGGTGAAGGAATACATAGTCTGTATTGCTGTCGGTCATTGTACTTGCTGGTATAAAGCTTTCCCCATAAGTGATCAGATGACAAACTATTTAATGCAGCATGTGTGGTGTCTCCATAGACAATTCATAATGATGCGGGCCTCCTGCAGCAATTCTAGCTTTTGTTTTCGTCTGCTACTTTTACCCTATTTATGCAGTAATTATTTGGTGTAATATGAAGTTTATTGTCAAACATCCAGTTATTTCTTTTTTTAGTAGCAAAGATTTTTTCTTCTTTTCTATTTTCTTAAAGCCAGAAATGGTCAACTTGTAGGCATTTGACAGATCTCTGTCTTAGAGGGACACTGGCACCTGAACTTGGGAGACTAACCTACTTAAAATCACTGTAAGTTTAAACTTCAGCTGGAATTTGATTTTTGGAAACCGTTTTATGGATTTTATCTAATTCACACTTTACTTTCAGCAATTTACGCAACAATTCTTTCCATGGAAACATTCCTAGAGAGATTGGAGAACTGATGGAGCTGGAGGTGTTGGACTTGGGATATAATAACTTTAGCGGACCATTTCCTTCTAACTTTGCAAATAATCTATCACTGACTACCCTGTAAGTTAATTCACTCTGACCGATCATATTATTTAGTTCTTTCCTTCTTAAAGCTTGAATGGTTTGACTAAATCATCTCCGATTCTTATTGCAGCTTGCTTGACAATAACAAGTTCCTAGATGGCATATCTCCTGAAGTAAGTGACCTTCAGGTGCTTTCTGAAGTTCAGGCAGATGAGAATCAGTTAAGAGCTTCTTGTTGCTGCAGAGACATTACCAGGTAAGCAACTGCTATTACTGTTAGGTTATACTAACAAGGTTAAGTACTTTCAGTTCTCAACTTTATTAAACTCCCCACCAGCTTCCTGACAGCACTTATTTTATTTGTCAGGAACATTGTTCAATCTAGAAATATAGCTCACCGGATGCTGCTGCAGGTGGCAGATCCTCCAAATCCACCCATAGGCGACAATGGAGCATCACCTTCTCCATCTTTATTACCACCATCTGGATCTCAATTATCACCATCAATGGCACCCTCAGGCTCGCCGTCTTTATCACTATCGCCATCATTCTTCTCATCACCATCTCCTTCGGAGTCTCCATCATATTCTCCAGCAGAATTCTCCTCCAGTCTTCCTTTGCCTCCTTCACCCTCACCCGTGATTGCACCAACTCCAGCTTCACCTGCTCCAGAAAATCAGCCAAGGGTCTTTAATGTACAACCACAATATGATTGGGCGTCAATGGTCCCTGCTCCAAGTCCAAGTCATTTGGAATATTCAAAGTCAAAAAATCACACTGTTCTCATTGCTGGTGTTATTGCTGGCTCGGTGTTTGCTTTGATTTCAGCCGTTGGCATTTTTTTCTTTAGAAGAAGCAAGGCAGTCACTATCCAACCTTGGGCCACAGGTTTAAGTGGGCAGCTACAAAAGGCGTTTGTAACGGGTAAATGTTCTTTTCATATGGATCTCATGCACTTGTACGAGCGCACAAAAACCTGAAATTGCCAATCACAGGCATAAAATTTGTGGATTAACATAGCTCCGCAACCATGGCTTTAGCATATGTTGTTTTCACAAATTATAGATCTTGATTCAATCTTGTCTTTTCTGAGTTTTGGTAATGTGTCTTTTCAGGTGTACCAAAACTCAAGAGATCAGAACTTGAGGTCGCTTGTGAAGATTTTAGTAACATTATTGGATCCTTTTCAGATGGTACAGTTTACAAGGGGACACTATCGAGTGGGGTTGAAATAGCTGTGACATCTACTGCAGTAAAATTGCGTGAAGATTGGCCGAAAAACCTGGAAGCCCAATTCAGAAATAAGGTACTTGAAATTAAAATTTGCTAAGATTTATCGTTTTAATGTTGCCCTAAATGCTAATTTTTCTAACCTTTCAGATTGACACATTATCAAAAATGAACCACAAGAATTTTGTCAACCTTATTGGATTCTGTGAAGAAGATGAGCCTTTCACTAGAATAATGGTTTTTGAATATGCTCCAAATGGAACTCTGTTTGAACATATGCACAGTAAGTACCTAATGTTTTTAATGCCTCTTCTGAAATGTGTTCCATTTTTGTATGAATTCGTCAAGTGATCATAACTAAGATATAGTTGCATTCTGGTGGATCGTTAAATTAATATGGCATTTTATAGGACTTGTGCCCATCATATTTGTGAAGAAATATCAATGCTGGCTTTTGTTTGATCTGTGAACTAGCACTGAATTTTTATTTGCATAGAACTGAATATGCATCTCAAAAGATGATTAGAGGAAAAAAAAAAAAAAGAAGAATTGGGTTTTCCTATTCATTCAGTACTCTCTCAGAACTGCAAATCATACTCATATCCTTGTATTTTGCTACAATCTACAAAGGCAGCCGTTCTACTTCTTAAGTAGACTGCATACTTGATGGCTGCAGTACATTTGCATCATAACATTTATAGGTCAACTGATCTTTATTACTGTTTTATGGTATGGATGACAGTTGAATTCTTGATTTCTTGTAGTAAAAGAAGCCGAACACTTGGACTGGGGAATGAGACTACGAATAGCAATGGGCATCGCATATTGCCTCGAATACATGCATCAACTAAGTCCACCTGTAGCCCATAAAAAACTGCAATCATCATCAATATATCTAACTGAAGATTATGCAGCCAAAATATCAGATTTCAGTTTCTGGAATGATGCAACAGCAGCAAAGACTGGATCACCATCCATGGAGCTTCTAGAATCACAACCATCGGATCCAGAGAGCAATATTTACAGTTTTGGGGTAATATTGTTTGAAATGATAACTGGTAGGATCCCATATGTAGTGGACAATGGCTCTCTTGCTGACTGGGCATCAGATTACCTGAGAGGAGAGCAACCATTAAAAGAAAAGGTGGATCCAACTCTAAAATCTTTCCAAGAGGACGAGCTTGAGAAATTGTCTGAAGTAATAAGAATTTGCATCCATCCTGATCCAAAGCAGAGACCAACAATGAAAGAGATTGCAGCCAAGTTAAAAGAGATCACATCAGTGGGACCTGATGGAGCAACACCAAAACTATCACCCCTTTGGTGGGCAGAACTTGAAATTATGTCTGCAGAAGGAAGTTGAGATGTTAGCTCGAGTCTGAAATACAGATTCAAGTGTTCTTTTCATGTCCTGTTTTCTTGATTCTCTTGCTGATCTCTCAGAAGAAGTGGTTTATAGGGTAAATGATACCTGTATCTAATTAATATATAGGATGGTGTTTGAATGTAACTGAGGAAGGGAGACCTCTTGTTTGTCCATTGCTTTGTTCTTTCTCCGTCGCCAAAGTTGTCTGTATAAAATTCAAGTATCTGCAAGTATACTTGCAAAATAAAATATAAAAAAGGGTCAGTTTTAGAATATTACCAGTTGCAAATGCTCTGAGGATGAAAAAATTTGAGTCAAAGTCCACCACTATTGTAACCTGCAAACACCTATCACACTTCTTTATGGCTTTGTATGCATTTATTGTTAGGGGGTGATCCGGGCATAGAGAGAAATCTCAGCCCCCAGATTCCTTACATTAAAAAACAACCCAATTCCTTATAGTTACTACATATGAGCTCCTCAGCCAAAATGCAATTTAGGCATGGAAATATAGAAGAAAAGAGAATGAGGTGAAAACAAAAGAAGAAGAAACCAAAAAGTGGTCAGCTGGAGAAATGCATAACTACAACAACAGTTAACTCGAGAACATCATTTCTGCTATCTTTCGTTTAAAGAAAAACATGATACAACAAAAGAGATTAAATCCCTTCCCTGACATTTCTGTTATCTATAGTTTAAAGAAAAACATGATACAACAAAAGAGATTAAATCCCTTCCCTGATTTTTGTCATGCACACGAATGAACTCAAGGAGGAAGAAGGAAAATAATTCCTGTTTCTAATGAGACAAATTGTGAAACCTATAACATTCTAGAGTATGAATTGCACGAAGCTGCACATGAACCCTTCCAGCATCAATCCCATTCTGCTAATTGATCATGAGACCATGACTGTACATAACTATTTGTGAGGGACATTGTCTAAATGAAGTTTGCAATACTCTTTTCTAGCTCTATCATCAATACCATCAAGATGTATATATACTGATAAGTTCATTACAGCTTCTTGACGCAGTCCTTCCTTCTCATAGCTGGGGATGGTTTTGTTGCTGGATGTCTGATAGACCATGATTTCAAGCAAGGAAAAAGGAAAGCTCATCATGGATGTCCCCATGGTCTTCTCTCTCGAAAATGTCAAAGTCCCCATTCTTCATGAATGATATTAGTGTAACTCAAATGCTTCGTGTAGCTTGGTCTTGTGTTCTATTATACAAATCAAGTGTGTCTGAGTGGTTTGGGTCCAGGCAGAGAGCTGCCTCACAATCTTGAAGAGCAGAGGTTCTGTCTCCCATTGATTCATGAAATGTTGCTCGAAGATGGATCATTTGCAACTCAGGCTTGAAAGCTATGGCCTTAGTAAGCTCTTCTAGAGCTTCAGCTTCCTTTTGGTCATCCATTAGCACTGAGAATAAGAGATTCTTCATGTTAGTAAAAGTTTTGATTTCACAGTCAATAATTCTGTCCAAGCAAAAAGAAGAAAAATGAAGTCATTAGAATAGCATTGAAATAACTGTGAACATATGAGGAGTTGCATTGAAAGGGGGCAGAATTTCCAGAAAGGAGTGGTGTTGATTACCAGCTGCTTTGTATCTGTATGGATATGTTCTTTGAGGATCCAGAAGTGTTGCCATATTAAGATCATCTTTGGCCTTCTCACGGTCGCAGTATTCCGATCGTTTCTCATAAGCTGATGCACTGCAATGTGCCTTCTCTATTAGCTTGGTCATCTCATCAAATGCAGCTTTTCGTTGATTTTTTATATGATAGACACGCGCCAGACCTTGATGAGCTCTTGTATGCTTGATGTTAAGGGCATTCATGTAGCAGTCTGTAGCCTGATCCAACTTACCACAATCCACATAAATACTTCCTAAATTATTTAATGCCTGCAAATTACCAACGCTCATATCAAACAAGTACATCGAGCACAGATGGGGGCATATGAGAAACATACTGGTATAGTCATTACTCACTTGTCCTTTCCTAAGACCATCTGAAGGGCATCTAAGAGCTTCTTCCAGAAGTTGGATGACAGTAGATGAATATTCAGGATCCAGATTTGTATCAGCTAATGTATATGCCTTGAGGAAGAAAGCTTCAAATGACCTCTGGATTGAAATGGATTTCTCAGCCCTAGAGAGAGCTTCTTCACGATGACCAGTGTCATATAAAAGCCATCCTTCATATACTAGTCGTTCATGAACAGAACTGGAATGATTTCTAGCCAACCGCAAACAACGCATTGCGGCCTTCTGACAATTTAACCTAGTGCATTAAGTTATCCAGTAGTGTATTTCATGTTATTGACTATAACAAGGTCAAACAACTACAAGACAGGACCAAATTCATTGTACTACATGTACAGGAACGATTCCTTCTTGTTCCAGAAATGCATAAAAGGAAAGTTGTGTAGACAATGAAACAAAAACAAACATGCGATTTAGAATCACTATATCAGATCAAGAAAAAATAGGATCGCTTCATTATTAAAACATTATTCATGCAATGAATTGTATGAGTTTATTAGATAAAATGTACTAAAAGATAATGTTTACAAGTTTGATATGGGTTTATTATCTGATAAAAAGAAAAATGAGATTGATACACAAAAACATTCAAGGGATTGCAGGTTTCCAAAGATTGTAGAGAAGAATTTTAAACAAATAAAGTAATGAAAAATGGTATAAGCTTATTAGAAGTCATACTTAATGATGATTAAACTGCATAATAGTGCAGCTGCTTGAGCTAAATAAAAAGTTGCTCCATAACAAAACTTACCACAAAAGAAGCAAAGATTGCCGAAACCATAGTAGGCTATTTGCAAGATCATTTTCTAGCATCTGATGTATGACAGCCAGAGAGCCAATGTCATCAACAGAAGACCATCTTTCGTAAAGCTGCATCCAGCATTCAGCCAGACTCCATTGCTGAACACGATGGCCGAGAAGCTCAACCAAGTGATCTCCACTCACCTTCCCATGAAATATCATATACTTAGGTTTTAAGGTTAATAACGCTTGAATATCCCTCAAAGCACTTTCATAATCTTCAAGAGCAATGAAAAAACAAGCCCGCAACTCAAGACAATCAAGTGAGAGCTTGAACCTGATAATTTTATCGATCTCATGAATAGCTTCCCTAATATGTTTCTCTTCCACCTCCATAACAACTCTGAATTTGTACGGAAATGAAAGGGTTGGATCCAGTTCAGTTGCAGTATTCAAATCCATTATTTTCTCCCATCCAACACCATACAGAGATCGCTCTTGGTATATCCACCCAGCTGGTTTATATTCAAAAATAAGAGAGTTCATCAGCCTAAATGCCGAATATTGTTGCCCTTGTTTGTACTTGGTCCTTGCAACACCTGCTAATGAATAAACATGACCTGCATCAACAACTGCCTCAAAATAAAATTGGGCACCTTTGTACTCTTTTCTCTCAAGCATTACACAACCTAGTTGATGCAAAGCAAATGCTTTCTGCCACTTTTCTGTAGCAAACTCTTCCAATCCCTCCAATAACATCACTGCTGTGCTCAATACCATATTCTCCTCCATAGCAACCTGGCTCAGGAAATAGTAGAGGAAGAATGAAGCGTGCCCCAACATGGACAATCTCTCCCTTGCCTCCGGGATACAAAAAACCCTCCTCACTTTGTGGTTATACAGAGAATTTGGGAGCTCTCTTAGAAACGCCTGCAAGCAAGAGGCTACAAAAAGATTTGCCCTTTCTTCCAAGGCATGATTAATTAAAACCAATGCATCCTCAACCCCACAAACCAATGAAGCCAAATGATCATCGCAAACACACTTCAACTCCTCACAACAAAACCTATTTGCAAAAGAAAGTAACTCCAAAACAATCGCAGGGCAAAACAAATCAACTCTCGTAGTCCTACTGTACACCTCCATTGCTCTCATCCCCTCCACTGATATCCCAGTCTTCGAAAAATCAATCTTATCTCTTCTCAACTCCAAAAAGCTACCATATAGCATTGCCTTAAATGGGCCCGAAAGAGAAGCAATTTTGAATTGAACACAACGAACTGACTCATCACCAATGCAAAATGAAACATCACCCCCTCCTCCAAACTCAAGCTCTCATTTCCCACCAATATTTTACTTCTAAATGCCTCAAGATCATCTTGACCACATTGGCAACGATCATAAATCGAATTCGGATCGTATCCAGAAACCAAAGCAGCCATAGGACATTCAAGGATGTACCCGCTACAATCCTTTGATGACACACCAATAAACTCATCTTCTCTCCTCTCAAATCTTAACCAAGCAGAAAGCACTGCCTTCGAGTGCACATCAATAGCATATTGCCTCGCTGCGCAAAGGCACCTTCTAAGCAACTTAGGATCACCTAATCCACGCAAAATTAAATACTGCTCGATACATAATAATGACTTTTCCATTTGTGAGCAAGTATTCAGGCGTCTATGAATTTCAGCTAAAGATTCCACATAGTCTATAGGTTTCAAGTAAGAGTCTATAGGGGGTTCAAGGAGCTTAGTTGTTGGAAGTCCATAAGGAAGCAAAGCTTGAGCTCTTGAGCCAGAGTTTGTAAACTTGGATTTTGAAAGTTTTCCTCTTGAACCGGAGTTGTTATCTTGGGGGCTCAAAGCATGGACTTGTGTGCTCTTGAATCTATCAAAGAGCTTAAAACCATGCATTTTTTTTTAAAAAAAAACTCAAGATAATTATCTTGTGTATGACACTCTATATCTATGTAGAACGTGAGATTTAAGATGTTTTGATAAATAAAGATTAATTTCTAGTGCAAAAAGAAAAAAAACGAATCCAGTGAGAAAGTATTTGTAAAGGCTATATCATTATTACCTCTAGACTGCAAAGTAGAAACAACTCCATAAGAGAGAAACCAGAGAGAGGGGAGACATTGCAAGTTGTTCGGCTAAAAATGATGTTTGGTTCTTGAGAAAATTAAGGAAAATCTTGGGATTCCAGACTTTGGATTATCGTTTCTTTCATGGAATAGATTCTCGAGAGAGATTTGTGTGTCCTTTTTTTCTCAGTCCATCTCTCTGGATATACTGTTGCAGTAGGCCCCTTAATGTGGACTTCGACAGTTTTGGTGACCTGAAAGTTTTTGGTTGATTCAGTGGCTCACTCCAAATCCAAAGTTGACGGGTTTCGGTTCAACACTGAAAACCACTCCATTTAAGCCACATCAGTGTCAATAGTAGATAGTCAACGCTTGAGAGATAGAGAGAGGGGTATTTTAGGTTTCTTTTCTTCAACTAAAGTTAGCAGCATCAAATTTGCATGCTAAGCAAAGGTCGGAGCTTTGGAGTCAATTTATGAATCGATAAAAGTAAAGTAGGCTCATGGGTGTCCTCGAAATACCAAACATATTCACATCCTTATCAAGTCTTCTTTCTTTTTCTATTTGTAGTAATCATGGACAAAATCAATGTTTAGGGTTCATTTTGAACCTTTTCTTCAAAATGACATTCTATTAGACCTCAGTTTCGAGTCATCTTCCATCATTGTACTAATGATCTGTTGATGGGTTACAGTCCTATGAACAAATCAACTATGTTGCTGCAAACTTCACCTTCCATAAAAGATTATGGTATTTGGTAATAATCATTTGTTGAAAGAAAACAGAATTTACGATGGTAATCTCTAATTATGAGCTTCCAACGCCCCCCTCTATCGATAAGCTTTCAAATAATTATTTAGGAGACAGGATGCGTTACAGATATGAGCCTGGTTTCTTGGTGAAATGTCTTAATCCAACCCATGTTTTTAGTTACCAGGGCGAGTAGATAGACAGAATGGAAGCTGTAAATCCTAATTTACAGATCTACAAAAATGAATTAAGCTACAGGATCTTCTAACATGACACATGCATATGTCAAGTGAGAGGACCAATCACTGTCTAAAAAAATTGAAAAACAGAGAACCTGTAGACCAAATTATTGATGGTTAGGTGCATTAGATCTAAACCATCCATTTCTTAAAGAAAAAAACTTATTCTAGCATGTTTTTCCCTCCACTATCAGTTCCCATTGGATTCCAATGACAAAACTATTTGAATCATAGGAGGACACCTCGAGAAAACAATTCTGAATTAAACTCCCAACTTGCAAGCTCACAATAAAAAAAAGGAACAAAAAGAAGAATATATGTGCAAATCTCAAACAAACAAGTGTTGGCAGACAAGAGTTGTGTTCACGTGTTTTAAGGACTTCATGTGATAAATCCTGAGGAGAGCTCAGACCGCTCCTTATTGTTATCAGTAATCATTCATTCATTCATCCTGGACATTTTAGTTTTAACATAGATAAGACAGGCACAGTCCACTCTGGTCCTTCAAGTTTTAGATTTTGATCATTTAACTGATGTACAACCATTTGATATTCTGATCAACATCTATGAATTCATGTGGCAACACACAATAGACATCTTATCCATGTGAGTTGTTTTACTTAGAAACAACATTTGATCGAGGATTCAAAATGCCTAAAATCATGGTTAAAGGGTCACAATTAGGATTAGGATGATTCAAATCTAAACTCTTGGGTAGGGTTTGCCTGCTGATGATGTTTCAAAGTTTAATAAGCTCGGGAATGAAGTTATTTAGTGTTTGAATAGTGGTTAATTGCACGCTTATATCAATTTTCTTTTCTTTTATATAAAGCTCATGAAGCATATCATTGGTAGTGGGAAGTTAAAAACTTGCAAAACAAATATCTTTTGATGGGGTTTAGAGATCTTTAGATGATAAAATCAATGACTTTTTTTTAATCAAAATATAAGTTCCAAGAATAAGAGTGTGTGTTCTTATTTTTTTTTATGATAAATGCTATGAGAATTAAAATATGAATATTTAGAAAAAAAAATTATGAACTTTTTACCTCGTTGGTTCAAAAAGTATTTACTAAAACGCACTAATGTTTCGAAAACATTTATCATTGTTTCTAATAAGTAAGAACTTAAAAAAATTATATAGCTTTTCTAAACTTATTCCCATATTTAGTAACCATTTGTATTACTTCAAGGTTCATTTACTTTAATTTAATTTAATTTTAATTAATATATTCAAACTCTAACAAGACTATGAATCACTAAACAATTTTTCTTTTTTTAAGATACCTACATATATAGCAATTAACATAATTTTTATCTCTTCCAACACAACAATTATTCTCAAAGGTTGGTAAGCCATAGTGAACCAATTATTACTTTAAGCATATCACATACATGTTCTTGTCTGTTACTATATTCAACAATCATTTATTTTCATGTCTTTTACATAATTTATCTATCGATCACCACACAAGCTTTCTTGGGCTTATCCTCATTTCATTATCATTCATTGTCTACATCACCATATTATACCATAACTATATAAAATATTGCTTACATAGGACCTTCATATTAGAGTAACATACACAAAAAATATAACTCAACTGATATTTGACCGTTACTGTCCTCGACGCATGTCGTTCTTCTAGGACCGGCTGGCTGGCACCCTTTGCTTCGATTCAATTAAGGAAACACCGCATTTACTTTTTTGGGACTTCGGATTCAATTTAATGTTTTTGAGACCTTACTAATTAGCTTCAGACTTCGAGACAACTGGGATGAGGCGTGCGGACTACTAAGCTCGTTTTGCTGCCTGGGCTGGGTCACATGGATCACACAATGTTTGCCTAGGCCATGGAAAAATAAGGAGATACCTAAGCCCAAATACTAAAGCCCATTAAGTCTAGAAATTGAATGCGACCCAAATTATTAGCGGGCTTTCAAGTCCAAGCATATGAACCCGATGTTTGCTAACTCTAAAAACGAGAGATTTTTTGATAAAACTTCTCTACGTGGATCGAAACAGCTATCAATGTTTTTGATTCTGTTTTTGATTGGTTATTTGTTTTTTTAATTGGAATAGAATATTTTGATTTTGGAATATTTGAGTATATTGATTTGGAGTTATATTGTTTATATATATATAATTAAATATATTAATTCAATTTTTTTAATTTAAATCCAAAAATAAAATTATTTAAAATTGTGTAATTTAATATAAAAAAAGACACAATAAAATGATTTTTCTGAACAAAATTATAAACATGTATAATATTACAAGAATATCATCATCAATCTTGTAAGGTTATTACATTCTCTGTTTGTTATGAAATTTTAACATAATATATATAAATATGTGAAGAGACTCCTCGTAAAATTTTATCCCAATCTAACGGTCGAATTAAGAGATATAATTGATATTGTAAAATTATTTATTATTTTAAAAAATATTATTTGACCGAAACGGCACAGACAAAATGATACCAATGCATTTCGGCTAGTATTTGACTGAAAAATCTTGAATGAATTGAAATTGTAACTGAGATAAAAAAAATACCATTTTATTTCATTTTTAATTAATATAAAATATTTTGACCGTTTCAACCAAAACAAAATAAAACCGACAACCGTGGTTATTATAGCCGCAAGTAATAATATGCACTCACCCATTTCAGTCTATAAACCCGGCTTGCATAGTAATTTTCCGTAAAAGTAGAAGAAAAAAAAACACCTCTATACAGCATTTTTTCCCCGTACCCACATTTTTTACAAATGTGATTTTCCATGAATATGTATAGAGAGGAAAATGATCCCATTATTTGATGCAGGGTGCCCAGCTCCCATGGCAGAATGTAAGGAAGCCAGATTGTTTTGATGATTCCTGAAACCTCAGCGGCAAGTGCCCGGCCCAAATCAGCACCTTGACATCCAAGAAAAAAAAAACTATCAAGATAGATCCACAGCCCTTAATTTTTTAATCCCCCATCATCTTTTACCTCAGAATGGGCTGGAGCTTGACGAAAGCTCTTGATTAGCTCAAGCTGAGCATGGCATGATGTGGAGATGCGTAATGCCCATGCATGATTACGAATAGCAACAGCGAGGATTTTGATTTTATGCTGCCATGGACATAAAAATAAAAAGAGAGTTGAATGTCTGATGATGCTAGAAAGAAGACAAACATGCTCATTCTGGAATAATGGTTCGATCCGCGTTCGTAGGGTTACGTATTCTCATGTAATAAAATATTTAGGGTTTTGGAGGCCTGCAACAGATAGAATAATGCGATGAATTGTTGGCAGTTGACTTCCGCACTTCACTGATCGAATCTTCTCGAGTCTCAATGAACAGAAAAAACAAGCAACGCGAGTTTTATATTCTTCACGTGAAATCTGGACAGCCTCTTGAGCACTACAAAAGCCCAGTTCTTTGAAGTATATATGTCTGTAAAGCTCGATGTTTATGTTCTTGACATGGCTGTGATTTTGTGATGACATGAAATATGCTGCTTGGAATGAATCAAGTTCTAGCTAGTCGCTGTCTGTCTGTGTCTGGCTAATTAATTAGGTGTTCTAAATCTACCAAGGAATATGTCAGATCAAAAATTGTTAATTGACTTATGATGCTTTGAACCGAATGAATGCCGTCGATAATAAAAATCGGCCAATTGACTTTCATAGTTGAAGTGCTCGAGAATTAACATTTTACCGAATTCATGGGTGACAGGAATTAAATCAACGAGCATTTAGCCGGTCCATGAATCTTGCGAGTGAAGTACACGGTGATAGAGCAAATCCGTGGACATTTGATGGATTAATCAATTGATGGCGGTTTTGGGATCAGTTCCTTTTAATGATATAAATTTACCCAGTCAAATGTGAATTAAAATCTTCCTTTTGTTAGTCGCTTCAGCATTAGCTTGAAGTGTATCACCACCAGATAATTGACAGATAAAAATAGAAATACAGACAAAAAATTTACATTGGTAGATTGTGATGAACTGTACTGACAGTGAATTCTTTTTGTATACATTGGTGAACACTGACAAAAATGTTCTCTCGACATAGACTGGGAAGATTACAGTGGAGAGATAATAAATTAAAAAGGGCAAAAGATACAATAACATGTTATTTATATAGATGAAATTACTGATGAAATGAACCCGTTGATAAAGGGTGTGTTTGATATTGCTTTTACTTTTGTGGTTGAGGTTTTAAAAAAACAGTTTCATGAAAAATACTTTAGTTGCGATTCAAAATAATTTTTAAAGTGTTTGGTTAAAACTGTGGTTGAGTTTGAGGTTAATGCAAAACAGTTTCAAGTATTTGGTTACCAAACTTTTCATATTGCTTTCAACTTGTGAAATTATTTTAAAGTGTGTGTGTGTGTATTATTTTTTAAATATTTAATAATTATAATAATAAAATATAATTAATAATTCAAGTAAATTAGAAACTTGTTTTTATTCTCCCATAAAACTACTTGTAATTTCATCACGAACTATAAATCCATACGTGAAGGCCTCTGCGATCCTGGAATAACATATAGTAAATATCATTTGAAACAAAATTATAATTGCAAGACAAAAATTATATTGTGATCTCCTTCTAATATATTTATTTATATTTTAATTAATTTTTAGATTATGTTAATATTAAAAATATATTTTTATATGAAAATATAATAAATAATAAACTAAAAAATACCCCCTGGCCCGGCCCCTTCTTTCCTCATGAAATGCACGGAAAGCACCAATTTGCTGCTTTCCGTAAAAAGCAAGTTTAACATATTTTTGATATGGGGTCCACATGTTTTTTTCAATTTCTCTATATTAACCAAACACCCAAAATAATATTTTTTCCTACACCACTGGTCACACCTCACTCTCAAACACCCTCAAAATCTATTTGTAATTTCATTGGTAATATTTAACGACTTAACAAACGTTTTGCCTTCATCTCTTTCTTTTTTCTTCCTTTAGTACCAACTCTGTAACAAACAATAAAAACCCCTCCTATTTAATAACAAATCAACCTCCCATGATGAATTCAGTCACCCCAACACTCACTATGTTAACAACCCCTTTTTTATTCAGCTTTTTTTAGGATTTCCTGTGTCAAGTAAGTAAACTATCTATTTTTTATTTGAACTAAATTTTAAATTATTATTTTTTATTAATAATTTTGAAGTATATGTAGTTTATTTGTGTGTTTACCTGTTTTATAGCTTTTTTCATAAAAAAAAAATTGTTGTATAAATGTATGGTTTGTACATGTTAGGGGTTGTTTGAGATTTTAGAAAATTTATTGTAATTTGATGAAACTGGTTTCAAGTTCTTGACTTCAGTGTTCTGTAATGAAATAAATAATGGTATTTAATGGGTCCATTTTATATTTTATCAACTTTATTATTAAGTTAAAATTGTTGGTAATTGATAGTGATTTGATAGTACTTGTAAAATAAATTGAATAAGTTTGATTGAAACCAATGTTAGCTAATTTATCTAGTTTACATAATTAATTAATACACATTGTCACCAATGCTTTATATAGGTTGATACAAATAATGAATGATCGTTTATGGATGTATCAAGTTTCACCTAAAATGTTACACAAGATGAATTATTGTAATGAGATTGAAGGTTTTACTAATTATGCACTATTTAATCCAAAAAATATTAGTGGTGCAATATTAAATATATATGTAAAAGGTGTAAAAATAAAAAAATGTTTTTTTAATCCAAATGTTGCAATTATGCATCTTTTACATAAAATATTCATAGAGAAATACCTGTGTTGGTTTGTATACGAAGAACCATATGTTTCTTAAGAGATCATGGTAGAAAGGAATGTGGGGTTAACTGCTAGTTCTAGCAACATGCATAAAATTATAAATGAAAATAGTAATCCTTACAAGAATATTGTTATGAATGTGATGAAACTAAATTAGGGTTAAATAGGTGAATGTCCAATCATAGATGAAGAGCCAAATGCATATGCGACTATATTTATTTATCCTTTAAAATACTCTAATGAACAACTTATGGGATGAATGCACAAATCATAGTAAATTATCAACCCGTTTACCATCAAGTCAGATCATAGGTTGAGTACAACTACTTATGATAGAATTATTAAATGGTCATTAAGCATTTTACTTAAAAAGAACAGGCTGAAAGAGAAATTTTATGGTACTAAATCCATGATGAAACACCTCAACCTAGGATGCTAAAAAAATAACATGTGTCCAAACTTCTGTATATTGTATTGTTTTGAGAATATGAAGTTGTTTAAGTGTATAACATGTATCCATGCTCATTATAAATCTAGAGGTGGTAAGGGAATGACTTTTATCGCACATAGAGAACTTAGATTTTTCTCAATCACTCCTACACGACAAAGGTTATTCGTGTCTTCAAAGACTATTGAGCATATGACATGACCATTCACATGATGTAGTGGATGGAGTCATGGTTTACCCATTTGATGGTGAAGCCTATAAACATTTTAATATGGTATATCCTCAATTCTTAATGGAATAAAATAATATACATCATGGGTTATGTACAAATAAATCCAATGTACCACTTCTTATTTTATTGGCTAATGATACTCATAATTTATAACTTGCCATCAGAGGTTGTGTATCAAGCTGAAGTTCATGTTTTTTAATGTTCATACCCGGTTCTAATAGTCCATGTCAAAATATAGATGTTTATCTTTGATTGTTAATTAGTGAGTTAAAGTAGTGGTGATCATTCAGGGCTTTGATTTATAATGTCTACAGAAGATTTTTTTATAGATAAACACGACTTTGACTTAAAATGGTTTCTAGTTAGAGCATGCATAGAAGACTATCATGTCCATACTATATGAGCACAATAGGACCTTCATGTTAGGAGATGATGGTAAAATATCTTTTTTATCTGTCATCGAAGGTTCTTTCACCTATTCTCAAAGAATATTGATTATGGAATTCTTGGTCAAGGTGGAAAGAGATTTAAAAATCGTTTAAAATATTATTCAAACAATCAATAATTATAGTTCTGAGAATAAAAATGATTTAACAAAATAAATATACTTCATGCTATAGGGTTTTTAAGTTTCATAGAATGTTATACTTCTTATTTTTCTGCACATGATAGGATAATACTACAATATATATACTTGAACAATTTGTAATTTGTGATAACCTAGTCTTGAAGTAATTATTCAAAACCTACAAGAGAATTTGATCTTTATGTAATTATCGAAGAAACTTTAAATAACTCTAAATCTATCTAATGAAATCCTGTAGACTCCTAAAAAAATTTAAATTTATTGTTTTTACTACGTTAATGTGTTTCAGAAAATCCAAGGAAAGTTTACCAAGGATTTTTTTCTGCTCAATGCTGCTAGATAAACCCCCGACCTTTATAGAACGCTATGAATGTTTGTGCCAGTGATCGAGATCATGAATCTTACCTCGGTCGGATTAGTAAACAACATTGAATCTGATGAATTGTCAGGGGCAGATTATTAAAAACTTCAGACGCATAGAGGTTGAGGAATCCTTGGAGAAGCCAAAAATACAAGTCTTGTTGTTAAGTGGGGCGGTCATATGATAAATACAGGCAAAGACAAATCCGTGAATACCGACAGCAAGAATCATGGGCTCGTCAGCCAGCTTCCCCATGCATGCCTGACTCTTTCCATTTGAATTTTAATCATCTACTTAGCTCTCATGTATTATTTTCTCTTCCAACTACTTCCTAAGTGCAGGCAACAAAAACAAAAAAAAAAAAAATTGCATAAAGAACTTATCAATAAGTTACATTAGAAGCAAATGGCAAACATTTCCTCGGTAACTACATTTTATTACATTTTACCAGGCATGAAGCTGCGTTGCAAGGATTAGAAAAGCTTGGACGTGCTTCCCACGCGCTTGCGCAAGATGGTGCTTGCTCAATCATTGTATTAGAATACTTCAAAGTTTAATCACGACATGAAGGATTTTTTTATGTATCAGTTCTAACTTTTACCAAGTCCATAGGGTTAACATTACAAGAATGATGGCCCATTCCATACATAAATAGCATGGCTACTCATGGTTTGTGAGTGCATATAATATTATAGGGGCAGTGGTGTAGAAAAGTATACTTGTGCTGTGACTTTTCAGAGTTAGGGTTTGGTGTTTACCATCATTTCAGATGGATTAATCTTAGCTATGTCAGCTTAGATTCTCCTTTCTGTTGGAATATGTAAACTCTCTTTGAAATATTAATGATGATTGAAGAGAAGAGCTCAAGAAGAGGAATTATCGGAACCCAGAAGTTCATGATGGCTAACTGTTGGTGATTATTTTTGGAGTCAATCATAATCTCTCTAATATAAACAGAAACTTCTCTCGTTGTCTTCCTCACAGCTCCAAGAAATATTGAATTATGAAGCCGGGAAGTGATAAGAAAAACGATGGTCTGGTGATGGATGCTTCAGGCAAGAGCAAGGATGAGGAAGGAGATGGTGAAAGTAAGACTAAAACTAGCGCAAGCTCGAGCAATAGCATTGTGGATGAGAGCGAGAAAGCTAGCTCTAGTGGGGTAAGGCCATATGTAAGATCTAAGGTGCCTAGGCTAAGATGGACTCCTGATCTTCATCTTTGCTTTTCTCAAGCTGTCGAGAGACTCGGTGGCTATGAGAGTAAGATCTTCAAATTCTCAGTTTCTTGTTCATGATGTTTCTGTGAACCTCTATGTTCTTGTTCCAAGAAAATAATTTTATTTGTTGATTTTGTCATATATCTGTTTGGTATATACAGTGGCAACGCCAAAGCTAGTGTTGCAACAAATGAACACCAAGGGGCTAAGTATTGCTCATGTCAAGAGCCACCTACAGGTAATTGTAATAAGGATAATTAATTTATATCCAATCACTTTCCTAGTACTAATCACATGATTAATCTATAATTGGACTCAGTCTTTTAATTAGATGATTGATTTCACAACTTAATTTCATTTTTCCTTTATTTTTGGTATTCGGAAGCAGATGTACCGGAGCAAGAAGATCGATGATCAAGGCCAAGGTACAAATTTTGTCCTTTGTATATCTTGTAATGGATTAAGTATTAGGGTTTGTTTCTTAGTTTTCTATACGCATATATGGGATCCTAACTCTCAGAACTATCGCCGTTCATGAATTGACAGTTATAAACAGTAGGGGGGGTCTTATTGGTAGTTCGGACTACTTTTCTCTCAACTTTTGGCAACACTCTCTGCTTCCGAATTTCGATCACAATCGCAGTTCTGATTTCAGGTACTGATCAAACTTGAATACAGATAATTTGTAGTTCCTTTTGGGATCAAACTTGTGAATTTACAATTCTTTTTTCACAATAGGAGTAGAAGCGTTTCCAGAAGTACAGGATATGGAAACTGGATCGCCAGTCCTTCTGTACTGGTACCAGATAGCATGACTATTAGAAGTGGAGCTGGATTTTATAATTCAATTTCTGAGAGGATAAATGTTGAAATTGGCTCGAGCACAAGGCATGGACCTTTCCATACGTGCGAAAATCCGACATTCAACGACCGCCGGAGAAAACTAAAGCAAGAGTTCCTGGATACTGAATCTCATCAGCCGATGTGCAGTGGCAATTCGATCCAGGGCCAAGTAAGTTCAACCACAAAACAGCCCTATTTTGCAGCCCAGATTTCAAAAAGAGGAGAAGACACTAATGAATCAATCAGCTCAGAGACAAAGTGGAGCTTTAATGCGGAAAAATGTAACAGGGCAAAAAGGAAGGCCGATGATCTTGATTTAAGCCTCACGCTTTTCACAGAATCGAAAGAAAAGGAAGCCAGGAGAAGTTTATCATGGGACGAGGAAGACGAGGGAAGCAATTTATCTCTTTCTTTATCTTCTACTTCAACAAAAGAAAGCAATTCTATATATCTGAGCATGCCATCAAAGCATCCGAAACTGACAAGTACCCTGGATCTGACTATGTGAATCTGAGAATTCAAAGTGAGATCTTGTTGGTACTTGTACAAGACGATTGGTACAAATAGATTAGTGGTGTGTACTGCGATTTCAACCTTCAAAACTTTCCATTTTGTATCAATCATTTCCAAAATACTGATATGCGATTAGTTACAGATAAGTTTTAGCTCTTCTTTCTTGTAGATAGTTCCCTAATTATTCTAGACGAGCGCGCGGCTCACCTTGAAATTGCTAGCAGTGACATGTTTTTTTTGGAAAAAAAACATAGAGGCTGACAAATTCAAGAAATAGCTTTGTTTGCTTATCTAGGCATCCCCACAGGCCACACCAATATGCTTTGAAATGAGTAATTGGTAAATAGGGTTTTTATAATCCTTTTTCTTCTTTCAAGGCAAGGGGACAGGGACAAAGTATCATTGTAGTTTATACTATGTATGGCAGTAGCATCTGTCTTGAATATATCATAGATTTATACCGTTAACCAATCAGAACAAAATAAAAAATCAAACTAGAGTTTCAATAATGAATAACTTCTATGCTCAATTAACTTAATTTTAATAGAAAAAGACTATATATAGGTTAAAATAAAATAAAAAAACTAGTATACCTTTAATACATAATATTACAATGTAACCCTATTAACATTATCTCCCCTCAAATTCACAATGCGGCTACCACAAGTATCAAGAGCTTGCCAATTATAAAACAAAATTGAGAAATAGAATGCTACTTGGTATAAAAATCTGTAATCTCCAAAGAAGAGAAAACAAAAGGCAAAATGATGGCATCATGCATGAGATGATAACAAGACGACAATCTTTTCTAAGAGACGTGACATGATGGTAAAGAACTTGAGATTACCTTGCAGGTCTTAGTTTGAGTCGGAGCATGCTCACCTTGTAAGAGTTTAGGACAACTGAGGTTTTACTCGCATAAAGGGAGGGTGGAGTTTACTTGAATTCAAAAAAAAGTACGATGACAATCGATCTCAATATGCTTAATTCATTCATGAAAAAACTAGTTGTGAGCAATCTAAATAAAACTCTAATTGTCATAATATATAAGAGTGAGATGAGAAATAAAAACTTTCATATCTGCAAGTAATCAACATAACCAAATAATATTTTTGATAGTGGATGTCATAGCGCGATACTCTGCTTTAATTGAAGATTTAAAAACAACAAATTACTTTTTGCTCTTTCAAGAAATAAGAGAATCATCGAAAACAGAATTAGTAACATACTTTCGATCAATGACATCATTGTCATGATTAACATTATAGTATGCATGCAACTCTAAAGAAGACGTGGATGAAAGTAAGAACTTTGAAAGATTGCACCCCGAAGATATAGCAAAATACAAAGAGCAACTATCCAATAAATGAAAGTATAAGAAACAACAAATTGATTAATAACATAAATAATATATACAATTTTTGGACAAGTAATAGTGAGACATATCAAGCTCTCAATAATAGTATGATATTATTTTTATTATTATTATTATTGGAGGAAGAAGAACACCGGGTGTTAACCTCAATAGAAGTAAGCTAGACTTATCAAGAATCTCTACAACATATATTGACTAAGAAAAAAGATAACCTCAAGGTGAGTAAGCTACCTCAATACCTAAGAGGTATCATAGAAAACCCAAATCCTTTATTTTAAATTGTCTACTGAAATATTTCTTCAAATTGAAATACCATGAATGTCATCATTTATAATAATCATGACATCAACATATAACGATATAATGATATGACCTGCCTCAATGATCTTAACAAAAAGAGCAGAATCATGACTACTAAAAACAAATCAAAAGGAAGCGATCACAACATATAATTTCTCATACCAAACACTAGGTGTTTGTTTAAGATAATATAATGTTTTATTGAGCTTACAAACATACCTAGTATCATGTGAAACACCAAGAGAGGGATTTGTATAAACTTATTCATGAAGATCCTCATTCAAGAAGGTATTATTAACATCATTTTGGGAGATATGTCAATGACAAACTAAAATAACTACAATAATAGTATGAATAATAGTCATTTTAGCAACTAGAAAAAATAATTTCCTCATAATTTATACCATATTATTGAGAGTATCATTTTGCAACAAACGTAACTTTGTATCGCTCAATAGATCTATTGGAATTATTTTTGATTTTATATACCCAACGACAACCAAGAACACCCTCACTAGAAGGTAGAGGAACCAAATCCTAAGTATCTATTTTATATAAAATATAAAGTTCCTCATCCATGGCTTTCTATTAAAGAGGATCAAGAATTGCCTTTTCATAGGAATAGGGTTCAAAGGGACAATGAATATAAGTTAAAAAAAGAAGTAAATGGTGATTAATAATATGAATAAACAAACTTTGGTAACTATGTCGACTTACAAATGCATATGGATTAATGTGTCCACAATCTCAAATAAAGCATGAGGGATTATAGAGTAGAATGATGCTTCAAGTGTGCTAGAGAGTAAAATGTATTAGAAACCTGTAGAATGATTAGTATGAATTGGTCAAACATGAGGAAGGGAATTTAAGGTATTAGAAACCTCAAATGATAAACTATCATAATTCATAGTAAAAGATATATATATATATATATATATATATATATATAGATTAGATCTGGTCAAGATATGAGGAATGGATAGAATAAAAAAGAAAGGTATATGATTGAGAAAGAAAACATGATGAGACAGATAAAGTTTCTGAATTATAAGATAAAAGAACAATACCTTTTTTATCTTTACCATAACCAAGAAATACACAAATATCATATTAAGATGATAACTTATTGTGTTCTACATAAGGAAGAATAGTAACAAAAGAAAAAAAATTCAGGAGAAGTTTATAATGAGATGAAGACGAGGGTAACAATTTAGTAAGTATAACAAAATACTCTAATAAAAGAATAATAAGGGGCATACCCATACAACATTTTAGAAGGATATAAACCTGAAATATGGCAAAATTATATTAATTAAACTTTCATCAATAAAAACAGCTTAACCTCAAAAGTCATTAGGAGTTGAAGCAAACAACAAGAGAGAATGAGCAGTTTCAACAATGTGTCTATATTTTTTTCCAGCAATGCTATTCTGTTAAGGAATATCTATACATGAATTTTGATGAAGAATTTCATCTAAGGTAAGTAGCTCATAAAATTTATTAGAGGTGTATTTCTTACCTAGATCACTCCTAAAATGTGTTATAATAGTAAAATATTGAGTTTTGACAAGAGTTAGAAAAGTTGTATATATCTTAAGATTTTATGGGAAAGATGTCCATTAAATAAACTTAACAATAATGAGTATGATCATCAATAAAAAAAATACAATATCAAGACCTTTCTTTTGTGACAATAAGAAGAGGTCCTCACATATTAACATGAATAAAATCAAATGGAGAAGAAGAAAAATATATTTTTTGATTAAAATGGAAAATGGAAAATTTTGACAGTTTCATCCACTGCAATAAGAAATATCACAAGCTTGTAAATTTTTTTAAGTGTTTATTTGAGAGTGTGGTTAACGTTGTTTTTGAAAGGACTTTTTATTTATAAATGCATCAAAATGATGTTTTTTTAAAATTATTTTTGACATCAACACATGAAAATAATTTAAAAACACCAATTTTTTTAATTTAAAATATATTTTTTTTTCAAAAGCATTTTCCGAACACATTCCCAAACACCCCCTAAGACTCCTATGGATGCCAAAAATCTCAAACGAGAAGGAAAAACATGACCTTGATGAGAATGCCATAAATAAAAACTAGAAAAAAAAGAATTCAATATAAAGGAAAAAAAATCAACATTAGTAGCAACAACAACTAATATTTTTAACTCATCCAAAATGCATAGTCCCTTCTTCCTATGACTTGTTTGAGTTAACTTTTGATACTAAAGATCTTGAAACAATAAAAAATAAAAAACATTACTAAATAATCATTAGCATCATATATTTGACCAACAAAAACAAGATTCAATATGAGGTTTGGAATGAGGTAGACATTAGGGTGAGACATGTAAAATTTGATAATATAACCAGAATTTGCTAAGGGCATAAGAGTATCATTAGTAGTCATGACACAAATAAAGAACGAAAGTGACACAAACATAAAAGATGAAAGATATGGAGATATATAATGTGCAATGACAAAATATAAAACTCATTTAGAATGTGACATACCTAAAGAATTATGAGGCAACTGACATATGGAAGGAAAAATAGACAGTTTTTTGTTACGAGGAGATAAATTTTTGAAACTGCTCCACTAAAGTACTATGATCAATTAAATACCTGAATGATTCTACTATTGTATTATTATGGTACAGTAGTTAATAACCCTGAGGTGGTTTATTTGAATTAGATTATGATTGACTGTCAGGTTTTCAAGCTTGATTTTATTGTCTCAACTTAGGACATTGAGGTTTCTAATAACCTTTCTAGTTACAAAACTACACTAGTCGAAAATATCCCTTTTGTAAGGCTTATTCAAATTACTGGAGAACAATTTAGAAGGTGTTGTTAGAATAGAAGGATTAGAGATAATTCCTTTTTTAAAGAAGAATAAAGATGTATTTCTTCATCCAATAACTTGCTGACAACTGAATCAACTAAAATAAATTTACACTTCTAATTTATTTTTTAAGTTAAAAAATAGTCAGATTCGTAACTAAGCGCAAGGAGATTTACTAGTTTACCACTAATTAAACTCTTAATCATGCACTTAATTATTTATTAGTCGACAATTGCAAGGATGAAGAAGTGTAGGTTGTACTATCATACCCACGCTCTAATTATTGATCACACGTTACACCTTATATGAGTGCAATAAAGTCAATCTTTTCGTAGATTTTTCTTTATTTGTATTAAAAATAAAAATAGTTAGTTGTGGACTTATTTATTTACCAATAAGCTCTTCAAGTTGTTCTTCATCGCTTAGCCTGCACATAAACTCTTGAGTTCGCATCAATCAAAGCACATACTCCTTTTATTTTCAACCAATTCGACACACCAACTCTTTTGACTTTTACCAATTAAGATCGTAGAATTGGTTTTTTTTAGACGAAGTTCTAACGTTAATTGGAAAAAAAAAAATTCAAGATATTGTTTACTCATTAGCCGTGTGTATATATATAAAGAGCACCATCACAAGAGTTTCAAAAATATTATCCATGATGTTTTCTTTTAAAGTTTCTCTAATAATTTTGTCTTTGGATTCATAATTGTTTTTTTTTTTTTTAATAATATTGTAAATCGGTTAGATGGGTGTGCCAACTACAGATGGTTTGCATTGCACGAAATGGATTCAATTAATTTCAACATCTTGGTTGATGGGCTTCAAGTTAAACGTCATCATATTTGCTCAGTGCCACCCGACTCTGGATTCATATCCAGTTTCTCCTGCAGTGCTGTGGGTGTTCCAGGCTGATACGAGCTTGGATTTGCCATTTCTTGTCTATTTTATACGAAAATACAGTTGAAATTATTTTTAAAAATATTTTTTATTTAAAAATATATTAAAATAATACTATATAGTTCATCTGCTTCAAGGAAAATCGAAACATATTTGGATTCACCATTTGCTGCTCGAACCTATTTGCCAAAGTAGCCAGCATAACTTCCTGTAGCTGTTGTGTCAAATGGGAGTCACTTCAGCCTACACACTTTTGCTTTGTTTTTCTCTATATATTTCAGCTGCAAAAGGAATTGTTTTTAAAACAATAATATAAATTTTACATGTACGTAAGCGAGAGAGGTTTCTTGTTAATTAACATCATGTATCTTTGATCTTCTTTTTTTATTGTTTGAGCAGACATCTCTGTGCATCACCTTTGTCGCTCCATTTATAGTGCTTGAGGATGGGAGAGACAACTGCTGTTTCATTTTGTGCACATATTTATTTATATATCAAAATCGACGAGGTTCCAAAAAATCCAAATAGTTTAAATTCTTCAGGAGGAAGATTTATGTGCTGGATAATTGATTAATTTTTTAGTTTTAATAATCTGATTCATTCTCTTTAATCCATGTGGTGTAAGCCAAGGTGACACGTGATTGGTGCCTATAAAAGAACTTATTTAGGAGTGTTTGGGAATGCTTTTCAAAAACGATTTTGAAAAAAATTAAATTTTTTTTATTTTTATTTTTATTTTTAAGTTTAAATTAATAAAATTTGGTGTTTTTAGATCATTTTGATGTGCTGATGTCAAAAATAATTTTTAAAAAATAAAAAAACATAATTTTAATGTATTTTTGAACGAAAAGCATTTTTAAAAA
This sequence comes from Salix arbutifolia, assembly GCA_025169955.1. Taxonomy (NCBI): domain Eukaryota; kingdom Viridiplantae; phylum Streptophyta; class Magnoliopsida; order Malpighiales; family Salicaceae; genus Salix; species Salix arbutifolia. Next base: position 16,625,488 of record CM045917.1, on the reverse strand, counting down.
CAACCGCGACCACATTCCCAAACAGACAATTAATGAATTAGGACTCTTAGGTGCTCAAGTACTTTTTAGAAAGAGAAAATAAAATAATATTTAAGAAAGATAAACTCTGAAAATATATATGGCTGAAATATTAAAAAAAAAAAAAAACATGAACCTGGTCCTTTAAGGATTCATATGGTATTTATAATTCATGAGTTTTGTCTTTAATTTATATAAATGACTAGTAAGCTAAGGTGACAGGTGACTAATACTTACAAAAGAAATTGACAGCTTTAAATGACATATAATAGTAGAAAATGACTTAAGGATTTTTTATTTACATATAATAGTAGAAAATGACTAATACTTACATTATTTTCTTAACCCTTTGTATTATTAATTATTTATCTGTGAGAAGATTCAGAGAGATTGCATTCCATTTTTAATTTATTTTTTCTTCCAGCAATTCATTGTCCATGGGCTCAATTCTAGCCTTTCGGCCATCTAAATCCATTTAGTGGCTTGTAAAAATGTAAATAAAATAATTTAAAAATATATATTTAGACCTTTTAATTTGTTTTTTAATTATTTTGGATTAATTTACACGTACTTCAGCTATTTTTACATGTTCAATTTATTTATTAATTTTCCAGGTGATCGATAGCTTTTTCAAGAATTATTAATGGATCGTAGGATAAAAGCCTTCCCTAAACTGTACTATCACAATAGGGCCCAATTAATAAAGTTTTCAGAGTCTCTCAACAATCTTTCTTGCGTCCCTCCAGTGAGATCGGCCCAACATCCCGTCCGTCTAATGGACTGACCAGTCTCATTTACCATCACCAACCAAGCCTGCTATGAAGAAATGTCCTTGCAAAAAAAGTCTTTCTCCATCCAGAGCAGATAAAAAGGCTTGATCAGGAAAGATCGTCTGGTATCACGGGAGGATATCATGATCAATTCAGTTCTTAATCCAAAATGGAAAACATGTTGTGTAATTGCTCATGATCAAGTCTAGTTGTGATGTAATCTGTGCTCGTAGATTTTGATTTTTGGGTGTATTTTATTTATAAAATATATATATATATATATATATTTTAAATTTAATATGATGATATTAAAATTAAGAAAATATATTTTAAAATAAAAATACTCTCAAGAACATGGAGTCTTCAATCCAATCTTACTGAGGCGGTCATAAGGACTAATGTATAAGAACTTTAAAATTCAAGTTCAATCCTGAATATATGTGATAATTATGGACTTAACAGTACTGTTGGTGGTCGATCCTCACGGCATGACGATTTTGGCCAACCATGACACTGCGTTGAAATTAATTCCCCGAACCACCAAGGCAAATGTTGGTAGCGACGTGCTGCTCCTCTCCCTCTCCCTCTCCCTCTCTTTCTCTTCGATTTGATCTTCATAACAGACATGTCTCTAACCTGAAGACCGCTTTCGTTTTCACTTCATGTCACACTGTCACCAACGTTTGCACAAGATTTTGGGTCGGATTTCAGGGACGACAAAGAACACGGAGGAGATCTAAAGTGAATTCAACAGCAAGGGCAGCAGTAGCTATGCTTCATCAGGATCCCGTTTTCTCCGATTTAATAGCCACTGGCTTATCTGGTACCATCGCCCTCTCCATCCTTCGTTCATTTGAAGAAACTGCTAAACGAAATATCTTCGACCAGGTCTTAATCCCCTACTCTCTCTCGCGTATTTTTTTTTAAGACCTAAAAGTGCTTGCGCAATTTTTTTTTTCTTTTTTAAATAAAGAGGAAGTGATACTATCGTGCCTGAAAAAATGAAATGAAGCTGTTTGTAAGGTGGAGAAGAGACAAACAAAAGCCAAACTTTTGTTGACAATTAGACCTTAAGAGTAGACCAAGACAGCTAAAACTCTTGTGGGCTGCTGCAATGTGGGGTGGTAGTAACCCAGTTGTGTCTCATCTATGCGCGGCCGTTGTTAATTTTCCCGTTTCTTCAACCGTACAAAGAAACTGGAAAACATGGTCTTGACCAGGTTATTCCTGCTTTAATTTTAGCTTCATCTAAGGATAAATAATACCTGACTCGTTGCATCAAATTTTGATTAAAAATCTTATTATATATTTTTAAAAATTCTGCTTTTTGATGGATTCTTAAAGGGTTATATTCATTTGTTTGCTCATAGGATATTTTGTCTATGAATCAAACCGGTTTCTTAAAATGCGGCTTTGAATCTTAATCATCTCCTCTGAATTTTCCATCTGAATTCTCCTCTCTTGTTCAGCTAATTAGAGGTTGATTGTCCATTATTCTTTTCTTGTTTAGAAACTGAATAGGAAGCTTGTGCATATAAGCATCGGGTTAGTTTTCATGCTGTGCTGGCCAATGTTCAGGTAATTTTATGACTTGAGAAGCTTGGCGTGATATTACTATAGATCTGCCCCGTGAAACAGCCATTACAAATTATTGCAGTTCTGGACGCCAGGGAGCACTTCTCGCAGCTTGTATTCCTGGTCTTAATATAATAAAAATGCTTCTTATTGGATCTGGAATGTGGAAAGATGAAGCCACTGTGAAATCAATGAGCAGATTTGGAGACCGCAGGTTACAACTTACAACTCTGTATATAAAATTTATCGATTTTTCCTGTGTTAAAATCTCTTACATCCTCATGCTTAGCAGTGGCTCCCTTCACTTTATTGATCCCTCCTGGAGGAATAATGCACTTAACATATTTATTTCGTATAAACTTGATGTTATTTTTTATTTATATTTTTAAACATGAGTATGCTCAGCCCAAATCCATTAAATAGGACTCAAAACAAAGTAGCCAAGTTATCAATCCATAGCCAGAAAACTCATTAGCTTTTATCTAGGAAAGTCTAAGAACAACATATATAAAAATATATGTTCAAAGAAAACAGCAGCCCCTACTTTTTCATTGAAAGAAAATGATAAATACACTAGCATCTTTAGTATTCTAATAGTTATTATTTTTTAAAAGATATATATATTGGAATAATATTTTTATTATTATTTTATAAAATTTATTTTTGATATTAGCATATTAAAAACCCTCTGAAAACTTAAGGTAAAGAAAATAAAAATAAAATAATTATTTTTTCAAAAATGCTTTTATAACATAAAAACAAACATGGTATAAAACAAAAACTTTAACAAGCAATGAAATTGGTTTTAAAGATACACTGCCAAAACTGTCAACATGCCATGCTCAAGAACTGGGGGGGAGCAATATCAATCAGAAAAATATTCCACGATTACATATGAGCTGTTGGATCAGTTGGACTTGCAAGTGGATTCCACTTTGAGTTCATGATCCGATGGCTCATGTGTATTGTTAGAGTTTTTTCTTACCATGTTTGTTTAGAGTTTTTTCTTAACATGCTTAGCACTAATCCACCCGGAGATACCCCTTTTGCTTTGAACTGATCAAAGTGCGGGATTTACTCCTGCTTTATTCCCATGTTTTATGATTTGATTTGTTGGATTAGAATGTTCTTATTATAGTTAAAGTGGTTATGAAGATCACTTCTAAGTGGGCACTTATTTTTCTATCTCAGATTTAGGTTTCTGAACAAACAATTCTCTTTCTCTAAGTGATCCTTTACGTTTTTGGAGGTTGATACAGCATGGTATACTTTGGTTGTTTCTTTACCAGACTTCTCAATTTGACCATCTCAGTTTCCTCCGTTCATCAGGGAACTTCTCAAGGGACCACTGTACTATGCCTTGACAATTACCGTGGCTTGTGCTATCTATTGGAGGACTTCCCCGGTTGCAATTGCAGCAATATGCAACTTGTGTGCTGGAGATGGTATTTTAACTGAGTAATCTACTTTCTTTGCTTTATCGTTTAACTTGACTTCTTGCTGTTTTAAACTTTAGTACATGGAGGAATAAAAATGCTTGAGTCTTTATTTTTTTACTGTGGCTAAAAATTAGTTTTTTTTTTAATTTTTGCCAGGGATTGCAGATATTGTGGGAAGGCGATGGGGAAGTCAGAAAATCCCATATAACAGAAACAAGTCTATAGCTGGTAGTGTTGCAATGGCCCTGGCTGGTTTCTTGGCATCTCTTGCGTAAGTCTTTACTCTACCTCGTCTCATCTCATAACTTTTTATGATGCTGTTTGAACTGCTGCGTAATGTAGTAGGTTGGTTAGTGATCATGTAATATTGTGACAGGTTTATGTTTTATTTCGCCTCATTCGGGTATGTTCAGGAAAGCTGGGAAATGATATATGGTTTTTTGGTTGTCTCCCTTGCCTCAAGTTTTGTGGAATCACTCCCCATAAGTACAGAGCTTGATGATAACCTAACAGTTACCCTAACTTCTCTGTTGTTGGGGAACCTTGTTTTCTGAGGTCAAGAATTGCTGCTTGCTTGTGAGCGAGCATTCTTTTGGCTCATTCATGCTAAGTGTATTATGTGAGTGAAGTGTCAATGGTCAAAAGTCGTATTTGCTAATGCTTCTTAATTATCATGAGCCCCCTCAGCCTAGCCTGGTGAAAAAATGGCAGCTTCCAGGGTTTAAGTCCTCACCAGTGAACTCAATGCTTGTAAGTGGTCCGTCCACTTACCTTATGAACTAGAGGAATGGACCCCATGAGCTACTAGAGATTCCTTGTAGAATTCCAATTTCACTGTATGTTTATTTTTCAAATGGAACTCTCTGACAGTTCGAATATGAAACCTTTGATTTAAAACTCAGTTTCAACTGATTATTCAATAAACTATCTGTACCTCAATTTCGTGGTTCTATAAATGCTAATATAGTACTTTAAATGGGTTCTGAGTACTGGTGCGATGCTTCAATTGTTTGACATGCCCTTGTTGCTCGGGTTTTTCTCAAAGGATTCCAACTAAGGCTTTGATAGGAGCTATTGTATTTCTTGAATTCTTCTCCCCGTGTAGTGACCAAATGAAGCTTTCACAAATACCATAGACTATATCTTCTGACAATGCCATCTGATACATGCACTATTGCAACTAAGGTGCCAGTTCTTGAAGTATGAATGCCTTTGATAAAATGATAAGTCAATTTGGTAAATGCTTCAAAATCAAATCATAACAGGGTTTAGAGCGCATTTTGAGGCGTTTGTCATTGCATTTCAATTTTTTTTTGAAAATTTGTTGTTTTATTTTTTACTTTAAATGATTTTTTTTAGTGATTTAGATCATTTTCATGTGTTAATATCAAAAATAATTTTTAAAAAATAAAAAATATTATTTTGATATATTTATAAATAAAAATTAAAATTAACTGCACTCCAAACAGCCATGACAGAGATATTCTGGAAAGGGACGTAGAAAACTGATGTCGAGCAAAATATGTATCCAAAATTGTTGCCCAGGCCCCCCGTCCTTGGTGAAGGGTAGAATAGGGAGAGTCACCGAAAAGACGACACCAACACGCTACTAGCTTTCATTATTTTCACTTTATACTATGGGTACACTATGTCAGCCAATTTTTGATGGAGATGATTCAAAATGATATAGGACCTCAGAAAAAGCTCTACTATTTCATCCAATATTCATAATACTAATTTTGTTTTATATAATTTTTATTTCTCAATATTTATTTTGGTTTTTATTTTCTCTTTTGTTAAAGTTAAATCAATTAAGTTTGTTACTCAACAATTAATCAATTTGCTGCTCTAAGCAAATAACTTATTTTTAATGGATTTTAGCAATTATCTGCTCATAAATCTGCGAGTTGTCTCTAACTTTTTATCTTATTTCTCTAAAATTATATTACTTAACATTAATATTAAATAAAAAATTATCTCATAAATTTTTTTTAACATTATTATAAAAATAATAATCAGATTCTTGATATTTTTTTAAATTTAAAAAAAAAACTGGTCCTACCTTAAACTTAATCGAGATGCAAGGCGAGTGACTCGTCTCTATCTATGTGATGTGCTAGATAGTTGGGTTTTGACGTGTTTCTTTGTTTTTATAGCCTTTTGGACGGTTTGAATTTTTGTGTTTGATATGCTTATTAGGACCTCTATGTTTTAATTTTTATAGAATTGTCAACTTAAAAAAAATGCGACCTGGCCCCACTATTCATTTTTTTTATATATATATAAAAAAATAAAAAATAAACCGCCACACGATAGTTAACAGGCGGTCCCGTCTCTTTGTCGTTATATGGCCAACCCAACCGATCTCCGTTGCCATTCATAAAAAGGAATCCGCGAAGAATAATTCTCCCTATCACTACTGCTCTTGAATCTCTCAACCCTATCCCGTCTCTTTCTCCTCCTTTAATTTCAGAGTCTTGGCATCAAATTTATGAGATATATAGATCATAAAAAGCACAATATACGCAGCTATGATCCTACTGATGAAGAGTGGATCTAAGATGGAGAAGTTGGAGGCAGCGTCATACCTAAATCTGTTACAGTTTTGCAGAAAGGGGGTGTTCTCTGAATGTTCAAACCAAAAACTGAGAAAGCAAAATAACCAAAAAGCTTCAACTGATACAAACTGGTTCAATTAGGGCACACATATATGTGTAAGCAAGTTGCAAACTATGTACATATAAATAAAATAGAACCCCACAGCCACAAGTTAGCGATATTGTTCCTCAGAAGTTAATATTCTCAGGGAATTCTCTATCCTTACACGGCGGCGACGCCTGATCTAGTGCAACACCACCATCATGTATCAGTCCTCCTCCGTTTCCTTCCAGAAAAAAAGTAAAAACTTCTCTGCATGGCGGAGGCTTCATCGTCCCCTGGTTGATCAGGAGTCCTGTTTTGCTTGAGGCAAGGAATTAGCACGATCGATAAGAGGAAGATGGAGAAGACGCCGACAAGAACAATCATCAATATTTCACCATGCAGGGCAAAACGCTTATCGTGTGAGTAAAGAGGCTCTCTTTGTTGTAGCGGTGCATAAGAAGTTGGAGCCATGGCTGGCGATGATGAGAATTGGGGCTTCGGGGATATCCATGTAGTTTTCATATCTAATTAAGAGCACCAATTCTTCATCGTGAAGGATTCATATGAACTGTAAGACTTCTCTGCTACAAAGTACAAACCCAGCTGCCTAAGGAAACGAGATTTGTTTTCTACTTCATGAATGGTTTTATAATGCCATAAAAGATTTCTGCCTTAAGTAACAAAACTTATTTTGTCACCATCCTCTCGCTGTCCAGGTGTGTTACTTTCAGACGAGAAATTTGGCTGCCGTCGTATTCACCATATCCTATGGCTCCAGATAAACTCACGAGGCCTAACGCTTTCAACAAGCCATGGACAGCGGTGGCTGTAGATTAAAGTTGCCTCAAATTAAACCCATTGAGTTGCTGGCGTGGATCCATTTTTAGAGATATAATCATGGATATCTTACATTAAAATGCATTTTTGAAGCTAAAATATCCGAGGGTCACTCTAACATCCCACAGTGCATGGAGGACAGTAGGCACGTGTAAAATGAACGTGCTGAGAATATTATTATGCATTCTTTTCTTTAAAAAAAACACATCGTCAGTCGTCACTGATTGTGATCTCTGAAAAAAATTTAGGTAAGCATGGCCCATTTGTACGATGCTTGTCAGCTGTCTCCAATAATCCCCTGTTTCCAGTTATTAATTTATGGGTTCGTTCGTTTACTCGGGATATATATATATGGGAATTAAACCTCTTACAGCTTGACTCGAGAATTGGATTTTGATGACAAATGAGAAAACATATCGTGGCCCCATAGAAGAAGAAGATAGAGTGTTTATATTGTGTTTTAAAAATATTTTTTAAAAAAATTGATTTTTTAATTATTTTAAATTAAATATTTTAAGTGTTTTTAGATTATTTTGATGTGATAATAGTAAAAATAATTTTAAAAAATATTATTTTAAAATATTTTTTAATAAAAAATTATTTTTAAAAACAAATTCAATTACCATCTAAACTAGAAGAAGAAGAAGAAAAACGAGCAATTAGAAAATAGCTAAACATGACAAAGGAGGAGAACCATGGAAAAGAAAATCTAGAAGAGAAAATGCGTGCAGGTAGCTAGTCCTCGTCACGAAAGTAATCCAAATAGGCGAGAGGACAATTCCACCGTCCTTAAAATCTTCACCAATAATAATATCAGAGACATGGGCAGCTGGATTATGATTGAAAATCTGACATTGGATAACGGAAAAGTCTTATGGATGCATCCCAAGTCATGTGAAAGTATGAGGTTCGGGAAAGTTTTATAGTATTTTTCAGTAACTAATGATTATTTATTAGCTGTTTTTTGTTTTGTTTTGAAATAAATAAATAAATAAATACAAAAAACATTAAACCCGTGACTCATAAAAAAAAATTCCTTTTTAGAATTTTTCTTTTCTAGCTATATCTATTTTTTATTTAAAATAAATCAAGAAATAATTAATAGGATTTCAATAGTTACTCTCTAAATACCATAAAAAAATTGTACAACCTAGATAATATAAGATTTTTAGATCTAAATTCCTAAATTCATAATAGTTTTTTTATTTTAATATCTCTCATAAGGAGAGCTTTGATTTATCATGGTATTAATCAATTTTATAGTCTATCCCATTTATAAATTTTATTTTTGTTCGATCAACTCTTTTTCGAAATATTTTTCTAATTTGCATGTCCATTTGCTTTTATATTTTTGGATTTTCAATCTAATTGAAAAATATTCTATAATATCAATAATTATAATATTTGTTACATCTTGATTTTCAATAATTATTCATTAGATTTAATCATATATCCATAAAGATTATTCATCTAGATGACTTTGTTCATCTACACACACAAAGAGCATCATAACATGGATGATTTACTTTTAACATACGATTAAATTAATATCTTGATTCAGTAATTGTTTAAAAAGTATAGTTGAGGTTGCTTTTGAAAGTATTTTTTATTTAAAAATGTATCACAATGATTTTTTTTTAAATAATTTTTGACATCAACACATGAAAATGATCTAACCTTTCTCTTACTTGTATTGAATTTTGATTGATAGTGACTTGTCTCATCTCTAATCTCATTTGCTTATGATGACATCAACCACAACCTGATGTAACAAACATTATCTGCTTATCTATCATCAACTACCTCATAGAAAAAATCCTTGTGATGATTATAAAAATGGTCATATAATTGAAATTGATGGAATAAAATAAAAAAATATTATGTGAAATTGCACACATTAAAAATATCATGTAAAAATAAATATTTTTTATTTTTAAAAATAAATTTAATCCAAATAAAACATGAGAAAATATCCATAGATAAGTCTAAATAATATCTTAAAAAATAAAGCAAATACAAAAACACTAAAAAAATCCTCTATTAAAAAAAGTTAAATAGGAAAAATAAAAAATCATAGAGAATGAAAATTAATTGAAACCTAAATTAAAATAGTATTTTAAAAAGAAAAGATATAATTAAATTGAAATATAAGACTGAAAAAAAATAGTAAAAAAAAAAGGATGTCAACACATGTTAACTTTTCAAACAAGTGACCCGAATCATTACATCGGAAACACCATCAATGAGAAAAACCATAGAACTCTATCTCTAACAAATTAAATGTTGAAGCATTAATTTTTTTTTAAAATTAATTACACAAAAAGATCTAAAATAAAAAATAAAACTAAAAAAATAAGGGGGAAAATCAAAACAAAAACAAATTAGATGGCAAAAAAATTTATGATTGAAGGGCTAATTTGAAAACAAAAATAACTTTAATGAACTTGAACATTTTTTTCTATCTCATTTTTTCCCACACAACTTAATCTATAATTCTAAGTGGTTCAATTGATTATTTACCCATCCCAAGGTTTCAAAAATTATCCTTATTTATTATCATTATATCACACATACATCACACTATGCTAACATCCATTCCATCAAATTCTTCCTATTATCATACACATACATCACAACATGCTAACATCCATTCCATCAAAACCGGACTTCATTTATAATTTGCGAAGCTTCCATATTAAACCATCAACATTTCAGTATCACATAATTACATAAAATCTTGCATTTGGAACTTTCTCCAAACACGATAAGTAACTCCCACGGTATGGTTTCCGCCCATTTATACCAAGAGCATGTTTGTGACAGCTGTTGTTGTAGTTTTTTAAAGTGTTTTTTGTGCTGAAATATATCAAAATGATGTTTTTTTATTTTTTAAAAATTATTTTTGACATCAGCACATCAAAATGATCTTAAAACACTAAAACATATTCATTTAAAATAAAAATAAAATTGAATTTTTTGAAAACGACATTTCAAAAGCTGTCCCAAACAACTTCTAAACCCATTAAAACAAAGAAATAAGTGGTGGAAAACAATTGACGAGTTCAACTTAACAAATAAATTTGAAAACAATTGATGAGTTCTTTGTCTAGTTTCTTTGTTCTGTAGCCTTTCAGACCACCCATTCTATCTCCAATTGAAGAAATGCTTTAAAACTCTAGAAACGTGATCCTCGTTTTGTTTGTAATTACAAGTAAAGCAGGGCTACGAGTTTGAGTTGCTCTTTGTCCTCACAGTATATCCCATGGTGTATCGAGCGTCATGGCAAGTTGACTACTACAGATTCTTCTCGGGACCAGATCTTGCCCTAGATTTTACTTTTGAGTGGTGAGAAAAGTTCTTTAGAAAAGTCAAATTAACTCATTGGAATGTTCATCCTAAATCATAATATTTTTTCCTCTTAATTTACAATTTTTCTATTGAGAATCACCCTGTTAAGTGTTAACATTAGTTTGCTGATTTTTAGATCAAGGGTTTACATGTCTTTTTAAAAACAAAAACACAAAAACTTGAAATTAATCCATAAACCAAAAATCTTTTCGAGCTTATATCATGTTTTTTAGGTTATTTCAAGGTGAAGAACACACTTAAGTGAAACTTTTCTCATTAAATAAAACTCATTGACACTAAAATTGATCATTTTGATGGCTAAAAATGGTGCCAACGTTGATTGTCTCTTTCTATTTGAAACAAGGGACCGTAAAATAACTTAAATAAACTATTATAGTAAAATTAAATTACAAAAATATTGAGGGACCTATTAGATATAATCTATAAAGTTTGAGGACTAAAGTAAACGCTTTATAAGAACTTTGAAACCATCACCCATTTATCACTACTTTTCTACCTCGATCATCAATCTTTTAATTTTATCTTTAATCAACAAATTTGATTCAATTGTCTTTTAATTTTGCATAAAAAGAATACAATCACCTAAAAACAAAGTTTAAGGACCAAAATTTTAAAAAATCTACAATAAATATAAAAGGGTGAACAATGTGTGCGTAATGTTTAAGTCGTCCTAAAAGGACGTGATATAGTAATAAAGAGTTTGAGATCTGCCTTGCAGATCCCGAGTTCGAGTCAGGACATGTTTATTTTATAAGAGCAAGGAAAATCAAGGTTTTACTTGCTTAATTCAGGCTCGTAAAAAATACCTCAAAAAAAAATAAAGTTTTATAGTTTTCTCAAATTAAAAAAAAAGGTAATGTTTAAGTCATACCGTTTAGAATTTTGTAAATTAATATAATAAGTTTAGACTGTTATTGTAATTTCTAAAACTACAGGGGACGATTATATACTCATGTCGAAAGCTAGGGATATATCGGTAACTACGTCGAAAGTGTGGCTTCCTAAAAAGTGTCGAGCCGTGACCGGTCATATGTGAGTCGCGCGAAGCTGTAGATCCCAACCGACGCTAAATCAAAACCAAAATTAGCACCCGAGGAGGCACGAGCAAAATCCCTACGTCGTTTCGATCTGTAAGTCATGGCTATTTCAATCCCGTGTTTATGCACTGCTATGCCCATTATAACTTTTTATTTTAGCTAATTAATTGAATTATTTATGCCAATCTGAAATTAGGGAGTGATAGACTAACACCTGTATCAGGTGATTGTAATTTTTATTTTGAAGTTTGATCTTTTAGATCTTGTGTGAAGAAACTAGGGTTGATGATTCTGCATTCGTTTTTGCTAGGTAGTGAAGATTTTGCGTCATAGTAACTGGGCTTTGCTCAAAGGTCCATGTCTGTGTCAAACGAGGATAACATGTCTCCTCATATGCAGGTATTCATGTATTTTTTATTTCGTACTGAAGTAGACCATTCTTTTATCGGTAATTGTTATGTTAAGGTAATCTATCAGTGATTATTTTACGAGTTCTTGTTAAATATAAGATTTTGTGTCTAGTATTTGTTTTTGATGGTTGTGATATGTTTTTATCACAGCTTTCATCCCATTTTTTTGGGGATCTCCTCGATTCCATAATTGTTGATGTTGCCTCTGAGTGTCATCGGATAGCAAGACTGGGTCTTGATCGCAATTTGGAGGAAGAGGAAGAAGAATTGAGGCTGTCAGCACAAGCTCGTGTTACAGTAGCTGATCCAAGTAATAGTGGTGAAACCAATGGCAAGTATGTGGTAGACATATTTGGACAAACTCATCCGAGTGTTGCAAATGAAGTTTTTGACTGCATGAATTGCGGGAGACCAATAGTGGCTGGAAGATTTGCTCCTCATCTGGAGAAATGCATGGGAAAGGTGAGCATTTGACGACTAACATGCTTGGCTGTCTTATTATTTCTTGTTATGATAACTTTTTTTTTCTCATGTAAAATCTGGCCAGTATTACGCTTACAAGAATTCTCCAATCTCAGAGGTTTGTATTGGATTTCTGTTCTACACATTGATATGCTTTGGATCTTCCATTCAGGGGAGGAAGGCTCGGGCCAAGGCCACAAGAAGTAGCACAGCCGCACAGAACCGGTACTCGCGAGGCAGTCCTGTTTCTGCGTACTCCCCTTATTCAAACTCCACCAGCACAAACAGGTTATCGAATGGAACATACAGTCACACAGTCGAAGAGTACTCAAACGGAACATGTGAAGAGCCCTGAATAAAACACGAGTGATGCAGGCTGACTTCAAGACATTGGTAGCAACTACAATTAACGAGGGCTGTTTTGTTTCTTAAAGCTAATATCAAAAGATGACTTTACGGTACAATCTCTGTAAATATTGCAAATTAATTCTTTAATTGTTTGAAACTTTGAATATGGAATGAGAACAAAACGTGCTGCTGCAGTTGAATGTTGCTACATCTCACTAGTATATCTTTTCCCAGAGGATCCTTATATTTAAAGGGCAGGTTCTATGCCAACAAGACATGAAAGTTTAATCTTCATATACCATACTGGATAATTTGGAGAAATTTGAGAAAAGGAGAAGGTATAGGGCTAAAGCAAGGTATCAAAGAAGTGGTGATCACGTTAAGCTCCTGCATTTCATGCCCTTTTACGTATTTCATTTTCAAATTCATTTCTCAACACGAAAACGTCCAACAGTGAAGATCAATTGAAGTGGGATAAAAAGTTTACTCCGTGAGGAAAAAATTCCGATGCCGGGAATTGAAGGTGAGACCCGAATATCCTGACCAACTAAACGGCATTGGATTCATGTTAGTTGTCCCAGCTACGAATAATATGATAAAATATTAAAATCCACTGAATATTCTATGTTTGATTGGGAATTTTGACATCTTCGCTCGATCCTTTCAGGTGGTAAGCAGTCACTTGTGTAAATTGTGCTTCATGAGGTTTAGATTCGAAGGCCTAGGCTTATAGGATGGAAGGTTGGACCACTACGTGATCTTCATACTGATCATTGATCAAGCTATTGTTCTGTTGTGTGTTCATTTGCTTTTTATTTTTCAAAGGCTGTGGATCGTTTGTAAAAATATGTTGTGAAAACATGGGCAAGACGTCGGTTTCTTTAACATGCAATGGATGATTGACTTTTCAAAATCTTTTGAGATGTGCAGTTTGCACTGGCAAGATTTTCCAGGGAAGTGATTTTCCTCACTTAATCACATAAGCAGCAGCGTAGAGAGTATTATAGATCAATGCAAATGCACTAAGCCAGGAAGATGATTTCAAAAATCAAAACCAAAATGGAAAATGGTAAAGAACAACGATAACCCTGCGGACAGGGGGAGTGTTTCGAGCTCCACCCGTAATTATACATATATAAAGACTGATTATGTTGCTTTTGCTTGAGACTTTCGAGAGAGCATTCGAGAATTAAAACCAAAACATATTTTCATGTTTCAGATCAAAGTTTTAAATGTGCTTCCAAGCATAATCCATCCATATACAAGAAGGTAAATGGATGAGACGAGAAGCTCATTTACCATAAGAAAAACTGCATGTACAGATATGGAAGCGGTTCGAAATAAACCCCTCCATTTATTGGCAAAAACATCACTCGATGATCAAAAGAGTAAAATATGCTACTCAATATGGATTTCAAGTCCTATCACCTATGGAAATCCATAAACCATTTTGAATTTGAGCAAAAACCAACCAGTAAACAGAGCTCATGGTTAGTCAAACCGCTCCCAGTCCTGAGTTAGTTTTGTGGCAGATTGTATTGGAACCGGGGCACTCAGGCTTCCAACTCCAGACGCGAACGTCTCCCATTTAGTAGTCACCGAAACTGCATTGCTGTTATGGCTAAAGGAGTTAGAGCTTCTCGCTTTCAAATTTTCGAGCGTGTCCACAAAGCTCTGGATTCGACGAACCTGCACATGAAAGTTCGAATTTAAATATCATCGATCTGACACAGAACTGCACTGAACAAATCTCTCTACTCTTCCCAATCTCTTCCTGTCTTTTTATTTAGTTGGAGTGGTAAAGCATGACTAATCAAATATGAAACTGACAACTCCTTATAAACAGTCGAGAAATCCCATTAGTCAGGACCACCATCGGGTCCAACTTATACCTAAGCTGTCTTCAATCATATAATTCCATTGTTTTACCTATATTATCCGACCACTTTAAGCTTTTAGACATGAAAATCAAGAATCTTTCAAGCCCACAATGAAACCTAACTTGGAAAATCTCAACAAATCATAAATTCAAGACATGTTTGAACGAACTAATGGAAGATAACCATGGAAATACCGCAAGTAAAGGAAAGGGTTTTGCAAGAAGGGAAGGCATTATAAATAACCTCAATCTTTCTCTGCACTTTCGCTTGTCCATCTGCCTCGATTGAATCCAATTTAAGCAATTGTATCATAAGCAATTCTATCAAGACAGAAAAATCTTTTTCTGCAATCTTGGCCCCACCGCGAAAATTTGTCTCTAATGCAACAACCTAAGAAATCATCAGCAAATTGATAACCAATAAGTTCTCTGATTTGCCATCAAGAAAGGCTTTAACTTTTATCTCAACGTGAAAGCTAACCTTCTCGCAAAGTTCATCAACCTCTGCCCTCACTGTGGCAACAGCTTCATAGGCTTTTAATGAATCCTGATTTCTCTTCATCTCCTCAAGCTTCCTCGCTTTGCAAGCTGGATCCTCAAAAAGTATCACCTTTGACATGTCGCTTACACCTACCATGTGCAGATATTCATCATTCTCCTTTTCTTTGCCTTTAAACAATAGCCTCTGCTCCTTAGACTCCAGACCAGTCTCATGGGCAAGGACTTTTTTCAAATCTCCTTCAATTCAACCAAATACAGCAATTAATCATCAGCTTGCGAAGGTAGAATATGGGACAGCTAAATATTGCAACCAGTGCCCTCACTGACCCAGCAGCCAGCCTAGCTCAGACAACCTCATGGACAATCAAATTGCATGCAGGAAGGAGAGGTAACATGAATTGAACGTTCGAAAACAAATGATCTTGATCAATGTACATCCCCATAAAGCTAACTTAAGCATGATTTTTGTCCGTTGGATAAAGAGGTAGTGCATATTGAAATAGAAACAAAAGCCGAACATTACACAAAAATGCTTAGAAATATCAAAATCTATTGCCAGGCATGACCACACCCATTCTCATTGAAATGCAAAACAATCTAAATTAAAAACTAGGAGCAACCACAGTTTTGGCTCTGACCCAACAAATCAACAGCAAAGTCAACCCCGGAAGGGAGAAATGAGATTCTAGCATTTTATCCAATGGGATCAAACCAACGAAAGCAAATTTCACGCGCAATTAATCAGTGACAAATAATTACCAAAAGTGGATTGAGCAGGGACAGCAATATCGTAGTGACGTAATCCATGAGAGACCTTGATCTTGATCATCGGCCTTGAAGAGCCATCCCCAACACCACCCATCTTTTGAACAAGCATGCCACCAGGCCTAAGTTCCCAGTCTATCTCCCTGCAGTTGAACTCCCTTGTCTCTGTGCTTTTTGAAGTTGATTTTCTCATGGTCAAGAGATGGAGTCAAGAATCATATAGAAGCATAGAATTTGAAGAAAAGTGAAGAAGGTAGAAGCTGGGTTGAGAGAAAGGTGAGAGGGTTGTCAATGAAGTAGCAAAACAAGATTATTGACTAAGCAAACCAAACCGAACAAGCCCTTAAGACAGAGACTTGTCAGCACCCAGCAGACTTCAGAGCTTACCAGTTGGTCGGTTTCTCTCAATAACTTGTAGTAAAAGAAAGTTGGTCCAGTTCAAGACCATGGATGGCACTCTATTTTCAGTGCGTTCAAGTATCTTCATCAAGATCGACGCTAAAAGTAATGGCGAAGTCTTTAAAAACACTCGAAATCTTATACAATCCAAATATGTTCTCCTGTTTCTTTATATTTTCGACTAGTCAATGACAAGGACAATAATTAATAAAAATTGGAAACGAACCATTGAGATTTAACAGAACTCAGTGTAATAGGAAATTAAAAATCTATTATTTTGCTTCACATTATTATTATTAATTACTAAAAGAAATCTAAATGATGAAAGATATTGCCAAATTAAAAGGTACATATCAACGGCAAACTATAGGCCGAGAAACAAACGCTCCTTGATAAATCTTCGTTTGATAGTAATGGAATACCAGGGGCTGCTTAGAAATAAATAAATAAACTCTATTTTTTAAAAAACTCAGTTAGAAAAAAAATAATATTAAAACTTTCTATTCTAAATAAATAAATAATTTCTCAGTTTTTCAAAATTGTACTGACAACTTCTCTTTTTTTAATGAATAAAAATTATAAATTATAGTTTTTTCAATAATTATAATCTTGATGTATTTACTATTTATTATTGATTTTTTTTGCTATCAATATACTTTTTTTAATTCTTTACTGAAAAAGAAAATTGAAAAAGAAAAAGAAAAAGAAAACCTAGAATTAAGATCGTAAAGTAATTTTTTGCTAGTAGACGTCCTCTTATCACTACCCTTGACATCGCCACTACACTACAGCACCTCATCAATCACCACCGGGTTGCTTTGCAAATAATATTTAACCATATTATCAATTATACCACAATTTTTAACCCGCCATTAAAATAAAAATTATTTTTAAAACTACATTTTGTTTAAAAATATATTAAAATATTAATTTATTTTTAATATCAGTAAATCAAAAAAAAAAAATTAAAAAAAAAATAAAATTTTACAAATTTCTGTTTACACTCCCAAGTAATTTTTTTTTTTATCAACAACAACAATCATTATCGCATTACCATTAAGGCTAATAATTGTTATTGCTATTATCATATTATCACTATCATCATTATTATCACCATAGCAATCATAATTTTACATCACTACTTTTAATATCCTAACTTCGTAAAAAAAAATATAGCTTTTCTCATCTTATTATATTAAATAAAAATAATTTATTTTATAAAAAATATTAACAATGAAAAATAAATCAGTTCCTAGAAAGATGATTTTTTATATATAAAAAAAAAGTTGTTTTCCTTGAAAAAAATATTTTCCACAAAATAATCGGACCACTCTTTCTTGTCATTATAATCATTATCAATAATCGAGTAAAAGAATAAAATAAAACAACATTTTAAGCGGTGGAAGAAATATTCAATATTAGAGTGCACTCAAAACAAGGTTTCGTGTTTAATCATTTCTTTGTAACCGCGATGGATTAAGATTGCAAAAAACTCTAAAAGAAAAGAAGAACTCTCGTTAGAGTAAAAAGAAATCCTAGAAAAGCAGGGAAAATTCGCTCAAACTTGTGAAATCTTGATGGAAAATGCCTTAAATATCTGATATGATTACAACAAAACGAGGGTTTCCAAAGAAAAACCACAAGGAAAGGGGAAAATGAATGAAAAACTAGAAGTTAATCCTCCTGCTTCCGCCATGGCCACCCCAGCAGATGATTCTGCCAATGCAGCTTATCGCCTCTGGTTTCGTCAAGATAAATTCATCCCAAGTGCCTATCCTCACCTCAGTTTCTCCAGCAGTAATTCCCCTCATCGCAACCTAGCTCCAAAACATCGCATCAAGCCCGAACCAAACTGAGCAAAATCTCTGCCAGTAGATCCACGACTCGTGCATGCAACTCAAAGAGGAACTCACCACCCTCATGCAGCGCAGAGGTCTACCTACACTCTGTCAACCAATTGTTGATGAGCTGGCACTCATTGATACACCCTTATCTCAAGATGACATCACCCTATTTGTCCTCTATGGATTGGGATCTGAATTTCCCGACATGGTTGCTCCCATTCAAGCACGCGATCATCCTTATCCTTTAATGAGTTGCATGATCTGAATGCAGTAAGAAGATGATCTCTTGCAAAGAAGTGATTTTGTTAAACAGAGCATGCGCATCTTTTATTGGCCAGCCATGTTCTCACTACTTTCTATTCTTCGTTATCAGGGACTGGAACTCGAGAGCTTCTTGAAACACACACACACACAAGTGACACTGATGTTGTGTTTTAATGGTTGTTTACAGATGGGAGTCATTTGAGAACCCATTTAAACATCCACTCCCATGGATATTTCTTCTGCTGGTTAGGCTGTAAAATCTTATAATGTGCTTCCCAGAACTAAGAGTAAGATTGTTGTTTACTTGTGGCAACGCTGGAACCTAAATGAGCTTTGTATATATCAGTGGAATGAATTTTTTTTTTTATATAGTTTTGGATAGCATGGTTTCTCTTTATCATTCGTGATCAGAAGTGAAGGGATAGTTTGTTCTGTGTTCCTTGATGTCCATTTACTGACGGCAAATATTTCTTGCGTTCTTCATGTTCATATTTGTAAGAGATAGCTGGAGGAAGTGAATTCATATGCCAATTTGATTTATTATTGTTGATATCCGGATTTAGGGTTGGGCTGGTTTTGTTTACAAAGCTCAAGACAAAAGATTTGCTAATAAACCTAAAAAACATAAGTCAACAATAAGGAATTGTTAAAGTCCAATTTAAAACAGGCCTATTAAAAACCCAAAAACCAAGTTCATTTAAAAGGCATTGGGTTTTTTTGGTTCTTAAAGTAAAAACCTTGAGCCGAACTAGTTCAGTTAGAACCAGTTTGGCTCAATTTGGGTCAAAATTTTAAGAAATTAAAAAAACTGATTCAGTTAGATTTTTTGTTTCAAATTGAACCGGACCGGACCATGGTATCTAGAGGGTTTCTATTTTTTTTTTTTCATTTTTTCAGATGCGAGTAAATCACACCTTTCAGAATATGCATTTTATGGGTATAGGTGAACGAGTAAATCCTGATTATCTTAGGTTTTTATCAGAGATACACATCCTGATTCGAATATGAGATTTTTATACAAATCATAAACTCTTTGTCATCACATCACGCTTCTTCAAGACTCAATGGGTTTCATCCACGATGTAGCCACCATTATTTTCCCACCCAAATCTAAATGTGCTGGTCCCTCCTTTAGTTACGACAACGGTTCACAAACATGGGTCCCTGAAAGTCCAATCTCCAAAGGGTTTGAGGGAAATGGATAGAGATGATTGTTGAGTGTAGACTCCAAAGCATCAAACACAAAAGCCTCTCCTCATTGGCACCGATTTCGTAGATAAAGTTTGTGCAAAAAGAAGAATAAAACTAAGGAGTTTTAAGGGGGGCCCTCGCCTTCTTCTCCCATGTAAAACGTGGGCCCATTCTACTTAAGGACACATTATAAGCTGGCCCTCCAAAACATCCATCTAGAAAGGCATGCAGACAACATCATGCATGCAAAGAAAGATTAAGACACCAAGCAGACAGATTGGTGCCGTACAGTTCCTGGAGAGGAGCACTCTGGAAGAGATAAAATCATCCATAAACCTGTCACCAAACAGAAATAAATCATCGTGAGTGACGCTGGGACCCTTTAGCCAAAATGGAGTGGGTGGGACCTCGGTGTTCTTTTTTAGGTGTGTCAATGTTGGAGCTTTCCTACACGTGTGCACTTAGCACCTTGCTAATGGCGCATAAATGGAGCTTGTCTTTTTTCTGGTAAGTGGAAATACAAGAGTGTGTTGAAGGCTTATTTGTTTTCTTTAAAAAAAAGAGAAAAGAATAGGATTGGTTAGGGTTTCGTGAGCTTTGTTTTTTATATTTCATGTCTATTGTGAGATGTTTTGAAAGTGATTATGTGATAATATACACCGGGGTTTCTATGTGTTTCCTTTTGTTCGCACAAACTAAATTTCTTTAATTAGGCTAAGAGAAACTCACTCTACAAAAAAATTATACAACAAATTAAAAGTGATAATGTCTTAAACTCCAAGCAACCTAGGAATATAGCTCCGAGGTTGGATAATTATTTAATCAATTGGTCCTAGTTATCTCATATATTTTTCCTAGCTAAGGTGATTGATAGCCTATACTTGGAGTTTGGTAAGCTAAGATGGCTTGTGGTTAGTACATTTAAAATATTTTTTTTAGTAAAGTGGAGACTCTCAGCTGCTTAAATAAATATCTTTTAGAAGAAAAATAATAATAATATTTTTAAAGAGAGGTGCTCTCTCTCTCTCTCTCTCTCTCTCTATATATATATATATATATATATATATATATATATATATATATATATAGTAAAGAATGAAGATTATAAATCTTTGTTCTGAATGTCTTATGATATATTTATAGTCTATGAATCTTGTTTTTTTGTGGAGAAATGAAAGGTCAGAAAATACTCTATTTTCGGCGACATTAATATAAGATAATTAAATATCTCATACATATCATTAATGAGATAATGAGTATGATATATTCTTTAAAAAATCTTGTATGCACCTATAAGTGTATGAAAATCATTACCTTAATATGAGCAATTATTCTAGATGGAGAGGCATGACAATTTATCATGTCTTTAATACTCATATGGTAGATGATGGTCTAAAATCAGACATAAAGACTTAGAATTTGGAAAGTTTAAGCTCTCTAAGTTTAACATGTTTGTCATATCTCTATTTCATTGGACTTGACTGCCTACTAAGTTCAAGTTCTTTGGGTTTGACATGTTCGTCAAATTCATATTTTCTTGAGCTTTACTAATTGTTAATTTCAAGCTCTATAAATCTAATATGTTTGCAAGACTCATATTTCCTCATACTTGGTTGACAACCAAGTCTAAGTTTTTTGGGTCTAACATGTTCATTAAACCCATGTTTTCTTGGACTTGACTATTTATTAGGCCCAATTGTTTTGGATCTAATATATCAGTCAGACTTATAAACCTGGTTAATTTTCTAGACCCATTCACTTTGGTCCAACTTGTTTTCCATACTCATTTAAGAAAACTTTTATTTATATAAATCTTAACAAAAAGTCGACTCATCATTGATAATATTCTTATTTCATGAAAAACAAGCAAAAAAAATCAACAATATTTTAGTTGCATCATAATGAACTTGAGTCCATACTCATGTCATTTGGGGCTCATTAAAAAATCCAAATCAATTAACGGTTAAATATGTCATACGAATAGGGAAGGCATTGAAGACTAATGGACTCCATGTAACCCCGACACACACAAATTACATAGCATGGCTTTCAGCTCTGTATCGAGGTTGGCTTAATTATTTAAAACTTGGATCGTTGAGTCAATTTATGAGTTATCTTGCAAGTTCAAGTTGACCATTTATGTTTAAAACTATCTTTTTTCCCCTTAAACTTCTTTGTCTTGATCTAATTAGGTTTAGTGAGGTCAATCAATTACAAGTTAAACCTGCGAAGTCGACCGAGTTTGACTGAGTTAATAACAAAAACAAATTAAAATGAAACTCGATCCATGTTAGGCTTCCTATTACCAGGTTGATTTATTGAGCGGAAGTTAATAACTATTATCAATCTGGTAAAAATGGGTGATTAACAGTGGCATCACCTAGGAATGATTCGATAAGTTGGAGCCAAAGCATAATTTAAGCTGCATGATGATTATTCTTTCTTTCAATTAGTCTTGATTAATGACCATCCTCTCATATCTGAGCTAGCTAGGGCCACTTCATAGCAGCACTATCATAAATTTCTCACAACTTTTCTCCTAACTAGCTACTGGAAAGCGATCTGGTTATGGTTTTATAGTGGGATTACTTTCACTTTCTAATCTAAGTGTATAGAGGGAGCCCAATCTGGACCACCATTGTCGCACACAGCATACAAAGAAACAAATCGTGAATGGAAGTTAGTGGTATTACTCTCAGAGAGCTGATACGTTGTTGTTGGGGTCCAGAAATCGCACTGGCACTGGCAGATTCTTTGATTGCTGGTTCTCTTGTGCTATCAGGGCCTTGTTTGCATACTTCTTTGTAGTTTTTTACAGATATTTCTTTTGGTTTCATGTTGCCTTTTGCAGGCTTATTCTATATATATATATATATAATGAACTTGTTAAAAATCGTTAGTTTATGATTAGATTTGAGAATATTTATGGTATAATGACTCTTTTTTTATAAGCGTATGTACGGTATGTACTTATACATATACATTATTAATAAAGATTTAAAAAGCATTGATCTTTTACTATACAAAGATATTAACAATGTAATGACAGTTTTATCATATAAATTTTTTTGAATGCCCTAATTTTAAGGCTAATTTTGTCTTTTTCAAAAACACTAATTCAGCATTAAAGAATTGATAAGTTTCTTTAGTTTTTTTGATCTTTTTAAAAATAGTATAATTATTTATTTTTGTGGAAGCTCAGAAAAATGAGTTGCTAGACAAGGATATTTATGTTTTTACAATTTTTGCAAGATTATGAAAGGATTTTTTTGCCCTTACAATAAAAAAATAAAGGAGTAAAAGGAGAATTCATCTTTTCATGATTTTTTTTATTGTCAGAATTAGGAAGGATGTTTTGGATTTTTCATTTTAACGAATTAATTTTTAAATTAAAAAGCAGCATATGTGACCTTTAAATCTTGGTGTGTGGGATGCACCCGTGCCCTTTGAGCGACACATATTTTCACGGTCAATTCTGTCATTTCATCTTGTCATTAAAAGCACCACTTAACCATCTTTCTCATGGTGGTGGTTGATGAATGGTTTGTCGTTGATAATAGTTTCTTTTTTTTCTTCCTGCTTTTCTCTCTCCTAGCAAAAGTAAGCACTCTTTCATTTCTCAATATTAATCCTCATGTTCTTTTATAGCTTATTTAGTCCTTGGATCTTTTGAAAAAGTTTTTATGCTTTCAATTTGGAAAAGTTTTTCATTGTTTTTATTTGGTCCTTATTATTTTTATTTCTAATTTTTTTCTTGGTTCTTTTGTTGAGATCTTATCGTTTTTAATTTCATTATTTAATCAAAGTTTATATATTTTATTTTATTTTCAATTTAGCCCTCATTCTTTTCATTTTTTTCTTTTGTTATTTCTTTCTTTTCAATGCAACCCTCCAATGTTGATTTTTTTATACCCTCCAATTTATTTTTTATTTTGATTTGTACTCTCATTCTTTTAATTGTAATTTTTACTGTTATAGATTTCTCCCCAGTTTCATCATTCGGTGTTTCATTTGTTGAGAATTGGACTTTATTTTTTTTTCATTTGTTATGTTTTTGATCTAATGACATGAATCACGAGTTTTAAGAATTGATATGATTAAGGATATTTTTCCCTATCATTTTCATTTACGTTTCTATTATTTTGATTTTTTTTTATAAAAAGATTGGTTTTGTGGTTGTCTTCAAAAAACAAAATCTGTTTATTTCGGTTTCATGGCCTAGACCATAAGTTTTCCAGACCTTTTTTGAATAGATTTTTGTAAAAAAAAATCTGTATATAATTTTTGAATGTTTTTATACAAATAATTTATTTTATAAAAAAATTATTTTAAAATAATATTTCTGATATATTCAACCTTGCATAATTTTTTTCCCTTTTAATTTTACTCACTCAGATTCATATGTGTTTATGTTTCTATTATCTTTTATTGATTTTAATAAACATATTTGATAGACATGAAGAGATAAATATCTTATTTTACAAGATTAACTATTTTAATCTACTTCCATCTCTTATTTTTTCTAGTTTTTCTTGCAGATATTATTAACAATTTTTATTTAGTTACATTGATGATTATCAATTTGTTTGATTAGATACTTGTATAAACCTTTTGATTTACCTTTTTAATTTTTTATATAAAAAAACATATTAAAATAGCTTGTTTACTCGAGCTCCCTTTTTTTTTATAACAGAGAGAGCGTGGGATATATATATTGGGTAGTCGAAGATGCACCGTATAATTTATGATAAGTTTATTATGTTTGGCCAATCAATTGACAAGAGTATACACTGAGGCGTGCACCGTGGCGTGAGCCTGAGGTGATCTTAAAGTAGATAGGGCTTGATGAAGGGAAAAAGGCTAAGAACAAAAAGACTCATCGTATCATTATTACTACCCACCTCTTGTCCAGTATTCTTATTGTTGAAGCTGGATGCTGATGTTGATTAGAGAGAACATTCCGCAATATTCCCACCTTTGCTTATAAATCATGATCAATATGAATTTTCAAGACAAAACATTCATTTTAGTTAGTGGTAGAGCAAAGCTCGATCCTATTTATTTCATCTTATATATGAGCTATCGTTTCTCCTGCAAGTAAAGAGAGATTGCTCTTCACTACTACTCATGGTGCAAGTTCGAGTAATGGGATGTGGAGAAGTTAAAATTCGAAGCTATGATGTTCAAATTCATAGAGCTGGCGTTGAAGATCTAGAGAGAAGATGTGAGGTAGGCCCGACTGAAAGAGCAGTTCTCTTCATAGATACTATGGGTGACCCCATCTGCAGAATCAGAAACAGTCCGATGTACAAGATGCTGGTACGTGCACTCTATATACCGATCATCATCGCTAGCTGTTCCTTTGTTTTTTTTTTTTTTTTATTTGGATTCAACGAAACTCCATTACTGTAAAGTGTACTTTCTAAATTAGATAAGTGAATAAAATCCTGATTATTTCAAGGAATACATCCATTGCCGCTCATAATGATTGTCTTACTGACGAAAAAATGCAACATTGTTTCTTTTATGTTAGGTGGCCGAAGTGGGAAGCGAATTGGTTGGTGTCATTCAAGGCTCTGTAAAGCTAGCAACCGTTCATAAGCCTCCAAAGAATCTGGCCAAGTTGGGTTATGTGTTAGGCTTGAGAATTGCACCACTCCATCGACGGAGAGGGATTGGATCGAGGCTAGTGCTTGAATTGGAGAAATGGTTCGCTGCAAATGATGTTGACTACGCTTACATGGCCACGGAGAAAGATAATGAAGCATCGGTTAATCTCTTCATAAACAAGCTCGGATATGCCAAATTCAGGACGCCAGCAATTCTCGTTAACCCAGTTGATCACCGCGCCTTACGTCTGTCGTCAAAAACTGAGGTGGCAAAGCTCAAAGTTGAAGAAGCTGAGTTTCTATATCGCAAGTTCATGACTTCAACAGAGTTTTTCCCCGATGATATAGGGAATATTCTGAGAAACAAGCTAAGCATGGGGACTTGGGTGGCTTATCCCAGAGGTGAGTCATGGGATGATTTCGGTTCAGATGGAAAAGCGCTTCCAAGAAGCTGGGCTATGCTCAGTGTATGGAACAGTGGGGAGCTCTTCAAGCTAAGACTAGCGGAAACGCCCTTATCTTGCTTTCTGCACACAAAGAGTTCGATATTGATCGATAGAATCTTTCCCTGTCTCAAGTTGCCTGCAACACCAGATTTCTTCAGCCCATTTGGATTCTACTTCATGTACGGAGTGCACCATGAAGGATCATTGTCAGGAAAGCTGGTTCGACACTTGTGCCAATTTGTGCACAACATGGCGACAAAAACCGAAGATTGTAAGGTTATTGTAACTGAAGTTGGCGGCAATGACACCCTGAGGCTTCACATTCCCTACTGGAAATCACTCTCCTGCCCGGAAGATTTGTGGTGCATAAAGACCCTGAAAAATGAAGAGAACACGATACATCAGTTGCCAAAAGCGCCACCGACAACAGCATCCCTTTTCGTAGACCCGAGAGAGGTCTGAACAATTTGCCTGATTATTCTTGCTCGAGGCCAAACCTCACCTCATGTATTGCTAGATGAGTCCATCTCTCTCTCTCTCTCCTTTGTGGGGGCTTTTCTGCTGTACCTTTCACATCAGTTCCTCGAAATCTCAAAAGATTTCCGCAATTAGGTGCCACACTCTATGTACACTTGTTATCAACCGATCAATTTTCGCTACTTTTAGGATCTTCACTAATCAGAGAGCCAGTGTTCCTTGTTTTTGTCGGCTTTCTTAAAATATTAGATGTACTGAAAACTGTAGTTTTTTTTAATAAAATAAATTTTAATGATAATTTAGATGAATCTAAACTTATTTATAGTTTATTATTTAAAGTTAGGTTATTGTAAATCACATGTCATTCAATTATTGATCTCTAATGATAATTAACACAAATTATTAATGAGAAATCTCTTAAACCTTTTTATAGGAGAGAAAATTACTATATTTTATTTATAGGAGAATCTAAAAACCATATAAATAATAAAATATCAATTTTCCTTTTAAATAATATCATATATATTATTTTCAGCTAATTTTATAAATTTATCCAATCAAATATTTACTTCATAATCAGTTTACCAGTGTAATTATTATTCATTTATCAATAATATTTTGATTTGGATATTATAGTAAAATATTATAGATATTTCATCAATAATGTATCTTATTCTTTGAACATAACGAGTAAATATTTTTAACTATCTTCTAGTGACTATCACATGAATCAATGTAATATATACTCGTTATGTTCAAAGAATAAGATACATTTGATCCTGCACATAACATCATATATATTATAGATCTTATATACAAAGTATATGGAATTATTTTCATCATATCTATCCCAATTTATGTTTTGGGGTACATATCCTTGGAGAGACATATTATATATGATATACATGAATATTCTCTTTTATATTCTTCTATGCTAAACTGTTGTAACATCTTGTTTATATATATGGATTGAGATAATCCAAATAACCCTTTAGATCTATCTTTATTCCTAGCATATAAAATGTTTCTCTCATGTCCTTCATGAAGAAATTTATTGGAAGTATCTATACAAACTAAAGTAAAAAAAAAAAAAAAAAAAGTCATTTTTTTTTATCAACAATATGTCTTCTTCATATGATATTAGAAAAAAACAAATTTATTCTCACTAATCTTTTTATAAAAATAAGTCTCGTCTATATTTTTGATAAAGTCAAATTGATTGATTATCTCAGCAAAATACATATTACAACTCCATGGAGTTTGCTTAAGTTTATAAATATTTTTTTATAGCTTGCATACTTTATTGACAAACTTCTTAGATTCAAAATTTTCAAGTTATATCATAAACATATCTTTCTAAATATTCTCAGTAAGGAATATAATTTTGATATTTTTTTAAATCTCATAATTATAGTATGTAGTTATAACATGAAAAACATTAATTTTAAAATAGTTACCAGCAAGAAGGTTTCATCAAAGTCAAATTATTTGTCTTCGTCTTTAATCTTTCAAAACTAGTTTTTTTATTATTTTAATTTGTTTACTTTATAAAATTAATGAAATTTATATTTTCTAAATTCTTACTCCAAGGAAAATTTTGATTGGAAGGAATGATGCAAGAAAGGTGTTAGAGAATCATGCTGCAACTAAGTGATTTTGGCGATGTTAGTAATTTTTGTTTTTGCACAAATACCATAATTTTATTTTTCATTTACTAAAAAATAGTTCATTTGTATTATATAGGTTGCATGAATTCTAGTACAAGGCGTGGAAAAAGCAAAAAAATATGTGTGAGTAAAAGAGCTTCTAAATTAGAGAAACGTGGCAGTTTAGAAGGAGTTTAGGTCGCCATATATCTCTGAGGTAATATGGGTGGATTACATTGAGTATGTGACATCCAAGCGTTTCACGCGACGTTCATATTCTGGTACGCAGAACTTGAACCACTGTTTTCTAGGTTTTGTTACCACGTACATCGACGACTCTGTGTTGTTCGTTTCACATGTGAAATTGATGATAATGTTTTATGAATTACATTATTTTTTATTTATAATTATTTCTTAATGTTTTTAATTGGCAATGTTTTTTTTCTTGCAGGTTACAATTCTTGGACACGATCCATTACCGATAGAGCTTTTTGTTGAGACGCATGTGCGGAGTAGAAACCATCTACATGGAGTGCAACTATAGTTTATACATCGTCGCACTAATCAGTTTGTTGTATGTTAGTATTCTTTAATTTCTTTTTTCTTAAGTTATCATTTCATTGAATTTGTTTTAATTTGTTTTTCTTGGAAACATATAATAGCCGATGGAAGGAGAAATATGAGGATGATCTCTTAGCCCATCCAGATTTTGATTTGGATGTGTGGTTAGAGGCAGGAATATCTTGTGGGCTTGATAGAAATCGAGTATACGGACTCTCTAACATTATGATTGAGAATTTGTGATCGGGTTGTAGTGTTTTGACCATTGAAACATCCTTTAAACCAATTCCACGCAAACCTAGGAGTTCCAGGCGGCTATAATCCAAAAAATGTGTGATAACATAGCCAAACTTTGTGCTGAGATGGGCGCACTTCGGCGAATGGTTATGCAGATGCAATCACATTGGAGTGATCCATGTATTCCTATTTTTACATCTCACGGTCCAAACCATTGTCTTCCTCTTCCTCCAATGCCGAATCTATCTGTATTTATTGAGAAAGCAGATACAAATAGAAATTATGTTAAATTACCGACAGATTTTTGTCGGTAAAATAGTTAATTCTGATATTGTTTTGTGTTATTTAATTGAGTTTTTTTATAAAATAAAAATAAAATGAGTGGTTTATCTCATGTCCAGCGTGTTTTTTTTGAAGGAGTGTTTGTTTCAAGTGTGTTTTAAGTTAATATAGTAAATTTAGGGAGAACAATTGCTAATGTTTAAGAGATAATATAATTTGGTGTGTGTGTGTGTAAAATATTATCCCTGGTAGAACCTTAAGCAAGCCTTCTACATCCGTATTATTGCATTTATAAGAAAAGCTGTCTTACATCTCACTTAGAATTCGAATTTGGTGTCTCCATAGATAGACTAACATATTAGAAAATAAACTCACTCACCAGGATTCCAAAGATAGATTAGCATCACTCCTTGCACTTTCTTAGCCTAATTATGCACGCCAATAATAATAATAATGATAATAATAATAATAATAATAATAATAATAATAATAATAATAAATACAGAGAAAAAAACAAACGGAAAGTGTTGTTATGACTGTAAACATCACACCACTCGACTATATAAGTTAATTCCATGGAGGCTGCTAGCAAACAGCTTTTTACATCCTTGTATGAAAGAGAGAGAGATACAAAATTCACCATAGAATAAAGAACACACATATGTCCATACACTTGCATAAGCCCGATTGTCTGGTTTCAATAATTTCCCACCCCAAGAGAACATGCACCAAAAACTGTTGCTGGCCACTCAAGAGAGAAGGATATTCAATTATTACATGCTGGCAAACATTCGTTTCTAGGTGGTGTCTTGACAAATCTCCCTCGGAAATTAAGAAGTTCGTGATCATCTTGGTTTGTTTGATCGATCATTGGACTAGTTCGTGATCACCAAGGTTTGTTTGATCGATCATTGGACTAGTTCGTGATCACCAAGTCAATTTATATGGTTGGTTCTTAGCTTCCTATGTTTATTGGAGTCCTTAACCTAACGATTTCCGAAAACTAGAGGAAATGTTTTGGACAGAATGCATCCTGAACGACAATTGACAAACTCCCGCCATTTTTATAGCTTTGATGTCATTAAAAAATAATATGACTACCGAAATCTGGATGAAGGCCGGTCGAAGCGACCTCAAGTAATCATGTTGGGCCCAAAGACTAGCAGTTTTGATTCAAGCACCTAGGCCTCCTAGTTGATCCTAATCCTGCTTTCCAACAAATCGATATATTGCACAGGATGACTGTTTAGAATGATGGATGATGACGGTTTAGAAGGTTGGTTGAAGATTGATTTTGAAATGTTTTTTATTTAAAAATATAATAAAATGATATTTTTTTTAAAATATATATATTTTTTATATTAGTATATTAAAATGATTTTAAAATATTAATAAATTAATTTAAAATAAAAAATAAAAAATCAATTTTTTTTAAAAAATATTTTCGAAACGGAGTGAGAAACACTTCATTTATTTGTTTTGATCTTGGGTTGGTGGTCAGAATAAATAATTAAAATAAAACTTTTTTTAGTGAACAGGTTTAGAGTTTTAATTTGTGTTAGGACTGATAATAGTTAATTTTTAAAATATTTTTTTATTTAAAAATATGTTAAAATAAAAACTTATCAAAAAATATTTTTAAATAACTAAAATATTTTTTTAATATAAAAAACAACAATAATCGGTATCAAATTCAAAATATGTATAAATTATGAAGCTCGGTGCAAGTGGGGGTATTTTTATATTCATATAAATCACCTTACGGATTTAGGTCTAATTGCAAGTAGATTTTATACAAGTTTATATTTTTGAGTATTTCAGGTTTTAGCTTAGGTTAAAAATACATATGTAATCTAAGTTTTAGATTAAGTTTTTTATGCTCAATGATATTCAGATTAAAATTGCAACTGTATGTGCTTATAAGTGTGAAAATTCTCTTTCTTGGTTTTCTAAAGGACTGAAAATGACTTTTTGAGATTCAACTAATTTCATGGTGTCAATTCATACTTTTTGTTTGCGAATTGTTATTTGTTGGGTAAGGGTTCAAATCCAATAATGCTGGTGGCTAGGTACAAGTTATTTTTGTGTCACATTACTGTTAAACCTGATGAACCTGATTTTCTAGAAATTGATGTCTTTACGTGTGAGTTGCTTGACCACGTGATCAAGAAATTCATATCATACATGAACTTAATAAGTATAATGACATTGATGCTCAACAAATTCATTCAAAAATATAGTCTATCATTATATTATAATATGCTACCAAATTAAATGCTAATTTAACCTATCTTTCTTTTGTTGGACGCTTTTCATATTATGGTGACCAGCCTTTTTTGAATACAGACATCTTTTTACCGAAATCGATACATACTTTTGACACTATTAATTCATGTATTTTTCTCTTAATTTTATCAGGACATTATCAAAAACCTGTATTCTAAAATCCACCGGCAATTTATATTTTAGGTTACTTGATAAATTGAAAAAACAACACAAATATTTTCACTCAACAAGAAAATTGCATAAAGCTAGTTCTACAAGCCTAGCATTCAATACCACAACAGCAACACATTATGCCATTCCAACCCACAATGTCAACCTCATTTTCCATGTTCCTCCCCTTAATTTGTCATGTCTAAGTGGTTGTTTTTAAAAATAATTTTTATTTAAAAATATTTTAAAATAATATTTTTTTTATTTTTTTTAAATATTTTTGAAATCAATAATAAAAATAATTAAAAATAAATTAATTTAAAATAAAAAATAAAAATTTTAAAATATAGTAAAATACAATCTCTTAAAATCAAAGAACGGAAATACACAACGCACCCACACAAAAGCTACTATACCAGCATCACCGTTCATCCAGCAGTGGACCCCATTAATCCCCACTTTCTTAAGAAACCTGTCCCTCGGGCTACCATCACCTTCTCAGGTGTTTGTTTTAGCTTTTTCAACCATGGTGGTTAAAAAAGTTATAATTTTTTTTTTATTTTAAAGATCGGTGGTTTAGTGTTTTTAGATTATTTTGATGTGCTGATGTTAAAAATAATTTTTAAAAAATAAAAAATATCATTTTGATATATTTCAACACAAAACACTTTTTAAAAAGCTATAAAAAACTAAAACAACAACTCTCCCAAAACAACCTGTAAGCCTCATGTGAGTTCAGTCCACACACGGCAACGCCTAGTCTTATAAACTTCAGTCTTGTAAACTTCCAAATCTCCAGCTTCAAGTCCACAGACCCGACACCCACATTTCTCTTGCAAACTCCAGCTCAATCAAAACACCATTATTTTCCATGGCAGCAGCTTGTTTGATCGACGCAACCCGCTCCGGAACCTGCCGAGACACTCAAGCTGCAACCCACCTGAAACTAATCTCCATCTTAATAATTTTCCTTACAAGCATAATTGGCATCTCTTTCCCCGTTATCTTAGCTCGGTATTTTCACGGAAAAGCCCTCTACGACAAGGCAACTCTGATAATCAAGTGTTTTGCCGCAGGTGTGATCCTCTCCACTTCATTAGTTCACGTACTCCCCGACGCTTACGATGCACTATCTGACTGTCACGTAGCATCAAAACATCCCTGGAAAGATTTTCCTTTCGCTGGTCTTGTTACTTTGATCGGGGTTTTATTGGCTCTGTTAGTTGATTTAACGGCAAGTGCACACATGGAGCAACATGGGCACGGTAACGGCAACGGAGAGTACACGGTTGTTGGGGTACAGGAGGAAATGGTGGGAAAGAAAGGGAGTGACGCGTCGGTTAAGGTGGAGATCATGGGAGAGGTGGATTTGGTGAAGGTAAAGCAGAGGCTGGTGTCGCAGGTGTTGGAGATTGGGATTATTTTTCATTCGGTGATAATCGGGGTTACCATGGGTATGTCCCAGAACAAGTGTACTATCAGACCACTTGTTACTGCTCTTGCTTTTCATCAGATTTTTGAAGGGATGGGTCTTGGTGGCTGCATTGCTCAGGTAAATTACTCTTAATTACTTTGTTAATCTAACCTCTGATACGGTTGGCGCTCATTAATTAAGTAATTAGTTTGTGGGTTTTGTTCTTGGTGAAGTTTAATGATATGACGTGGTTTAGTTTACACCCTTCCTCAACAACCCTTTCCTTTTCCCTCGACGACTGCGAGCTTATAATTTAAACATTTAATGTAAGCATGGTGATTATAGACTATTTAGCCTTAAGTATATCATGAGGGACTGGCTGTCCTTGCTAAGTAGAAAGAGTTTTACAATGGACAATAAAGTGAACATGCCAACATAATCTGGGTTTAATTTTACCAACTTTCTTTATTGCGATTGAAAGAAAGTTGTCGTCACGACATGGCAGCATGAATTGGGTGCACTTTTGTTCGGGAGTTTCATTTTTGCTATGAATCTGATTGTTGAAGTGATGGTGACAAATTGCAGGCAGGGTTTCGCTTTGGAACGGTGGCCTACATGTGTTTTATGTTTGCGGTGACCACGCCGATGGGGATAGTGTTAGGGATGATCGTATTTTCAATGACTGGTTATGATGACAGTAACCCTAATGCCTTGATTATGGAAGGGTTAATGGGGTCACTATCGTCAGGTATACTTGTATACATGGGTCTTGTTGATCTGATAGCTGCTGATTTTTTCCATAACAAGCTGATGAGTTCTGCTCCATGGTTGAAGAAGGCATCGTTCATCGCACTAGCTCTCGGCTCTACTTCAATGTCTATCCTTGCCCTTTGGGCTTAAAAATTATTTTTCTACTTTTGTTTCTAAAGGCCAGACATTAGAGCAATGATAGGGGAATATATATATATATGTACGCAGTTCAAAAACATCAAAAGAGAGTCATTTCTGATGTATAATCTGGCTAGCATGCAACTATCAAGGTTTGTAATTTCGAAAACGTGTTGTCCTGCGGCCATTTGGTCTCAAAAAATGAAGCAGGCTAGTTACTTGCCATTTTTCTTTCATGTGTCGTTGATGGAGCCAGAGAATGTTATAGCTTCCACCTTTTTTCTTTTTTTTATTATTCGAGAAAACTCATTTTTGAAAAGCATATTTTGTGAGTTCTGGTGAACGAGTAAAATCCTAACTGTTTTAGGTTTTTACAAGAGATATATATCTTAATTTGAACCCGATACTTGCTGTGCAAATTTCAAACTCTTTATTATTATGTCTCGTCCACCTTTCTACAACGTAGTGCCCTTCTATGCCAAACAAGTGCTGATTAAAGAACTGCAAAGATCATTAAATTTTCAAGATGTTCTAGCACTAATTTTAATCGCTAATTGATCGATGAAATCACCATCTTCGCCGGCTGTGTATGAATCTTTGTTCGTACAAAACATTACCAGACCACATAAACTTACTTGGACGATAATGATAAGTGAGCAATGGCCTAATGATCGGGACAAAAAAATTGCTGAGAGTGCAGACATGACGAAGACAACGTCAGAAACCCACTACTGAATTTGGCACACCTTGGATTGCTTTCTTTTTCCTCGTGGATTGGTGTACTGTTTTTTTCTATAAAATAAAAACCTCAGTGCTGGTCGTGACGGGAAGCTCGCAAAAGGACTCCGTGTTCCACTACAAGTCTATATCAAAAGCTAAGTGCCGACAGATGATTTGCTTGACATTCTATTGAAATGCTTTTCCTTTTTCCAAGTCCATGATAATAATAATATGGATTGTTTTGCTGAACATTCGTCGTTCTTCCTCTTCCTCTTCCTTTCTTTCATATTATTGGACCAAAATAACCCTCTGAGGAACCGAGCTTGAGCTCATAAAGATTAGTGTTACAAAATAATATAAATATATTTTAAATTTTTATTTAATAGTTTAAGTTTTTTAAAAAGCCAGTATCTTCAATAACATAATATTAAAGACTTGAGAGAATAAGATATTTAAAAGCATATCTAAATTTATCTTTTTACCTTAAATTTCCTACCTTTATTATTTATATATTTCCGTTGGAGACCTTTCCAGCGGCCTGGTCCCGTAGCTCAGTTGGTTAGAGCGTTGGTCTTATGAGCCGAAGGTCGCGGGTTCGAGCCCCGCCGGGACCATATCTACTTCTCCCTTAACCTAAAGAATTACTGAGATAAAGGCACGCGCCATGAGGGTGGCGATCCTTTTATAAATTTATAGTGTTGTTTTCGTAGTTTGGATGCCAATGGCAACTGGATGACTGGAAGACGAAAGAAGAGAGCCCATATCGTAAATATAATTGTATTTTTTCAAACAAGATTTGGGCCCGTCTTATAACATAAGCTCTATGATCATCACAAGCCATAACGAGCTCAAACCCATATCAAAATCAGGGACAAAAATAAATTCCTCGTTTTTTGTTTTATCTAATGTAGGGCTAGAATATTTCTTACCTCTGCAAACCTATTGTTAGACAGAATTACAGTAGTGGACTACACTGATACAATATTTTTATATTTTTAATATTTTTAAACACTTTTTAATCTAAAATGCCTATGGCACGTGTCTCACACGTGCTGATGATTTTGAGTTGTTTGTGCCATATAAGTGATGTGTAATGCTCAATGCAATGACTAAAATGACCAACCATCATCTTACTAAATGCATTATCATGTCCTTTTCTATATGGTATTGTATAATGGTCGGAGTGTCATCGGTAGTCAATTGTCTTTTTTCTCTCTCTCTCTCTCATGTTAGCTAATATACATATATATCCTCTTTTTGTATGGTTTGTACATTTCAGTTCTTAGTCTTTTAATTTTTTTATTTCATCCTAATTCCTTATATAAAAATTTTGATTTGTTTCAATTATATTATTCAATTAGAATCTGTCATATGTTTTGTTTTTTATTGCAATTTTTATTCTTTTACTTTTGTTTTTAATCCTTTACAGTTTCAATCATTCTAAAGTAGTCTATATTTTTGTTCATATTTCTCTATCTATCTTCTCAGTTTGGTTTTTAATTTTTTTTATTTTCTCTTTTATTTAATTTTTTTTCAATTTAGTCCATCAATTTTAATTTATGTACCTGATCTTTTTAAAATTGGTACTTCTTATTTTGATTTTCTCTCTCTCTTTGTTCTCTTGCCAAAGTTTTTATGGTTTTTTTTTTCTATGCTTCAAATCAAATGTTTTTTTAGTTGTGATAATATTTATTTTAATTTTATCCTTTAATTTTTATGTTTTCTTGCTTGCTCTCTTGTCAAAGCTTTTTATTTTTTAGATTATCATTCGGATTAATTTTATGATTTTTGTAGTTTCAACAGTATTAAGAATAGTTGTGGTGATTGTTATGAAATTAATAATAGTAGCATAAATAATGATAATAATAATTTATTATAATATTTATAGTGATTATGA
The DNA here is from genome assembly GCA_025169955.1 of Salix arbutifolia. Classification (NCBI taxonomy): domain Eukaryota; kingdom Viridiplantae; phylum Streptophyta; class Magnoliopsida; order Malpighiales; family Salicaceae; genus Salix; species Salix arbutifolia. The sequence continues at coordinate 16,589,124 of CM045917.1, read as the reverse complement.
TATAAACAATTACGGTAATGATAGTAGTACTAACAATAATTACGATAATAATATTAAAACTATCATTAATACTAAAAACAATTATAGTGATGATATTAATAAAAATAGTAGTGAAGATAATAATAATAATAATAATAATAATAATAATAATAATTAGTATCATGATAACAATTGTGGTGGTGATGATTATACTACTACTACTACTACTAATAATAATAATTATAGTTGTGGCAATAATAACTATGACAATAGTATACATTGTAATGGTTATAGTGATAATGATATCAATAATAATAGCATTGATAATAGTGATAATGATAATAATATCAATAATAATTAAGATATTGATTATTGATAGTGGTGATATAATAATTTAACAATCATAATAATAATTAGAATAATAATTGTAATGATTTATTATTTGATATTATATTTATTAGAAATTGAGTTTTACAATTTTTTCATGTGTATTTCAGATCTAATATCCTGAATTAATAACTTAAAAAAATTTGTTGTTCAATATTCTCTTTTTATTTTATTTTATTTTATTTTCAAATTTTAACGTTTACATTAGTTATTAGTTATTGTATCTATTAAATAAATAAATTAATGTGGGGTAAAAATTAATTTTTTTTTATCTGATCTAAATTTATAATATTATAAAAAATCTTCGTAATTTAAAAAACAGTTATATTTCCGACTGCGGCTAGAAGCCAATACAAGACAAATCCTCAATCAATCAACTCTGACTTTATTCAAATTACAAAAAAGGCGTTTGTAACAACTGTTTGTTTTCTTTTATAAATGCCAGATGTTTTGTCTTGTTAGAACTCTCATCGATTTTCTTTTTCTTAAACACTATCTTGTCACTTCATTAAGAGCTTCAACCATCACTTTTATTACCTCAAATAAATAAATAAATAAAGTAGTAATATAATTTTATTGGGTATTTACAGCTGTGAATTTACCGATCCTAGCTGGATTGTGTATTGTATGCTTATAGATTCAGACAAGATGCAAGAAATCATAAACTCTTCTTCTCTGGCTATAAAATCTTATAATTTGGGATCTCTAGTTGTGTTTTCCAAGGGGAAACCTGATAGAAAGGTGATGAAATTTCTTGTCTATAAAAGGTCTTGTTTGCAAAATTGTTGTATTTGAGGACCCGAATGAACTTGTTCATTAATGGTGTTGGTGCATCACTTCTATTGGAAGGTTCATTAACGGTGCGGCGGCTCAAGGGAGATGGATATGAAAGAAGGGTGAGATTTTAATTTATAAATTTCAACTTAGCGATCCATTCAGGGATATTAACGAAAATATAAATAAATAAATAAATAAATAAAATCCCAACAAAGACATCCATCCTTTTTGCAGCGGCAGCTACAAAGAATTTATTGTATCATGTCTCCTGCTGGTTTCTGGCTTTAGCCTTGACCTCTTGTGAGCCAAACACAAACCAACAAGGAAGGCCAAGCTTGCACATCTCTCTTATGTAGTAGCCATCCATTTGTTTAATGCAAAACTCCAAAACAAGAACCAGAAACCATGAAAACAAGATACTTTGTCCTCTCTTTCCTCTCCATGTAGGCCCACCTCTTAAATGGTGATGGAAATAAGACCCCCATCTTCATTGACTCATCAGACATAATACGGTTTAGCATCAATTATTTGTCAGGGATACAGCCATGACCCCATGACTAGCTACAGCTCGGTCGAGAGTCTTTCCCTTGCGATGCCTTGTGCTGAGCAAGCATATAACTTTCGGATCTATTTAACTTCCGGATCATACAATTTTCTTTTCCTAGTGGAAGATCCGAGAAATGTTTCAGAAAGAGAATCAGGTGACAATCGATCAAATTGTTCAGGATTACATGACCTGACGAGTAACGGCAATAGAGATAAAAAAAAATGATATAACTTACAAAAGATCTATACAATGTGGAATGCAAACATTCTGCATGAACATAGCAATCTCTCAAACATCCAATTCAGTCGCATTAATTGATGGGAATACCTTGCTTTCTGATCTATTCCTACTCAGCATTCTCTTCAAAGAAGAACCTAAAGACAAAGACGTAGATGGTGACTCCGATAAACAATCACGATTTACCACAAGATTTCCACTCTCATTATCGGGATTTGAAAAATCAGTGACAATTTCCAATCTAGAAGCCCCGCCATCACTCGAGCCCCTCTCATCTGTTGACACTCTACTCACCTCCGTGGACTTGAGATCATCAATTGCAATGTCATTGTCATCAACCACAGCAGGAGCTCTACAAACAGGACAATTAGAGTGAGAGTTCAGCCACATATCAATACACTCGACATGAAAACCATGACCACACTTTGCCAAGCTCCTGCCAACCTCATTTTCCTCAAAAGGGCTTAAGCAAATGACACACTCCAAGCCTTTTTGACCCTCTTCTTCTTTGTAAACAAACGATGGAATTGAAGAAATGACTGCTGTATCAAGACCCTTTGAAGGAGAAGTGGAGAAAGTACTGTCAACAGTAAAGTTATGGAAATGGTTGAATCTTGAAGCACGTAGAACGTGAGACACGGACACAGAACTTGATCTTCTTCTATGGCGAGCTTGTGCCAAGAACCACTTGGCGTAGATGTGGAGAAGCAGCACAAAGAGGATTACTAAAAGAAGGGAAATAACTGCAGCAAGCATTATGTTGCTGTCATACGAAGATATGCTGTTGACGAGATGACTCATAGGATTGTGCTTTGGTGATTCGATGGCACTTGACATCGCTGTGTTTTTGGGGGTTTAAAGAGAGATGTTTGTAGAAGAGAAAGGGTTGAGGATATGTATATAAATATGAACAGAACAATATAGTAGAATGATCTTTTTTGTAGACACCAAGGTACCGATGGAATCTTCTACCACCACCACCACCACCACCACTTCAATGCAGGGATTAAATATATAAAGAAGACTTCAACGTGAAAATGAAGTCGTTGATTGAGGATTATATTACGGGCAATGTGTCCTGAAACATTTGCGTGTATTAGTTAGCAATAACACAAGATTGTGTCAAATGTCTACTGTATACTTTGAAGTCAAAAAGAATCCCTTTATCCAAGGAGCTAATGGGACTCTTGCATGGGAAAGAAGAGAAGAAAGTCGAAATGGAGGACTCGTGAAGGCGACGGCAGAGGAGGGTGGGGTTATTGGCTTCATGTGGCTATTTTAATTGTTAACAGGGAGGTAGGGATCCCAAGAAAAAAAAAAAAAAAGGAGATCTAATATCCCTACAAAGCCATCCTTTTCATATCTTTCTGGTTGACTCGGTAGGGGCCCTACTTGGTCTTGGGCGTCAAATTTTTCGTTCAGGGGTCCCACCTTTGCTTCACCACTACCAGTCAGGACCCCCCTTTTTTCTGCATTTTTCCGGGCTAGAGATCAAATTTTGCGGGTATAGGCTCGTGACCTCTGACCTTTCTCGGGGGCAATGGCCAAATTACCTGTGACATGCTAAGGCTCCTACTCATAGCTGGACTGTTTACATCGGATCCAAAAATCAGCAACTCAACATCCAGCAACGGCACTCAATCAACAACCAGAAGTCCAGCAATGATTTAGGACTAAAACGGCGTTGGCTGAGACGCAGCGGAGCCAACCTGTTGTTGACCATTAGGAAGTACTTGCAACGCCCTATCCAAAGCATATATGATTGACGAGCAGTGCTTTCACATTAATCTAGGATTAGGGAGTGTGAAATTTAAAAAATAATCGGGTTCGTCCTTGAAATACGCTTAATTTGGACATGGAAATATTTAGGGTGCAAGAAATTTAAAAAATAATTGGATTCGTTCTTGTAATACGCTTAATTTGGAGATGAAAATTTTCATGGTGTTTGGAAATACATCAAACCACCAACAAATTTTAACATTTTTTTAAAAATAAAAAAACAATCTTCCTGTCACGTTCACGGACCATCCTTAAAAAAACACAGATCACTAGAACGTGGTCAAGTGTTTTGCACATAAACAGTATGGTCCCAGAATAATAACAAAACGACAAAACGCAGCTCAAACTCTTTTGCAAGCATTGAAATTTGAATGGAAGAACATCATTGATTACGCAACAAGAATTTTATCGTCCTTGCGGTGATTATTATAGATACACTTGTTGCGTTTACTATGCTTATAAGATGCGTATCGTTAATGAATGGAGAGTATATAAGTGAATGCAAAAATGCATTGAGTTTATTGTAAAGAGTCACCAAAACCTTTCTTCGAGCATTTCAGTCCATGAGTTTGTATCTTTTTTCCTGGACTCCGGTAACTCCCATTTGTATCTCTATTATTGTATGAAGCGGCACCTGACAGTTGAATATAACTACTACTCTGTTAGAATGTGTCAACAAGAAGTCCGCAAATCACATCACAGGCATCAGGCCAGTCCTCTAATAACAGGGCATCACTTGATGTGCCGAGAAGAATAATTACTCCCTTGATTCATATAAACATGTTCATCCTAAGCTACTTGCATCAATTTCATTACCAAAATAAAAAGGTACCCAGTTCTGAATTATCATGAATTACCTCGATATGTGGAATTTCTTTTAGAGGCCTATCAGCAAAATATGCATATAACGCTCTCAATACAGCCTGCACAAATAAAGCAATAAAAGATAAGCTTGATAACCCATAGCATCAGGATATTCAAGATCGCATGTTTAATGTATAACCTGGTGAGAGATGACTACAACAGGAGCCCGTTGTCTTTCCAGTTCAATAATTACAGGCTCTAGCCTGTATTAATGTGGAAATTAGTTTTTATTTAACAAAGAATATGGAATATCAAAGGTTCTAGTTAAAGATGCAAAATGCAAACCTTTGGATGACATCGAGATAAGATTCTCCACGAGGGTATCGATACCTCAGCTTGTCCTTCTTGCGTGCCCTGCTCAAAGGGATACAAGCATCAGCCCCAGGGACGCAACTAAAAATCTCCAAGCACAGGAAAAAAAAACACCAACATGTGTGTGGTTTTAAGACAGCCTCAGCTGATCACCATAGGAGTTTACTAGAAGAAAATGAGTTACTAAGGTAAAAAATGTAAAGCAAATGGGAGGGAGGAAGGGGAGAAAGAGAGATGGTATGAGAAGAAACATACTCATACTCCTCAGGCATGTTCTTCTTGATTTCCTCATACGTCATTCCATCACATACTCCAGCATTTATCTCATCAAGAGCACGCCATTGGATCTATTAAAATGATGATTTGTGAATTTTTCTACAGTGAATTCCAATTTCTATCAATTACCCAACAAAAAAAATCAGCCAAAGTAAATCACAATTCCAAATGAACAACTAATGTTCTGAGGGGGTTCACACTGACCTTGGGAAATCCAGGGATAGGACTTGCTGTTATAATTGTTCTTTGAAGTGTGCTGGTCCAAATCTGAACAATAGTCATAAGAATTCATATGGCTCATTGAAGCCATTTTAAACACACTCAGCTTGACAGAATTTCCAAAGAATAAATTAAATAATTAAAAGTGAAATCAGTGTTCCTACTTGCCAAAGCAAAAAAGAGATGAAAAGGAACAGCTAAATTGCAAAGAAACAGTAGTAAGTTGCAGTGAGTCACAACTAGTATGATAAAAACAGCAGGCAATTACGATAAGTTGAAGTTGGAATACAAACTAGAATCCTTAAACTTAAAAGCTATTAAAATAGAACTTATTTCCCTTTATGTTCTGGACATACTTGAGCTGAAATTCAAAGGGATAAACAAATTAAAAGTGAAATCATCATTACTGATTTCCTAGAGAAAAGAAAAGAAAACGGAAGGGAAGATAGAAGAAGAGCTAAAATGTGAAGAAATTATAATGAGTTATAGGTGACAAGGAACAATTATCTTAAGAGTTTACGGGTCAGATCGACAAGGTCAAGCTTGAAAAGAAATCTACGAAGCCCAAAAACATTTTATATAAAGTTTGAATTTATTTTTTCTGTTTAATAATTTTCCTATTTAATTTTGGATTTAATTAATTTATTTTCTACTTAGCTTAGGACTTTTAATTTAATTAGTATTTTACTATGTAACAATCCCAATGCTAGATAAATTATATTAACTAGGTAAGTTTTAATTAAGAATCCTTTCCTATAAAGGATTTTAGTACTAATATAAATAAGGATGTCTAATTTATTTCATAGAGAAGAAGAGTATTGTTCAGATTCAATAAAAATACCAGAGAATTTTCTCTACAGTTTGGTTTGTAACCCTAGGACTTGAGATTCCTAGTTTTATCTTCATTATACACTGCGTCAATAGGCAATTATGTTAAATTGAACATCGAATAAGGGCTAGAATCCTTCTCATTGACACAAAACATCAAAGCATTAAGAAAAGAAAAGGCCAATAAATCTAAAACCTATTAAAATACCACTTTTTTATCTTTATGTTCTGGTAAAACTTCTTGAGCTGATCTTCAAAGGAACTGAATAAATACATTAAAAGTGAAATCATTGTTCCTACTTCCCAAAGAAAATAAAGAGAGGAAAGAAAAAGAAGAGCTACAAGTGAAGTACTGTCAAAGCCAGCATGATAAAAATAGTATGCAGTTCTATTAAAATGAACTAGAAGCAGGTGCTCTCATTGACACAAAACATCACCAAAAGAAAAGGCCAGCCTTAAATAAAAATTCAATTAAAAACCCATGTTTTTATCTTCAAGAACTTATTGTGCTTAGGAGCACACCATAAGCACAATGGTGTTGCTAAAAAGCTTCCAAAAATCTGTTTGTGTAGTATCTGAATTCTTTGATTTATGATTGCTAGAAGACATACTGCACATAACTTCACTACTTAAAGTGAAAAAAGTTAGGACAGGTGCAGGAGCACCTCATATTTTAATAAAAAAAGGCTTTCAAAGATACACTCCGAATAGATATGGACACAAAAAGTTATATCATGAGGATTGATGGGGCTTACAGATGCTGCCTTTTCAGATTTCAGTCGTTTCTCAACAAAGTTAGTGAGTTTCTTTGCATAAATTTCTCCAGCATCACTGCAGAAAAAGATTGTGGTGCATTCCAGTAATGAGTAGGGTAGATCAAACCTCAAAAAAGAACCAAGGTTTGCAGAAAATTAGAATGCATCAAAAAGAAAGATTAGAAGCTGAAGGAAACATGTACAGTTAAGACTAAATAAAAATGAAACCACAATTGGCAGTAGACATGAAGGTATATGATTGATTGAAGATAGAAAGACTAGATAATGTGGCATTATAATTCATATACATCAAGACATCTCATTGCTTTTGGACATTGGTGAAACCAGGTTATGAAAAATCTCATCTTTGGAATGATTTTGAAAAACATATGTGAATATTTAAAGGAAGAAAAAGGCTCCAAAATTTAAAAACAAAAGGCACTTATCTGCATCAGTACCAGGTTTTAGAGGACTTCAATCAAAAATGATAAAGAAAAGGATAAGAATATAACATGCATAATTAATATATATTATAAGTGGATACGTATAGATATAGAGTGATTTATATTTGGTCTCTCAGTTGTGTATCAATTATAATGTTGCTAACAAGAGTGCTATTCAGCTTTCGTGCTCAACCCTCTTTTAATCATAAGAGATTTACATTCAGACACTTTTGGGTAACAGAGAGATGTTGATATTCACTGCGATACTGTAAGCAGCAAGAAGCCAACAAGGATTCTATGGAGAATATTACAAACTTCAGCATAGCCTTCAAGACTGCTGAAGAGATCAATTTAAAAAGCTTTAGGTTTAAGTCTGCAGAATATCCCTCCAAGGAGAGCTAGTTTCATACAACAAAAAAGGAAATGATGCCAAACACTATCTGCAAATATCCCCATCACTTTACAAAAAATAATACTCTTTTTGGCATCTGTGCTAAGTGAAACATAATAGCAGTGCAATGAACACAAGATTGAGAATACAGTCATACCATACAGGTCATCCAAGATTAAAGCTAATTTGACAAAATATAACATTTACAACTTCACATTCAAACTATACCAGAAAATTAATAAATCATGAACCACTACCTCAATACAGTATCACCACCAATTCTACCTCTAACATTATCCCGACTCTCTCCATGCCTGGTAAGTAATATTGGGCGTGGTGTAAGGTGTGTATTCACCTGCATCACATTAACAGAAGTCCTTGGTTTGAGTGAAAAGAATGGCATTCAAATCAGCAAGACATGGCAGCGGAGTGATCATCACAATAATGGCTCATGTTTCATCACTTAAGGCATCTTAGTTCTTAATGTTTATTTAAGTCATTGCTTGCAACTCAAGCAAAGACCATGTTCTTGCTCCACATAGAAGTGTATGAAAACCTTCAAACAAATACTCTCCAGACTGCAATTTATTTTTAATAAGCATGGCAGTTAAGATTCAACAGAAACTTGAGTATCACTAGCACCAGCAGAGATGATAACAGAATTTCAGAATTAGAAATGAGAAATGAGAAGAGGCTCATCAGAACATTTCTATAATCAGCTAAGAAATAATTGGTCCAAAACATGGCAGGACAACATACCAAGAAAAAAACGATTCGCCCAGGAAGGTAGCCACTGATATTGTTAACCTGAATGTATGAAACCAAGTTGTATTATAGAATAATCACATAGAACATAGTCAGTTCAAAGACAACATCCTTTATTATATACAGGGTTCATGGAAAAAAGTTGAATTATCCAAGGTAACATATAGAACAAAATGGCACGATCAATCTACATCCTCTGCTGCATATATAACTGCATTCAGGAAAAAATAATCTCTGCACAATTAAATTAAGGGGAAGAAGAAGAAAGAAAAAGTTGTGCTTACTTGTATTTGTCCACCATGTCCACTGGCCATATCAATCATTTTGATATAAGACCCTTCTTCTACTGGCTCATAAACCTGGTAAATTGAAGCGAATTTTAACCTAAAATTGAAATTGCTCATTGGTAAGGACCAAATCTCAAGATATTAGAAGCACATGGAACTACCTTTTCATAATAGGCTAGCCGACTTTTGAAGTCTTGCAATCCAACTTCGAAATCTGGCCTGGAAAATAACACCAAAGCCTGAGTAGTTAGTACCCATGTCCATCACATATAAGAAGCCAGTGATTTCAGATGGTAACCATACTGTTCTGCATAGTCAGGACTTTGTTGAATTTTGAGACGTATATTTCTTTCAATTATGCGTTCATCATTGCATAGTGTCTCCAAGAAAATAATCTGCAGCAAAAAGAGCACATGTCAAAAGAGTTTGGGACTATTCATCACATTTTGGTTGTATCCCGCCTTCCAGTCAAATTTTGCTCTGGTGACTACCGGCAAGAGTTCTTAAGAGAAACTTTTAGCAATTTGGAAATAAAGGAAATTCTTCAAGAAAAAAAGCAAAAGAATAAGAAAGTTTTCTTATTAGGGTGGTGTTATTCTCACTCCATAGTTTGCCATTCCCACTCCATATTTATTACAAAATACATTGATAGACTACATTGACCTTTGTTTATAGTAAAACTATGAAATGTCTTTTATATTTTTTTTTACATAATCAGAATTTTACTGAAATATTACTTTCTAATTATAAAAATTATATTAGTAAAAGAAAGGTAAATAAAATTTGAAGTTCTTAAAATTTAAGTTACTATATTAAATACTTTGAAATAAATATATTATTGATGGATGATGTCTAGGAGGAAAAAATGTAGCATGACCAAAATACAATTTCCAAAAAATTAAATCTGGTGATGAGTAACTATAAAAATAAAAATAAAGTACGAATATACTAACTACAAAAAGGATAGAATTTGTACTTTTAGCTATATTTTCTAGATATAAAAATAAAACTAACATTTAATATCATCATTTGTGAAAAACAATATTAAGGATATTTTGATCTGAGTAATAAGAAAGATGATGTAGTGGAACTAACAAACTATGTAGTGGGAATAATATTATCCTTCGTGAAGAAAAAACATCAAGACATACCAAGGCACTGTAACACTTCCAAATTTAGCATCTTACTCTTAAGCTCAAAGAATAATATCATAACAAGATAAATAGCACTCTTGGCAATTATATGCGAAATTCAGGTTCTTGAAACATATAGAGATTTGGAAAAGAAATAAAGATAGCATAGGCAGCCAAAGTGCATATCACTTCAAGGCGAAACACATTAAAAGTACAAATCCCAAAAGGATGCTCTTCACCTAAAAATTATATTAGTATATTACTGGTGAAATTTAGGACCTTTTGCAATGATATGGTCTTCGTACCTTGCACTTTCCTTCAGCCATTTTCATCAGCATATTCCTTCTTTTCCTGTTACTGTTTGTGGCATCAAATATTCCTACCTTCAAGGAAATTAAAATGAAACAAACTAAGGGATTAGGAAAGTTCCACGGAAATGTCATCAATATCTGAATATATGATAGTGTACCTGTCCACCTTCTTGCATCCAGGCAATCATATCATCCATTGCCAGTGCTGCTACCTAGTAGCACGTGATACATTAAAACTATTTGCAAAGGAGACTGTTAATATCATGTTATCATTCCCATGTAAGAAAAAATAATAGTTCAGAAGTAACAGCATATTTTGAGTGACACAGCAATATTTCAGGGAGGCTTTACTACTAAATACTATCTGGGTTACTGTATTCATCCAGGATTGTATCTGGGATGGGCCAAATTGCTGAACCAACTAAAAGGTCAGATCCTGCAACATGCTTACTCAGTTCCACTCTTTATTCTCACAGCACAGTAATTGCTTTCCTTTTATTACCAACTTCATTTCACTTTATTAATGGCCATTAGCCAACAAATCTTCAAGAGTCGAAAATTCAAACGAGCAAGATCTTGAGATCTCAATGACTCGAGGATCTAGAGGTCTCAATGACTCGAAGATACTTCAAATAAAGAATAATACCTGTAATAAAGCAATTTGATTCAGATGTTATCGCATGGAACATATGAGATTTTAAGAAATTAATGCCTTACATATGAGATTTTAAGAAATTAATGCCTTATAATTTACAGCTTTTAGAAATTAATAGATCTTCCATCACTATATCCAGAAGAGAAAGTGAGCAGCAACCCACATATTAAACCAAAAATAGAATTAGTCCAGCCAAATAATTGATTCACTCACTCATAGAGACAGTTTCATAAGTTCCATCAGTCCAACAGACCGCAAAACACACAAAACAGTCTTAGGATGAAAGGAAAAGGCTTTTGTGGACTACAAAATACAACACTTATTTAATGGATATTACCTCATTCCGTGCCTCCATTCCTTCGGGGTTGTCGGCTCGGAAAAAGTCAGCAGACTGGATCCACAGAAATCATCAAGAAGAAAAAAATGATAAATGAATGTAGTAATTTAATGCCAGAGCATAACATGAGTGCAATACAAGTACAAGACAGCAGTTAAAAACATTTCTGGATCAATCTCTATTCCATATGCATATCTAAAATAACTATTGAGTTTTGCACTCCATCCTGTAATCTCCTTCACACGATACTGTGATAACAGACAATATAATACAACAGTTTTGAATGCTCAATAAATCTTGAAATCACATTAAAGTTTAAGTTTTTACTAGCATTAGTTATTAACAAAATGGATTTTAATTATTAACAATTATTGAAACTCAGTCAAGTGACTGACATGCAACGAAATATTACAAAACTGTGCTGTAGCTAATATAGCTGTACGAAGCACCACAATGATATTCCATGGAAAAGACTAAATAGTTTTTTAATTAACAAAAGGGAGAAACATGCAAACAAGAAAACCACTGTATGTCTATGAACTGCACAGCATTAATCATCATTTCATGAGAGCAAACAATGCAGAACAAATTCCTTTATCACTAAAAAATAATCATTACACCACTAATATAACAAAAGAAATCTAGGAAGGCTTATGCATACCTGATTAGCTCCGTGCTTAAGGCGCCGATACTGTTACAGCCAAATAGAGTATTATAGTACGCTTCAACTTTTCAAATGTAATAGTCAAAGGAATGTATGACAGACCTTTCCAACATTGAAGTGCTTGGTATCATGACCCAACCAACGAAGATATCTTGTAAGTTTAGCTGCAGTAAAAGTTTTGCCTCGAACAGGTAAACCAACCTACAGTCCAAGCACTAGTTAGAATTTTTAATTATCAACAATGCTCATGAATTAGTTTTTGAGCTATGAAAATTGAATGTATATAAACAAGCACTAAGTAAATTCCAGCATCCAACTCTCAAATGATTTGTAGAAGTTGGTACCAAATCTGATCTGGATTTACAATTGAACTGAGGGGAAGTAGAAGGATAATAAACATTATCACCAGTTCTGACCAATAACTTATGCAGATACATACCAGAACAATTGCCAAATGTCTATCCTCCTTTGGTCCAAGCATCTGATCGGCCACAGCTGCAGCTGCAACTGCTCCAGCAGCTGCTGGCATTGAATTCTGAGAATATAGGGAACACGGCATAAAACAATGATGCAAAACCATCACTACATATAGAAAATAGTTAAGCTTGCACGATTTCCTACAGTGAGAAATATTTGGGACAAACCTTGGTATGGGTGTCCAGTTTGAGATCAAAAGAAAATGTGCCAGAACTTGGTGATTTAACTAGCCTAGGAGATCCAACACCCCTATCCACAAAGAGTCCCCTGTGACCATCTTGCTTTTGCAGAGGTGAAAATGTCCCCACGGATTTTGATTCGACCATCCCAGAACCAGAATAAATTTTGGATGGATCTGGGATAATGACCTCCATCTCCTATTTGAACATTTGTAAAATGCATCAGAACTGGAATAATATAATGACCAGGAGAAACAATGCATCTAGCAGCCACCCATCATATGACAATGCCCAATCTTAAAAGGTAGCATCAAACATCTCCTTGAACAGCTGGAATGAACCTAAGTATTCTAGCAATAACACACGTTAAAATCTGAAGTTCAGGCCGGACAAAGCTGAAGTCATCAAATTGCCCTCTTTATTGGGGAGACATTGTGAATTTTATGAGCAGGCAAATGATAGAAGATTGAAAAGAACATGCTCATATTTCAAGTAGACTTAAATATCTGCAGGTGAACATATGTAGGCCATGGTGAAAATGAACTGTATATCTGCAGGATAGGTTACCAAGATAAACCTTTATAGTTGCAGGTCGATCCGCAGAAACACCACCATCCTTGTAGGAAAAGGAAGCATTGCCTGGGCCATCAACATAGGAAAACCTTGGATTCTCCGCATTGTTAGCTGCATACGCCAAAGCGGAGTTTGCAGAAGTTGATGGAGCCGGGACAACATAATGTTCAAGATCAAGCTCCAAACTAACCGAAGAGCCACTCTGAAACAAACAAATAAAAAACAATGGAAGAATATTTTTTTTAGCATGCATAAGTGTTTAGATTGAACAATATTATGACACTAAGGCTTCGTATGTTATTGCTGTCGGCCACAATTATAAATAGGCTCAACTGTTTCAGCTAAGAAATCCACAATTGCATATCATTTAAAAAATGTCTCCATACAACTTGGAAAAAAACAACATGCAAGGGGGGAAAGAAAACAAAAGAAAAGATAATGCACCATAATTAAGAGAAACTCTAATCAGAGGACAACAATAAAAATTACAACAGGCAAGCTCCAATGCCAATTTAAGCAACCAACTTGAATTGAGCTAGTTGGTGGTGCAGCCCACATCATCAACAAGGTCACAGCAAAGTTTACACTTAAAATCCACATATAATTTGCTCAATGAACCCCCGCCCAGCACTCACATGTAAATATATGAAAGCAAAACTTAAGAAAACACACTTGATGACAGTGATAACAAATGAATTGGGCAAAAAAACAGGGCCTAGCCCATAGGTAACCAAAAATGGAAAACAAAGAGCAGTGATATCCAATTCTAATCAACTGAGGGTTTGACAAGAACAATAGTGGAGGGCTATAGCCCAAAACCAGCCTGGCTGAGGTAACAACATAAAAAAATGATGAGAAACATTAGTGTAAAACTTTAGCTCGCAGGTTGAGGAGCAATTGAGCATATAATCTTAGATAGTAAATTCATTATAAATGAAATGTTTGGGGCTCAGCAATCATTGGGCACGAATAAATGATAAGAGTATAAAGAAACATATTATTAATTAAAACCTCTTCTTCTCACTCTTGGTACATAAAAGAAATGAAATCTCACAAGGATAAAGCTATCATATTATGCAGCATATAGCAACAGGAAGAGAAAAAAGATGCACCTCAGCTCCTGCCATTGGCGTGGAATTGATGCTGACATCAGGAATACCACGAACAGTTGAAGGCTGGAGATTCTCCTGATAAGCTCTCCAACTTGCCGCGAGATCAAAAGGTGAAACTCTGTCGGCTTTAATAAACGCCCTATACTCCAGAATCTCATCACCATTCTTGAATACCGCCAGCCTCGATTCCCCTTGCAATGTTCCCCCGGTGAGCAGCCGGTTTGGACCCTCCTCCACCACACAAGGGGCATTACTGTACTTTGGCTTCAACAGGAATTTGAAATCCAGAGTTTCTAAAATCCAAAGCATAATGATCCAATAAAAAAAAATATTAAGAAGAAACATAGAAAATAATAATAATAATGAATAACTTAGCCTTATAGTGTTTACTGTTGGATTGAAATCTGAAAAATAGTTTTTCCGGTTCTCTTAAGCTAGAAATGGAGGCAAACTACTCCTCAAATTAACAAACAAATCCTAAAAAATCCTTTTCTTTTCTCTAAATGTCTCAGCAACCAAACAAAGGTACCGGGGAAAAAAAAGGAAACGTACAAAAAAATTGAATTAGTTACCGTGATTAGGTGGAACGACGAAGCTTAATTCCCACATTGAAGCCGATTCACGTTCCATGGAAAGCTAAGTTAGAAACATAAACAAAAGCAAATGAGAGGTTAAGAAATTAATTGCAACTGAATTAAAACATACACACAAAAAAGAAAGTAAATAAAAAATAAGTCGGTATTACTGCTTTAGAAGAATCCCAGGAGCCAACAAGAGGCACGGAACCGTAGACATGAGGGATAAGTTCACCCTTAAGTTTAAAATTCTCCATTTTAAGAGAAACATAAAGTTGACCTCCTGCATGGTCTAGATTTTCTTCTCCTTCCTTGCTTCCGTGGGAGCTTCCGTCTGCATCCTTTGACAATCCAGTTCCCATAGCTAGCCACTCCAATGCGTCTGTTGATTTTGGAGAGAGAGAGAGAGAGAGAGAGTTGTTATTTACATAGTACGTGTCAAGTAAGTGGTTGTGTGTGAGTGGGTTATTTTGGGGGGATAATAGAGAATAAAATAGAGAGAGGGTCTAGAGATTATGGGGATGAAAATGAGTTCCTTTCGCTGGGTTTTGTGCGGTTGGATTTGTTTGTAGAGTGTAACAGAAAGGGACGAGGGGTGCTGAAGAGTCGAGGGTCGTGTCATCGATTTATGTGGCTAGTGAAATTGGATGGGCCTGTACTGATGCTTGCTGGGCCAACTAGCGGGGTACGGGCGGGCGATACATCTTCTCTTTTTACTCACTCCCAAAATATTAAATTATTTTTTAAAATAATTTTTAATTAAAAAAATAATTTTTTAAAATTTAATTTTTATATCAGTATATCAAAATTATATAACATGTAAAATATTCAAAAACATTTTTAAAATGCAAACACAAACGGACTCTAAAGCTTGTTAATGGTGAAGTTATATTCTTTTGAATATTTATTTATTTATTTTTAGCTAAATTGAACCAACCAAAACATGTTTAGTGACCTAGAAGTTTTTTTGGAAGCATTTGTTTCATCTATATATTTTACATATCTTCCTATAAAATATTCTACACATACACATTTTTCAATGACGGTGGCGGTGAGATAGTGAAGGTTATGAAAATAACAGTGTAGGAGAAAGTCATGACAAGATGGTGGTGATGATAATGGTTGTGACATGACAGTTATGGGATGAGGTGATGAGAAGGAAGTGGTGTTAAAATAGTCATGCTGGGGAGACAAAATGGTGGTCGTGACACGACGATAATGATGATGTTAGTGGTAGTATAAAAAAGATCATGGTAGTTGTGAAAGAGGAGATAATGGATAAATGGTGGTGATGATAGAGAAAGAGATGGTCGTAGTGGTAACGGTGGTTGAAATCACTACCAAAGATTTGGCAAAAACAAATGAAAGCATTGACAAAAATTGTTCATTGGTATATTGTAATGAGTTTACCATGCAAAATATTCCCTTGCTATATTCATTGATAAACATCGATGAAAATATTCTCTCAATATATACCAAGAGAATTACAGTGGAAAAAAAATACGATGACATGTCATTTATATAAATGATATCATTGACAATATTAATCTGTTGGTACAATCCATTCATAAATTCATCGATAATATTTAAATTATGACTTGACATATGACCTCATTTCTCCCCCACCCCCATTTCTTATTATTCTTTTTTTTTTATGCAAAAAAGAAAAAGAAGAAGCAAAAGATCACTAGCTATTTGCTTTCTATTGAAAAATAATGCAATGAGATAACAATGATAAAATTGAAGTAAAAAAATGATTAATTTGCACAACACAAATGTGTAATGTTGTAAACTATAATGTAATGCAAAAGGATTGGCATAACCTTATGACATAAATTTATAATAAGCAGAGATCTAACACTTGACAAAATCTTTTACAAGTCATACCAATAAGTAATTTTCTTTAGCCATAGACTTTATATCCCTCTAGATTCAACGAAATTAAAATCTCATCCCTATATAATAAAAGTTTGATATAATCTCTAACTAAAAATTAATTATATGGTGCATGAGGCCTCCCTCCATTTAGCACCCAAACAATTGATTTACACACTTTATTTAACTAGATTGGAAACAACAATTTAGTAATTTTTTTTCATTTCATATATTTTTTGCTAGCAAAAAATATATGATCTTGTGATGATGTCCTAAAAATCTAGAATATTAAAGTAAAGGGTTATTTAGTATTTGAATAACAGGTTATCAATACTTTCATATAATTAGCTTTGTTATCTTTAGATTAAAGAACACTAAGTTAATGGTGAAATTTTGGATACCTACAAAAATAGTGTCAATCAAAAGGACTTAAAGATCATTTAATGATAATGTCAATACTTTTATGAGAAAGTATGAATGACAAAAAACCCTTAAATTCAAGGAACATAAATGTTTATTCTTACACTTTAAGAGGTTTAATTATTTAAATATATGTATTTATTAAGTGTAAAAATAATTATGAATCTTTTACTTAGTTGGTTCAAAGAGTATTTATAATCTCTGAAGCTTGTCGTCTTTAAAAGAAGGATTGAAAAGTCTTTTTTTTATATCGTTAATAAGGGACAAACATATCTTACATGTCATTATTGAAGAATAAATATCTCTTACATGTTATTAATATGAGGTAGATATGGGAAGTTCATTAAAAGAACTTTGATATATATATATATATATATATATATATATAGAGAGAGAGAGAGAGAGAGAGAGAGAGAGAGGAGATAATTAGCTTAACACAAAGGATCAATTGGATTTAATACATGATGAAATTCATAATCATCCTGGGTTTGATATAAAACTGAACCAAATATATTGGGTCTGATATCATGTTAGGTCCACGTTACTTTGAGTTCAACTGATGGCATAATCCAATTGCATTAGGTTTGATAACATGTTAGACCCAAGTTGCCTTGGGCTTAACTAATATGTGAACCCAAATGTATTTAATCTGGAAGCATGTTAAGTCCATATTATATTGGGCTTAGTTGGTGGCTGAACTCAAGCACATTTGATTTGACAACATGTTAAGTCCAATTATTTTGAGTTCAATATATTTATAAATCCAAGTATATTGGGTCTAACAATATGCCAGAGACTTAATTAGTAGTTAAACTCAAGTATATTGGATTTGACAAATGTCATACCTATGTTATCTTGAGTTCAAGAAATTTCTGTATTCAAGTATATTGGGTCTAGCAACATGATTTATGTTATCTTTAAGTCTTCTAAACCATAAAATAGCTGAATAAAAGATATTGACTCATCACCTTGAATGCAAAAAGAAGAAAGGAAAATCCCAAAAGAAATGCATGGTATTTTCCTTTGAGAAAGCACATGAGTATCTTACTAAATATTAAAAACAAAATCAATAACACAAATCTTAAAAAAGAAAAACAATTCTGTAACTAGAAAAGCTAACGTTGTGTGCTATTGTTGTCGTCGACTGATTGGATCAGTCAATACTCCAAACTTACGTGGCCAAGTACCATTGGCATATACTTATTACTAATTTTCCGTGGAAGCAAAACAATTTAATCAGCAATAAAATAGCATATAAAATGTCAAGCATAAATATATGGTCTACCAGGATGGTACTAACTACAAATAAAAAGAAATACTCCTGTCTTGGTAATATGACTTTTTAATCCTGGAAATTGATTTTTTCATAATACCATAAATTGGAAATCCTTTTTTTTTTAATTTTGTGGTGCAAATTCTATGCAATGCGTGATAAGTCGCTTGTCGTGCATTAATTCTGAAACGTTATGTGATGACTCTCAAGTCGCTTATTGCCCTTTAATCGTAAGAGATTTTGTTGTGGTCCTTAACTTGCTGGTCCTTCAGATTTTAGGGCGGTCCAATTATGGTTTTTCTGTTTATTGGATAGATGGTTTTTGGCCTTGTTATTATCCACCATAGCAAAAGTGTTGTTGTCAGTTTTGTTTTGTTTCGGCTAAAATATTTCAGATTAGTTAAAAAATCGAGATAAAACAGTATTGTTTTTATCTCGGTTTAAATTCCGGTCCATTCCGTATTTTTCGGTCAAATACCGGCTGAAACATTCTGGTTTCGTTCTGCCTATTCTGTTTAGGTCAAATAGTATTTTTTTATTTTAAAATAATGAATAATTTTACAATATCAATCATATCTCTTAATCTGACCGTCAGATTGAGATAAAATTTTACGAGGAATCTCTTGACATATTTATATATTATTTACAATTTCAAAGCAATTAGAGAATATAATGACCTTGCGAGATTGATGATGATATTCTAGTAATATTATACATGTTCATAATTTTGTTCAGAAAAATCATTTTATTGTATTTTTTAGATTAAATTGCACAATTCTAAATAATTTTATTTTTGGATTTGAACTGAAAAAAAATTGAATTAATATATTTAATTATACACACACACACATAAACAGTACATCTCGAAACAACGCGTCAAAATACTTTAAAACCGAAACATTTCGTACCAATTGAAAAAACAAAGAACCAACCAAAACAAAAATGACAACCTTAGCAAAACTGCAATGTTTCTTTTTGCCATGGTGATAAGCATTGGTGGGCGACTGACCTGATGCCAGCATGATGATGCAAACTTTGTGTGCCTTACATGGATTTTGAATGCAATAAAACTAAATGTAGTTTAGAACTTTCAATTTTCTGTTTACTTGACGATTCCGGCATCAAGTCATGCTATGTGCTAAGCATACCCTAGCTAGGATTATATCTTCGGTGAATTTGTTGCCTAGTGTTTTCCCATGTATTCAGTGACTACAATTACCGAAATGCAGAATACAGATGATGTTTCCAGAAACTCTGCGAAAAAATAGTAAAAAAAAACAAACCGAATTCAGGAGACTGTAAGTAATGCCTTCCCATTAAGGCATTGTAGAATTTGCCCATGTTAGATAGATAAATTCATAAGAAATCGAAATGCCTTCTCAAATGTTTATGTTATCCGGCCATTGGTCATTGTCCTCTGTGATTTTCCTTGCCCTTTTGCTCTGATTGCAACGTACTGAAAAGCTTGAGATGATGATCAAAGTGGTTGGTATTCAGAAACCAGTGCTTACTGTGTCTTGCCCATTAGAGCTAGAGGCTTTTAGAAAATGAATTCATAGTTTATGGAACTCTCCCATTCTATTGAATTTCAGGAGGCACTGGCTAATACTTTTATAATACTAATTGATACACTCCATGCCGGTGGCCTTCTAATACACCATTCTGCCACTCAATAATATCTCGTTCAGACACATGTCTAAACATATTGGATAACCTTAACACACTATTGTTTGAGACTATCCATGCCAATCTTCTTTAGCTCTTGAAACGCGCGTATGGTCTCTGCATCAAAACCACCTGCGAACTGAATGTTTTAACATGATGGTTAGTATGACAGGTAAAATCTCAGGATTGAGCTTGATGGAGTTCAGCGTTTACCTGGTGTACACGATAGGCAAATCTAGCTCCTTGAAGCAAGAGATTATCTTCTCCCGAGCATTGATTAAGCTGCAGTTCTTTAGTTGTCCTTTTCAAATAAACCTTGGCTAGCCTAAAAGAGCTTAATTTCATCTGCAAACAATGTCAAGACTGTCGGTGCTGCGTCTCTTAACTTTTTATTGGGAGTCCAGAATAAAGTTGATTTCTTGATAATGTTTGTGTGAAAATATTGGCATATGTAGAAAGTCTTTCTTTGGAGTTCTTCAAGTTGAAGCCATTGCAATATGCAGAATCTAGAAAATGCAGTAGTGGGGCATCGTATTATCTGGATCGATTTAGTCGCGTGCCCACCAAATTTTCCTACTATTAGAAATTAGTCACTTGGGAGAAGCCATTTTTCTATTCCTGTTGCTTAAATCCTAGAGAACGCAGGAGGCTAGACCATTACGTTTATCCTTCTATTACGATGAGACTCTTTCTGGTGGGATGTATATTACCAAATGATACGCTCTGATCTATTTGAATGGGAAGGAGAAGTTGCCTTCATATAACAAGTGAGCGTCTGTTTATCGCTGTAAATGTGAAAATTTCTGGCATGTTAAGTTGTTGTGCTAATTTTCTATTAATAATAATTGAGTTGGAAAGGTATTGTCGTTCGTTAAACTATCATGCTTATGGTAAAAACCAGCTACATGATACCTACCTGTCCGATCAATCCAGTGTCCAGCAACCATTCCCATGGGATCTGAAAATCCCTGCATCTCTTGATCATGCTCTCTCTCGTCCTTTCCATATTATCAATACTTCGCTCCAACCTGTAAATTTGGTGTTTGATCATTTCGTTAATACTCAGCATGGAGTCAAAACAGGAAATTATTGCAATTTAGTTTGTACATGCTCGCCTGTCTTGCAACGCTTGCATTCTTCCCAGGGCCAGGATCAAAGGATCTTTTGGGTTGTCCTGGAATGATGAAACTTCAGACTCGAGGTTTATTAGGTCTCGGTAGTTGAAAGCAGCTTCTCGCAGAGCATCTGCTTTTCGTTCTGGCCATTTTGGGAAATGCTTCAATACTGCCCTTTCGTCAACCAAAGATGATAATTCATCATCCAGCCATTTCACAAATGGTTTCACATCAGATATGTCATTGAAGGCTGAAGACTCCACTTCTTTGATTAGGAAATTGATAAATTCCTTCTGTTTCTCCACATCCGATTTTATCTGCACAGTGAGCATGCATTTTTTGTCATCAGAGAGTAACAATTCGTTAAAAGCTTAATGAGAAGAGCAGGATGCAACTAACTTACAGCAGAAAGATAACTGGAGCGATTCTCAATTTCTCCAATCATGCCGGGAGTAAATGCGACTGCCGGAACAGCTGCTGAATTGGTTCTGTTCTCCATGTGGGCATCTCTCCTTGTAAGCAAACGATAGAACTCCACAACTTCCGGCACACGGCGCACTGCTTTTGACCCAGAAGACATATTTGGTGGAGGAGGTGGAGGCGGTGGCAATTTATTGTCGTTCGCTTCCTTGAGTGATGGAGGAGCTGCATAAGTAGGCCTTGGTGGTGGGTTTGGTACTTTTGCCTGGTTCTCTTTTCTTGCAGCTAATTCTTGTAACCTCGGTCTTGGACTAGAATGTTCCACACTCCTTTCCGAGACTTCGACAAAATCTGATTGTTTCTGCTGAAATACTTGAGTTTTGCTGCTATCAAAGGGATTCTGTAATTTCTTCCAGAGCAAGGATTTTCTCTCATTGTCGTGTGCTTTGAGTGAAGTTATTTGTGCTTTCAGACGAACTACTTCCTGTCGTAATTCCCGGTTTTCTTTCTCCAGTGAATCAGTCCTTAGCAGAGCCGCCTCGACTTCTTTCTTGAGGTAGAAGATCAATGATTCATCCTCTTCATTTCGCATTTTCCTCTCCTGTTGTGCTTTCATCGGAATAATAACAGGAGATTGGAATCGCGTTCAATAGCTAGATCTTTCCCCTTTTATTTAATTACCTTGCTTTTGAAGTAATTAGGTGTTCTCACCTAAGCCTGAAGAGAGATGCTCAAGAGAATACCCCTTAATATGCTTAGAAATGGCACTCCAGGCATGCAGACCACTGTATCCTATACAGGGTATTTCTGACTTTTTGTTGGACCAGAAACTGTGATTTGTTGTATTCGTCTCTTTTTTTAGTTTGCAGTGTAGGTTAGGGGATTTCTATGGTTTGCTGGCGTGATCTCTAGCCGTCCCAAGGAAGTAATGTTAGGTGCAACATTAAATTCTCAGCTCAAATTCAACCCTTTCCTCTTTCATTCTATTTTTGCATTATTCATGGTGCATGTATGAAGTTCACTGAACCATGAAAAATCCTGCTGTGGCATACGTTGTTAGGTTTCATCAAACCATTTCCATAATTTGCACGTAGACTAACTGGCTAGGCATGGCCCAAGCAGCAGCAAATGAGAATATGACTGATTGCAAACTCCCACCTGCCCATGTGTGGACTTTCTTTTCGACTTACAGGTGTAAGCCCCGAAGTGGGATGGTGGAATTATATGGTCAAACCAGGTTTCAATTACGATTCTCCTACCGTTGATCTCTATGAACTTTTCTAGAGGTCTTGAGGGCACTGATTTGCGTTTGTTATTCTTAATTTGCTTGCTAAGCAATGTGAATATGAAGCTCGTTAAAGATGCTGGCAGTGGCTCATTAAAGAAAAATAAATTAAGACAATGATAAATAAAACCTACCAGAACAAGCTTTTGTTCTTCTCTCCCTTACTTTTTAAGGAAATGGATGGGAGCTATACTTAGGTTTTATTCTCGAAGTAGCTTGCCCTTATGTAGGCCTTGGTTATCTTTCATGATATCTCTATTTTATATGGATTGATTAGAAACTGTTAAACGATCAACCCAGAAACTAATCGAGCTGACAGCTAAAAGAATTTCTCTGATGGTGTAGAGTTTTATTTCCTGTGGTGGTTGAAGATCTGGATATAGAATGATAAAATATATACCACCATTTTGGTAAGACGGACAGGAGAAAATGTACAAGGTTTACAAGGATCCTAGAAATCTTCGCAAGAATCTACTCTTCAGTGCTAGAAAGCAACAAAACTAAGGTTCAGGAAACTCAAAATCTGTATGATTCTTGCGTCTCAACATCGAAAGAAAAGGTAGCCCTCCGAGGAGCTGCAGGAGCTTGGTTTTGCTCTGATTTCTTGAGGTTATCTTTGTTGTAAAAATTATAATAGATATTTCAAAAGACTATTCCACAATGGTAAAACACTTGATAAATTTGTAACCATTAAAAATTTATTTTTAAGAGTTACAAATATAAGTGTTACCATAATTTAATTTTGTAACGGATATATTTTAAACCATAATTTAATTTTGTAACGGACCATAATTTAATTTTATAACGGACATATTTTAAATTATTGTAACTGCTAATTTAATTTCATAATTAAATTAGATGTGACCGTTACATTATGGTTATCTATAAATACCATGCAACCTTTTCAAACAAATGCATCCCAAAAACAAATTGTCTTCTTCCTCTCATTTGCTGGACTCTTCTTATTTCTAAGTTGTTTATTGTGTTCCCCTCTTTATTTGAGGAAGAACTTGTTGAATCCTGGAGGGTACCTTATTGTTGGGGAAATATCCTTAAGGACAGTGCTAAGCACGCCTCAAGTTTTAGTTTCCGTTTCCTTGTTTTCCATTATTTACACAACAATCTTAAGGATAGTCCTTTTTAACATGGACGGAAACACTGTTGCGAACAATGTCCTTGCCCTCACCGTTGTTGCTGCTGTTGTCGCTGCCTTTGTCGTCCATCCTCTATTCCTTCCTTTTAATAGAAAGGAAGTGCAAGCTGCTATGAAAAAGGAGATGACCACCAAAGCAAATTTGGTTGAAGAGATTTCACATCAAAAAGGTATGAGAAAATAAATTTTTTAAGTCCAATAGTAATAGTACCACCGTGTTCAAACTCAAAACCAACAATTTTAAGAAAAAAAGAAATTGTTTTGTGTGTGGTAACTTGGCCACCATGCATCTCAATGCCGAAATAGAAAGAGAAACAACAATTCTCCTAAAACTATGGTCAACATGGTTGAAGGAGAAGACATCATTGTTGTGGTTGTTTCTCAAGTCAATATGGTGACCAATGAGAAAAATTGGGTGGTAGACTCCGGTGCTACTAGGCACATATGTGCAAATAAATAATTCTTCTCCACTTATATATTTTTTAAGGATGGAGAAGAAGTGGTCTACCTTTGAGATTCAAGGACAACAAATGTTCTTGAAAAAGGCAAAGTCCTTTTTGAAATTGACTTCGGGGAAAACGTTGGCTTTAAATGAGGTGTTGCATGTCCCTAATATAAGAGTAAATTTGGTCTTTGTAGCTTTGTTGGGAAAATTTGGGATTAAAGTGTCATTACAATCTTATCAGATTCAAATGACATGACATTTAAATCCAGTAGTGGCTATATCTTTATTCTAGGTTGTGGTGTAGTGTCTTGGAAATCTTCCAAAGAAAGCTTAATTACTCGATCCACCATGGAATCAGAATTTATAGTACGAGACTTAACAGGATATGAAGCTGATTGGTTGAGAAATTTTTTAATTGAAATTCCATTGGGAATAAAATAAACACCTTCTATATCCATGCATTGTGATTGTCAAGCGGCAATATCCATTGCAAAGAATAAATCTTTCAATGGTAAAAATCGACATATTTGATTAAGACATGATGTAGTAAAACAGCTGTTAAAAGATGGAGTTATTTCAATAGATTATGTGAAGTCAGAAATGAATTTGGCCGATCCTCTGACTAAACCTCTTGGTAGAAAGATGGTATTAGAAACATCGAGAGGAATGGGACTAATGCTAAAATAAGAAATCAAAATAATGGTAACTCAACCTATGAGATTGGAGATCCCATGAATTAGGTTCATATGGGTAACAACAAAGTTATTTATGATTTTATAGCACTATAAAACAAGTCCTTTTCTATGATGTGAGAATAGTGCTAGTCTGCAAATCAAGGAGAGGTTGAACTATAAAGTTCTTAATGATTTCCATATTTCTTATGGATAGTGTTCAAAATACAATGAACACTTGATGGAATCACCTATATGAGTGTGGAGTGGGGCCGCTCCCATAAGATATTAGCAAAATCTTTAAAGCACTCATGAATAACCAGGCACGCGCATGGCCGATTAAAAGCGCAAAACCGAGTCAAACAGCAAGGAATTGTGGGGGTATAATGTGATTGGTGAGATACCTAACTTACAAAAAGAATTATTGTGTTCATAGAAATTAAATATTTCACCAATAATTTTGTAAGTTAAATCTCATACTTTCTATAATCTGGTTCATAGTCCAAAAGACACCAGGTTAGACGCATTATACTCATTTGTGAAAGAGATCCAGCAAATTTATTTACTTATTTATTATTATTATTATTATTATTAAAAGCCTTTTGAAATATGTGGGGGATTGTTGTAAAAATTATAATAGATATTTCAAAAGACTATCCCACAATGGTAAAACACTTGATAAATTTGTAACCATTAAAAATTTATTTTTAAGAGTTACAAATATAAGTGTTACCATAATTTAATTTTGTAACGGATATATTTTAAACCATAATTTAATTTTGTAACGGACCATAATTTAATTTTATAACGGACATATTTTAAATTATTGTAACTGCTAATTTAATTTCATAATTAAATTAGATGTGACCGTTACATTATGGTTATCTATAAATACCATGCAACCTTTTCAAACAAATGCATCCCAAAAACTAATTCTCTTCTTCCTCAAATTTGCTGGACTCTTCTTATTTCTAAGCTGTTTATTGTGTTCCCCTCTTTGTTTGAGGAAGAACTTGTTGAATCCTGGAGGGTACCTTATTGTTAAGGAAATATCCTTAAGGACAGTGCTAAGCACGCCTCAAGTTTTAGTTTCCGTTTCCTTGTTTTCCATTATTTACACAACAATCTTTACTCTTTTCGAAGGCCCCATGGCCATCATTAGTTCGTAAACCGAGTTCCCTGCTGCCAAGGGAACATAATGGCCTGGTGGACTAGCTAACAACTTGCTGATGACTCGGAGGTTGACGGATGAATTTATGTCTTATTTATGTATCAGTATTCGAGCCACAGGAACTCGGTGGGCAATTCATTTGCGAACAATATTGATGCCTGAAGACCAAAGGAAGATGGGTCTGGTTTTATTTTATTGTATCATCGGTTTTCTATCCATGAAGTTTATATCAGGGAGTTCATCAATCTGATCTGATCGACCCACCAAGACAATGTTTTGATTTTTTTAAGAAATAAATTGGTTTAACTTATTCGAAAGTCTCCAATTTTTTTAATAAAAAATCTATTCTTGCGCAAATTTAAATTGGATCTTGGACCATCTAATTTTTAGCAGACAGATCAATCATAAATCACAGGCATGACGTAAACTCAGTCATTAGGCACTCAGCCGTGTTGTCTTGGATATTGCTTTATCATGAAACAAAGGTTTTTCCTTCTTTCATGGCATTTAAACCATTAAAAATGAAACACAACAATCATACGTGGATCATAAAAGGGTTCCAAGAACTTCAGTAAGACTAAATGCATAAAGAAAATCCCATTTAAATTTCTTTTTTCTGGGTATAAATAAAGAGAAACCTTCTTATTATTCTAGTTTTCAACTCTGCAGTGGCATTCTACTGAGGATCTGGTGGGTAGACATTGGTTACTGAGATCAATTCGCAGGTATCATCTCTGTTAACTATCACTTCAATAAAGCACAAACAATCTTTCTTCTCTCCAGTTGCTCTTTCAGTTGCTTCAACTCCTGCTCACAACTGACCTGTCACGGAAAAGGAAGTGATCGATGAATTTAATGACTGAAATATCCAAACCCACAGGAATGAACTATGTATGGTAAGCTTTTCTAATAGTATTATCCCACGGTGCAGTGAGTTTTTTCCTTTCTGTTGGTAAAAGAAATGCATTTTGTATTTGTAAGCACTAAGAATCTTGTATTTGAAAAATATTCCTTATAAAGGGATGAAATGTAATCATTTTCATGCAAGTTACATATATGGATTAATAAAAACAACACCAGGTGCTAACCTGAAAGCTCTCACCATCATCCATGGAATCAATGACACCTAGCCGTTTAAGTTTTTAGATGAAACGATTTCTTAATATAATATCAAAATCTTGTTGACTCAGCGGTCACGAGTTCGAATCTTATCACTTTATTCTATTTGATAAAAATCAATCACAAGATAGTATGGGTCTATGCAAGTTTCAAGCCCAAAGGATTTTCATTTGAAGGTGTGTGTTATAAAATAATATAAATCATATTCTGGAGTCTCACTGAACAACTTAAACTTTTAAGTGAGATAATTTATTAACGTAGTATCAGAGTCTTGTTAACCTAGCGATCACGAGTTTGAATTTCATCACCTCATTCTATTTGATAAAAATCAAATATAAAATAGTATGTCTATAAAAACATGTAT
Source organism: Salix arbutifolia (assembly GCA_025169955.1). Classification (NCBI taxonomy): domain Eukaryota; kingdom Viridiplantae; phylum Streptophyta; class Magnoliopsida; order Malpighiales; family Salicaceae; genus Salix; species Salix arbutifolia. Next base: position 16,561,286 of record CM045917.1, on the reverse strand, counting down.
TAAAAAATAATATAAATTATATTATAATAAATCATCTAATAATTTAAACTTTTAAACCAGATAATTCTTTAATGTGCGTGCATTGAACCAACAACCACACCAATATTGAACCATATTGCATCTGAAATCCATAATGACTTCACCAACTTCTATTCTTTTTATGTTTTAAAAAATTCATGATAAAGACAAGCAAGTTTAGGCCTTTTGATTCTACCCACATCCTTGTTACTTGAGTTTCTGGCAGTTAAACCAGGAGTCTCCGGTCTAAGCAATCACAGCTGGGTCCCCTGAGAGCATTTTCTATTTTAATTAATTTAATTCTATTTTATTTATAATTGTGAGTTATATCTAGGTTAAATTATTAAGAAATGTAATGGGTTGCACACATAAAAATCATTGGTTACATATTTAAATAAGATGATTAATTAAATGTGACTTGTTTATAAATAAATTTTAGAAATTAAAAAGTATAATATAATTATTACAAGAGATTATAATTCTAGACCTAGAAAAATCAAATAGATATTTGATTAAATAAATTATAAAATTATCGTGAAATAATATATATGATATTATTGAAGGGACAAATTGATATTTTGTTATTATAGGATTTTTAGGTTTTCTATAAATAAAAAGTTATGTTTTGTATTTTTTATGAGTAAAGTACACTTAATAAATACCAAAAACACTAGCGGTTCATATTAATTAATATTAGATATTTGGATGACTTGTTGTTTGCATTAACTTTAATAAAAAAAAAAAATCTTACCTTAACTTCGTATAAACTCTAAACAACTATAAATATGTCTATCAAGATCCTTGAAAATTCAAAAAAAATCTTAAATTTATATATTCTGTTGTGTACATGTGTTTCGGGAAACTCAACACACACATATATTTAACTCTAAACAACCATAAACATATGTTAAAATTTATTAATTTATTTAGGATTTTAAATACTTTTTTATGCGAGAAAATCTCATTCCCCGGAAATTGTACTTTATGGATCTAAGTGGAGGAGTAAAACTTCGGTTGTTCCATACTTTTACAAAGAATGCACGCCCTAATTCGAACTCGAGACCTCATATGCAGATCAAAAATCTTTTATTATTACGTCACGCCCTTTAAGAACAAGATTTTAAATACCATAAGTTGTATTTAAATTTTTTAAAATAAAATAATTTGAAACCCCCAAAGATCTTAAATTCATAAATTTCGCCGTGTATATGTGTTTCGGAAACTCAACAAATAAATAGATAGATAGATAGTCATCGGCAGATTCAGAAATTTCAGAGCAGAAAGGAGTGCTCGCAAGTCCACAGTTAAGCACCAATAAAGTGAAGGTAGTGTTCTGTCACTGGTCCTTTGGCTGATGGCATCACAAGCATTTGCAACTCGCAGTTTTGGCCTCCAAAAATGGCCGTCTTCACTGCCTTGTTCAAGAAGGCGGCCACCGCTGTGGCCTCTACAGCTGCTTCAAATCCCATCTTCTTACTCAACCCGTGTCCGAAAATCAAGACGTGAACCAATTTGTTCTCAAAAAGTAGATAATGAAACCAAAAAAAGTCCAATTACGCACCAAATCAAGCAGTTACCTTGGCGAAATAGCCAATGGGATGTGATTTCTGCTCAAAGTTGCATGAGGCACAGCTGGCAAGTTGCGGCAAATGCCAATATAGACAAGTAAAGTTGTTGCCGCTTTCAAATCACAATCTCATTCTTGATATACACTAGCAGTCACATTTCTCAAAGAATAATCCAAAATACCATAATTTTCAGAGCGTAATCATAAATTTCCTTAATTGTATTCTTTACTTTACTTTACTTTACTTGATAGCAAGTTACAGGAGTTTGGAAGCACCGGAGTTTTAGAATAGAATCGGGCAATCCAATGGTATGCAGAGGACGGGAAGATTCTCGCTGTAAGCCCCAGCAATTGCGTTGATAATATGCTTTTGCCCAGCCACAGAGAACGTAACAGCACCAGCGCCAACACCATCAGCCTCATAGCCCGCTCGGAGCTCTTTCAATGTCGCTAAGACCTGAAAGTGATGCAGAAAAATGTTTCAGCTTCTTCACAATTCATTTTGTTAACGACCGTTGAAGTCTCAAACATAACTAGAAAATGCATGATTATTAACATATGTTAAGGAGATCGTTTTAATATAAAAACTACTGAAAGAACGATCAACAGAAAAGGAGTCCTTCGGTACTATTTTGAAAAATAAATCCTTTTTTTTTTTAACACGACAGAATCATCAAAGAATTGTTTACACAAGTAAAATTCAAATTCCACTCGTAAAAGTACAAATCATTCAGAGAATTTATTTAATTTCATTTGCTCGGCGATGGAACTAATTTTCAATTGATGCATCGAAAGGATATCATTACTTTATGGAGCGAACTCAATCAATTTCTAATAAATAAATTATTGAGATGTTTAATATTCTTTCCACGCTCGATTGCATCAGTTGGCATGCCTGACAAAGACAACGAAATCAAGAGATCCATTCCCGTACCCCACTACCCTCGAGACATTTCCATGGAGCCCTTGCCCAAGGAAATATGATAGCACACAAATCATGACACTGATATAAAGATAATAATCCCAATAAAACTGCCTGTAACAATTCTGTTCTTTTTTTAACAAATTATATCCCGATAAAAAGAGACCCCAACCCCACCCGAGCATTATAACCGACTTACACCATGTAAACAATAATAGTTTGAGAACAAAACCCTACCTGAACAATACCCAGACCACAAAATCATAACCCTCAACGTGCAAACATGATCCAAAGTTTGACCGAATGCTTAACATAATCAAACTGCAGAATATGCATAGACCCCAAACCATTCGTCACCCATAAACCAAGTCCAACAAATTTCAAGAGCATGAGAAAAATCATCAAAATGGACGAGACATGTGGTTGACACCCAACTTCATCATACCGCCAAGGGAATGGGAAGCAAATAAATCAACCCTCAAGTAGAGGGAGCAGGTTTCTCCTCTTTCTTATCCCCATAAATCTTAGTTTCCTCTTCCTTGGCTTCAGTTGGTGGCTCTTCCACAGCTTTCTCCTCAGTTTTTTTCTCTTCAACACTCAACTTTTCCAACACGTCCGCAGCAGCAGTTGCATCCTTGTTTTCCTCATCACTCTTTTGGGATTCAGCAACTTCTTGAAACTTTTCCATAAAGGTTTTGCAATCTGAGAGAGAGAAAAACCCAATATCAGTAATCAATAGGAGGAAGATCGTTCATATGATGCTTGTGTTTAGAATTCACATGTAAAGGAGGAGACATCACCACAAATATGCATGTACAAAAAAAATACAACCATCCATCATGCTCGAGTAAAAGTCAAGACAATTAGATGGAGACCCACCATAAAATGAATTAAGGATTATTTCAATATAAATCCACACAGCCCACTTCTCCAACCCCATTTTGCAGAGGCCTCAACTCAAAACTCAAGTTGACAGACCTTTCAATACAACATTAAATAAAATCCAAGAGTTTTCTTAAAGAAAAGAATGGTGCCTCTGCAAAAAAACAAAAACAGTTTAAGAAAATTAAGGTTAATCAACAAAGTTACTGTTGAAATTGAGGTTCTTATTCAACAAAGGTTATTTTCTTATTTACAAGATACCAAAAAAATATAAAACAGCATATTTCACATAGTGCGTGCAATGGGACACAAACAATCAGCTTAGCGAGTTCCAATTATGCAAATTCCACACCTCACACGTCTGCATAAAACTAATTGATAGAGACAACCACCATCTCCAAATTTCTTTCTTACTTCACCGCATTACAGTTTACAACATTTAACTACCTACTCAAAACAGTCAGACTTTTTTACATCTTTACCATCTTAGGCGTTATGCATTAGCACTCACAAAACTTCACCTGAGTTGAAAGAAAATTAGCAGAAAGCATCCGCTCATAACCAAGTTACATAAGAAACAAGTCCTAACCATCCGCATGTGTGCAAACTACCCCAACTTGAAACCAAAAATGCATAAGGCATACAATCGAGACCAATTTATGTTTAAAAAGGAGTTGTAAATGATGCAGCACAAAATTGTCACCACAATGCCTTTAGATTACAGTTGTTACTACTACTAAATCACACCTATATCAATTATACAGCCAAACAAACAAGGCTTATCAAACAAAAGAGTACATATTCTCACTAAAATTAAAAAAAAAAAATCAAAATCCCTCTCACCCATCAAGCCTCACCTCCAAAAGAAAACATTAAAATAAATCACGTAACGTTGAAATACCATGCTAGCAAACACGCATTGTAACATATGAATCCAACCATGCAACATTTACAGCAAAGAAGCCAACCGTGCAACATTTACAGCAAAGAAGCCATTCATACATTATCAAAGTCAGATAACCCATAAAATGAAATAAACTGTTTCCAATCAAACTAGATAAGAATTTATCGACAAAACATATACTAATAATGACTCACTCTCAACAGATGCAAAACGAATACAGAACAGCTCATCCTTCAATTCACCATCAGCAAAATCTGCTGCGTGCCACACACACGACTTATCATTCCCCGCGTGCTCCTGCACTGACATAGTCGACAGCACTACAAATACCCAAACACGATATATTCAAAACCCTAAAAAATAACGGGAAAAAAGAACAACAAAGGAAATGAAAGGAAGCGAAAACAAACCGAGATGATTAGCGCAGATCTTGAGGGTCTTAGATTGTCTCATAACAAGACGAACTTTTCCAGTTTCTTTATGTTTCAATAGCTTAACAGTACCAGCGCCTCTCTCTTTCCACTGATTCCCGTCCTTATCGAATCTATAAAGCTTCGATTTCCTTCAATTTTTTAAATAAAAAGGAAAATTCAGTTTCAATAAAGAAAACCCTAAAATAAATAAACAAAAAATGAAGAGATTAAATTTAAATCCTTACAGATCGAGAATCGCATCTTCATCTTCTTCACCAGAAGAGACGGCGACTTCTTCGAGTTTGACGATCGGAGCGACCTGCGCACCAGTGTCTTCGTCATCTCCGGCTGGGGCCTCCTCTTCTTCTCTGTGCTGGTGTTCAGGCTCTGTGCTTGCCATTAGATTTGATGTTTTCTGGCCGGAGAGAAGAGAAGTGCGTGTCTCTGAGTTTTAGTGTTAAGAGAGTGAGAGAGGTACGGCTATGATAAGCTAGCTAGGTAAAGGAGGTTTATATATGGTGAGGGTGGCTAATTACAATAGTACCGATAGAATACCCCTTCTTTTTTCTTGCGTGTGTGGGGGGGTTAAATATTTGAGGAGGGATATTTTTTCAAATCAAGATTAAGAATTTATTGTTATATCATAGGGTTTATTTTCACATTATCAGATAATAGAATATTTGTAGCTTTTATTAATTAGAGACGGAAACCACTTTGAGGTGTTTCTCTTGTTAATTGAGCATTACAATTTCCGTTTAACATGGAGAGAGAGAGAGAGAGAGAGAGAGAGAATGACATACTAGGCTGTGCTTTCTCATCAAGCAGGGTAAAGTCGTAAGTCCGTTCATCCATATGGTGCACCGCAGGTTAATTCAAACAACTTCTCGCAATCATAAAGCAGCACCTGGATATTTGTCACTGACGTGTCGGCTCGATGACTGTTGGATAGAAATCCGGAGATACGACCAGCAGTAGCAGGAGCTGTTTCCAAGTTCAACACTTTGACGATGGATATTCTAATACCGTTAATTCAAGAATGTTCAGCTCAAAGTGATGCCGTATCAAATAGTAAGAAAATTGCTTTGCAACACATGCATCCAAGTCCAACAATATTTTCAAGTATAAATTGAACTGTTGTACATGAAAGAAATACGGTGATTACAAAATGTAAAAAAACCCTAATATGAATCCAAGAACCGTGCTGGTGACAATTAACAAAACCAAAATGTCATTACTACTGTAAAGCTAAAACAACTATACACGTGCCACGACCACAACAAATTTCGTAACCCAGTCTGTGGAAAACATGTTCACGGCTCAGACCTCACTTGGGAAAACTTGCTGCTATGACCAAACGAATTCTGAGAGATAAAAGTTACAGCAAATGCAATGGCAGGGACCGGTTCAAAGTATCCGTTACTTCCTCCCGGAAGTATATAACCATTAAAAGAACTGAATTAACCTTCAATAACAGACAAGCAATTCTAGAGAATCTAACTTCAGAGGTCGATGTCCAAATCAGTAGGGGCCCATGGGCGGCATGCCGAAAGGTGGCATTGAAGGCATTCCCATTCCACCCATTGGAGGCGGTGCAAAACCCCCACCCATTCCAGGCATTGGTGGCGCAGGCAAAGCAAGGGGCAGCAATTGCGCATACATATTCTACAGAAAAAAATATCGGAAAAAAGTAGAATGAGTTTAAACGAAGTATCCATAATAATACATCTATCGTTACATACTATTGTGGACTTCATTATAAAAGGGCATTGTTAATTGCACTTCAAAAAAATAGTACTCGGGTCTTTTCATTGTCAAACAAAAAAAAATGTACTATTATAATTTTTGGTCAGCAACTTCATATATAACAAAATGGAAAAAATCAGTAGATTGCAAGGAGAAGATCTTTCAAGTCACTAATTATTTTCATGCATATATTCATTGAAAGCTTGGGAACAAGTTCAGAAAAGTTTTGCGAGGAAGACAGCAAAACTACAAGGAAAATATTTTTTTACTGGTAAATCAAGTATTTATCTTAAGAGCATTAAGTTGCCCATACCTGCTGAGCAACCATGTCCTTCTCCTCTTTCTCTTTAGCCTTCACCTCATTAAGAGACTCAAGTTTGTACTTGATGAGTTCATCTACTTTGCCTGTGTACTCGCGGATGAACTTGGAAACAGAAGAAAAACGAAATCAGAAGTTGAGGAAAATGGAAGACAAAATCAACAGTTAAGAACAAAGGAGGAGACAAACAGAAAGGCTACCTGCAAGAGATATGGGAATGCGAAATCAATCATGTTGTTCATCCAAGCCAGCTCAAGAGCAACATCTGCTCGGATCAAATCATAACAAACAAAGAGGCAAGCTGCAAAGCACTCTTTCTTTCCCTGCATCAGCATTTAACAAGATCATCAACACAGTTCTCATTTGTGACTCCCAATATGACAAATCGCATCTAGCACAATAAATTTTCTTTGATGCAATCTTGTTTTAGCAATCATCTGAATGGATTAAACAATGAGAAAAGTGTGGTTGAAAAATAGCTAGAATTGTGAAGAGGGAGGGGGGATTGCACAGGGACTTCAAGAAAGAAAGCTCTTGCCAGGCACTAAAGGCGTGTGCTGCATTGCCACACACACACTTGGGGAGAGAAGAGCTGGATAAAACAAACCTGCTCGATGAAATAGACAAGCAACTCCTCGGAAAGTTCCCGCTCACCCGACTGTGAACAAGTTTCCATACAATCCTTGTAAAGATTGTCTTTCTTTGACAAAGCAATTGACTGCTTCCACCTTCCAGCTTTCTTGTAAATGTAAGCAGCAACACGTCTCATCTCCAGAAGCTCATGTTTCTCAATCTGCACAAATGCATTATTAGGGCTTGTAAATAAAAAATCAACCTTTAGGACTTTCAGCCATCTATTGAAATTTAAACTAACCTTCTGTGCAAGACCTATCTGGTCAAAGTTATCATGCAACTCAATAGATTCGCGAAGTCTGTCATAGTCCTCCTCCTCAGCATAAATTTCATTCAGTGCTTCATTTACAGCAGAGACATTGTTGCTCTGAACAGCAACCATGTATGGCTTAACAAGGCGGAGCTGACCGGCCTGAAACTCAGAATTGCATGTGGATAAGATATATTACAGACAAAACTCTTCCTACTCACTAACTTTCCAAGAGAAATGGGAGCAGCAACAGCAGATGCAATGAATGTTAAAAGTGTACCTTTCGCATTATGTCCACCACTCTAGTATGGTCAACACGAAGAGCAATCACATTAAGAAGATCATTGATTAGATCTGGATGTTCTTGCAAGTAAAAGTGCACAGCCTTGTAGTAGAGCTCAACATTTGCAACTTTTACTACAACATCTTTGAATTGCATGTGGTCCCATGCTTCTGGAGAATGGTTCATTATAGTGGTAGCAGCATTGTCAAATTCATCATATTGGATATACAAATAAGTCAATTCCTTCCAGTGCTGTTGTTCATCACAAGCACGTATAAGCTTGGGGATGTTGAGACGAGTTGAGAACAATTTGATGTGCTCCATAAGCTTCTCAGGGCGGTATCTCGCATATAAAACTCCAAGCTCAGTGAAAATGCCCATATGTGCACGTTCCAAACCAAGCCCACTTTCCATTAGAGAGATGAGCTCACTGAAGCATCCCCTGTTCTGGTAATACTCACTGACCTCTTCCAAATCATCAACCTATAATGATTGAATAAACACAAATCAGAATTTAAGACCACTAGAATACCTCCCATTTATGGACAGAAATGCATTTTCTACCATTAGCTATGTTACTTGCTAAAGATGAGGATTGAAGGGGGAAACCGGCAGAAAAAAGGCCAAGGCCTGTATGAGGTTAACACAAGTTGCGCTCATAACATTAAAAAGTCAAACTGAAAGAAATTGGAAAAGGGTTCAAACAATAACCACCTGTATGATGATGTTGAGACCACATATTTGAGCCAGGCGGAATTCCTCAGCATCAACACAAGCAAAGCAGACTTCTTTCCATGTTTTCGAGCTGTTTGCTTTTCGAGCTGCATCAACAGCGCTTTGGAACTCATTTAGCTTAACATGTGTAACAGCTAGCTTAGCCCAGTTACTAATAAATCTAAATATAATCTTTGCTGCCTCATACAGAGCTTCATCATATAAGCGATCTCCAACATTTTGGAGATTAGCAACATTAGGCATGAGAATGAACTCTTCAATTTCACCCAGCCGATCAATTTTAGCATATGCATAAATGAGCTCACTGTCCACCTTGGGCTCCTTGGACTTTTGCCTCACCATTAGAAGGTACTTCACCAAGTCATGATATACATTTGCATCCTCGGCAGCCTTTATGACTTCCAAAAATTGAGTTACATCGTCTGCTCGGATAAATGACTCGATTGCTTCACTCACTAGTCCCTCTCGCAGTTGGGCCTTGGCCACTTGGCTCCAGACAGCTTCTTCTTCCACCCGGAATGCAAACTCCACGGCCCGATCAATGCTATGAATATTATCCAGCAAGACATTGACGGCCTGAACATTCAGATTGAACTTCTTGAAAATAGCAAATGCCTCTTCATACAATTGAGCGTCCACAGCAACCTCCCCAATTGCAGGTCCATCAAAGTTGTCTAGCCTATTAATGTAATCCATAACTCTTGATGGATCAGCCTTGATGGCAGTCAAGATGAGCAGGTTTTGCAGATTGAAATTGCCACTGAAAGCAGAATTTTGGAGAACAATCTTTTCAAGAAGTTCAATCAGTTCATGTGGAAGATCGGCTGTCATGAAAGCTTTAACAGTTGCTGAAACTTGATCGGGACTCTTGCTTTCAGGCAAACCAGTCGATACAACCTGATCAATCAGCTGCCTTCTATACTCGTTATCAGTACTAAGGACTTTCTCCCAGAGATCACCGTCCATCCGTTCTACAACATATCTGAATAGAACCTTTGGGCAATCAGAAGAAAGAAACATATCTAAGCACATAACATGTCATAACCACATGATGAACAATATGCATACCTGGCCTGCAGTTTGAATAATGAATTCTTGTTTGTGACATTGATTAGTTCATCATCACACTGTCCTCTTCGGTAGGCAACAACAGCAAGGGTAGGATCCCGCTTCTCACAATATTTACCAACAACACGTGAATCATAATATGGGTTGGTTGTAAGAAAATGCTCTGGATTGTCGCCACTGTCAATAATGATTTTACCAAGAGCATTGTGAACATGCACATCCTGGCTTCCCTCACTGACTAGATGCTCCAAGAACTGAGTGAGCAAGCGGAGACGATTCCTGCAAGGCAAAAAGTAAGTGAAGCTGCAAAAGACAGATGATTGAACAAAACATTTTGAATTAAAAGCAAACCTTTTCTCACACTCCTCAACTAAGGGCTCAACTGGCAGAAGAGAACGAACTGAAAGAATAAGGCCTTTAATGAAATCTTCAGCACATTCATCATCAAGTAGTTGTCCTACAACTAACGGAGCATTTCCTGGATTGACCTATCAAACATAAGAGCAAGGGGGGAATGACAACTGGGACTGTATTGCCACTTATAATGATTTTGGCAATTAAAAAACTTGAAAAATGTTCCATCACACAAAAATCTCAAACTTGACACTTGAAGTAAACCTAAGAAAAAAATTTACCTTTTGAACATAACCCTCAATATAGCGAAGCATATTGTTTACATACAGGTAATGAGTAAGGTCCGGGACAAATCCAAAACGGTCACAAACATTGATCAATGGACGTGCATCTGGAAGTTTGGCTTCCATTAAAAAGTTCTTCGTCTTTTCAGGATCATAGAAGTTAGATTCACGCGTCACACGCTCTACCTCTTTAATCTGCCCAGTTTTAGCAGCCGCTTCAATGTACTTGAAGTGGATTTCAGGATCCTCACTACCCAAAAAGCAAAGAAATTTGTTTCATCATACATTTTAACAGCTAAAATTGTTGTATTTTGGATAAGAGAATCCACATTGTCAAAAAAGGAGTACCTGGAGCTCAAATATGAACCCAAAAAGAAATACAGTCCTTCATACGACTTAAACTGCTCAAAGAGCTTTATGCATCCATCCACACCCAATTGCTCACAGTATTCTTTGGCAGTCTGCATACAGAGATGTCTATGAGACCTAATAGAAAAGGTTGTATTTGTGATTGCCACTAAAAGGATACTTTACCTGCACAATAATCTGAAGGTTGCCCCTCAGGTTGACAAGAAGAAGATCTTTCATACATTCAAGAGCCCATTCTCGAGAAAGCGTGCCAAAGAACTCAACAAGGGCCTGATAAGAAGTAACAAGCATTTAGAGATAATGTTGCATTTGCATGGGACAAACTTTTTTATGCATTGTGAGCAAACCTGAGGCTCAATGGCATGTGTGTTTACAATAACACGTTTTATATCAGGCAACTCGGTATAGTGCTGCATTATATGTAAAATAAAATATTGTTAGTTCAGTAAATAGTGAAATTCCAAAACAAAAGGTTTTACTTAAGGATTGAGAAGGCATTTAACCTGAAGCGCTCGAATATAAAGCCCAGCCTTTTCACAGAGTTGGCCAATCCGTGGGCGATCATAATGACTAAACATACCATTGGCTAATATAGCATCTGCAACATTTGGAAATGTCACAAGATTGATCTCCAAAACCTGAGTAGAAATTAACATGAAGATTGTTATGCAATGACCATCAATAGTAATTTCAACTATACAAAATAATTTTAAAAAAAAAAAGTATTGACCTTAGTTTGAAGGAATCCGTGCTCAGGCAAATTTGGCTTCAGAACATCCAACAAAAATGCTGTTGCCTCACGGATCAAATTCCTCTGGAAAAAAGCATCAATAAAAGGAAAAAAAAAATATTAAGGAAAATTTCAGAGCATAATTGAACTATTTTGTGCTTAAAAATAATAATACAGTAGAACCTGAAGGAATAGATCCGTTATTGTGTTGTAATCGACTGGGCAACCTCCCTCCATTTGAGACATCATTAAAGCAAAATTAACAGCGGCCTGGCATCCAGAAAGTTGAAAAAAACATGAATGCCAACAAAACTCATAACAAAATAAAAGAAGCTTCAGCCATAGCATTCTTGGTTGACATATAGTGTATACAAAATAGTGTGTGTGTGTGTGACTAAAAATCTTGAGAAAATGAGAGTCTACATACCTGAGGGTCTGTCCGCAATATTGTTTGGAGAAGGAACAGATAATCAGGATTATAGCCAACCTATACCAGTGCAATAATATATAAATTGTCAGCACCCAGAGCATACCTAACAGCTATAGCTAAAAAACATCTATTAACAGTATTAATTAAGTTGGAATTTGGCAACATAGATCAAAAGATTTTAATGACAGAGCAATGAGTACTTTACCTGCTTAGAGTATATAAGAATCTTGTCAAACTCCCTCCTCTCAGCAAATGCTGCAACAACTTTTGGAGTTGCCCTAGCTTTGATATATATCTTCAATGCAAGGTCATTATCAACTGTCTGCAATGGAAACGTGTTTATAATATCAGAAATGTGAAGAAATTATACACACTAACTACATAGACAAAGCAGAAAATGATATCCATGCCAAATTAAATATATCCAAGTTGTTTACATGAAGAAAAAAGATCACGACCCAGATGCCTAACAAGGTTGCCTGCCCAGGCTGAAAACCATATTTATCGGTATTGATACCAGAACAAATTGTTGGACCCAAGAGAGGTCTCTCAATGACATCTCAGTAGTGTCAGGTCTGGTAATATCGTGTTGCACGGATATTAAACAAATGTCAAAAGAATAAATGATAAAATAGCCTCTTTTTTTGCTATTAATAGAAGAACCCAAAGATTACCAGCATTAATAAATATAACTGACCTTCACAAGATCTCCAAGCTCTTCAGTGCATTCAAGCTTGTCCTCTGCCAACCAATTCTCCAAAAGATTTTTCTTATTCTGATTTACAACAAGGCGTGATAATTCCAGTGATTCAAAAGCATTGAGTTTTCCTCTAGTCAACAGAGTTCCAAAGTACTGCAGCAATGGTGGTGTTTGCCCAGCTTGCACCGGCACACTCTGTAGCACATGAACCAAATAAGAAAATCATGACCTTCAGATTACTCATTACAGTATCTTCATAGATTAAGAAACAAAAAGATAAACTATGCAATAAAAAAACCTGAAATTTAGCAACAGTGTCAGGAGTGCGGAGGATTCCTTGTGGAGATTCTGCAGCCAGTTCTGCAGCCTCCTTATACTTTGCCTGAGAAAATAACTCTTGAAACCGCTGGACAACCTGAAAGAGACAATCAATGCGAGATGTTCATGGTAGACACTAGAAACACACCATACATGCACACAGACATAAATTAATTAAAGCATGCAAGGTAAAATTTCAAGTCTACCTGTGATACTTCTCAGAGAAAACTGAAATGAAATAAATAAAATAATGCAAACTTTAAAAAGTCATAATATTAACTCTCACGGAAAATTAAAAAGGTGGCAAGTTTTTATAGCAAATTCAAATTTAGAATGTTCTGTTGTTTAGACCCAGCAACACTCCGGATACATTCTGATGTTGCACAAAGTTATTTTCTTGGAGGTAAGATAATCTTTAACTCTTAAATAGCATGTAACAATTTTCTCAAGATTCATGTCATGAAACATTTCAATAAACAGTTTTTCTCCGGTGCTCAGAGAACTTTCAGCCTTTTCTGAGTTAGGAATAATTATCTATACAATGATAAGCAAAAAATGATGAAAGATACATTATATCATTTTAACACAAAACATTAAATAAGTAAGCGATTGTCAGGATCAACTCCAACACCCGGCAAAGTTAACAAATGAAAAGAAGAAAATAATGTATTTACCAAATTTTCAGCACCAGGAAGATTTCCTCTTTTTGCAAGATTAACAGCAAGTTCAAGATTGTTTAACTGCCAAACCACCAAAAAAGTGATATAAGATAGATGGCCCTCTTCCATATAATAAACATGACAGAAAAGGAGAAACCAGCAAGCAAACCTGGCCACTAACGAAAGGCACAATTGTTGCTTCATTTACAGTGGCAAGCAAAACCTGTCCTCTCCTATTGACTGCATAGAAGCCACCTACTGAAGAAGCATCAGTCGTCAAAAATATAGGATCTGGACTGATTCGGTTTCTATAAACCGCGCTAGCAGTCTCTAGGTCATAAACAAATAGAAGTCCTTGCTTTGTGATCACATATATTAAGCCATACTTTTGGGATATCTGTCACAAAACAAGAGTTAACAAATTTTAGTTAGTGATGAACCTATTAGGAAAACTCTCAGTCTTGATAAAAAAAAAAAAAAAAGCTATGATCTACCTGCATTGACACAGGAAAATCATCGGCGAAGTCTGGTGGAAAGAACAGGTCTGCTTGCTTCTTAGTAAATGATGGTTTGCCTAATAGCCAATAGCACAATCAGTTTCCAAAAGATTTTACTGGGAGCCAATATGGAAAGTCATATTAACCTGCTTCTAGTTTCACCAAGAACAGAAACTTCCTTTGGGACAGCATAAAAGCAAACAAATGAAACCAATACACAATTACACTTCATATGATGTACTTATGAAATGTTAATTCCAGAGAAAAGTAAATGACCTGGCACAGCACCAAGCTCAATAACATGCAGCTTTGATGTTAGCTGTCCAGCATTAAATGACCTTGATGCAAAAGAGATAAGGATTGAAGCATTATCATTTCCTGCAACCTGGAAAAGCATCAAGCATGTAGATTTAAAATACAATACCAGGAGGAACGCAGTAAGGATTAGAATCCACAAAATGAAATAAAAATTGAGAGTAAAATCACACTTTCAATGTGGAAAATGCTGCCGCATGTGCTTCAAGAGCCTGACTGCGCTGCTGATCCACAGAAAAAAGCTGCATATTCCCTTTGACCAATTGCGGCCTCTGCAACAAATATTAGGATATTAATCAACGCTGCTGAAAACTCTGGAAGAATTTTAAAGGCTGACAGGCCATACTCTAAATAACATTCTTACCTATCTACAATTACAGATAAAAGAAGGAAAATCACCATAAATAACCACAACATTTTGACAGACCAACAAATTCAGAAAATAACCACAATGTTTTGATAAACCAACAAATTTAGAACTAATACAAACCAACAAATTTAGAACTAATACAAACCAACAAATTTAGAACTAATACAAAACAACAAATTTAGAACTAATGATTTCTTACATTCTAGACCACATTCAATACAACAAAGGAACTGCTACAAAAACAAGTGCACACAAAATTGTCTGTTTGAGCATCTATTACAGAGTCATTGTTTGACTGAAGTTCTGAAAATTAAGTCCTCGTAATTAACTTCCACAATCAACAACTCTATTCTGCAAAAACATATGCTCTTTTGATTTCCCACCAAGAAACAAAGACTCGCAAGTCCTACTCTACAGAGAACAATATTCAATGTCATAGACAAGGAAAAACAACCAAGGATGCTCTCAAGATAAGATAAGTTAGCATGTAGCAGTGCATTATTCTGAGTAGAATCAGTTGATTGAAGAATGACACTTTTTGCAATTCCTAGTCTCAAGTAATGCATGAAGCAATTAAATCTTTCAATTGTAGAAGCATTGTTCAAAAAACATACTACATCATCCCAAAATAGCTCCAAATACATAGGGAGGATACCAAGTTTTTCACACAAGTTATTACAAGAGAGCAGACCAGACAACATAAAAGGAAATAAACAAGTCAAGAGCCCAAAATAGTATTGACCCGGGTCCAAAAGAGACGGTATCGGAAGCATTGAATTTTATATAAAAAAAAATTGCAGGAGGACAGTAACTTAGCAAATCAAAACATAGCAGGCAAGCATGTATAGCAC
This sequence comes from Salix arbutifolia, assembly GCA_025169955.1. Lineage (NCBI taxonomy): Eukaryota > Viridiplantae > Streptophyta > Magnoliopsida > Malpighiales > Salicaceae > Salix > Salix arbutifolia. The sequence goes on along the minus strand of CM045917.1, from coordinate 16,545,672 downwards.
CTAACAGTCATTTCACTAACCAAAAATTTAACTTATAAATTCTTATAACATAGCAAAAATGGAGCCAGTTATATGACCAATGTGCCATGAAAAGAAATTTCTAGACGTAAATAAAAAGAAGACCACAAATGACACACCTCTGGAGGACCTTGAGCAATTCCAGTGAGGACCAGCCATTTCTCTGAAGGATCACATCTATAGTTGATTATCTGATTACCTTGCAGATTGGCTGTCCTATCAAACATCTTCACGGGCTCTGAATCACCTGCAAGAAGATCGAATTGTAAACAATGAGGCGGTGGAAAAGAAAATGATATCTTAGAAAAATGAAAGATACAAAATGCTTGCCTTCAATTGACCAGTGATAAGCAGAAGTCTGTGTTACCAAGGCCAGCATGTTAGCACTAATCCACTTCCAAAACACAACCTATAGCGCCGCAAACCAACAATGAATAAAATAATATAGACTGGCATTCTAAAAGTAAAGAGCAAAATCCAATCAAAACATGATATTTCAAATATAATAACCTGCTCAGGCATTTGGTGTGATTTCACTTTCGCTTTCATTTCGATATTAAATATCTGTAAATGATCCTGAGTAGTTCCCGAGAGTTGAGCTTCCAATAAAAAACCGCAGATCCATTAACCATTAGACAAGGATTAAGACCATAATTATTGCCATTAATAACAAACGACAAATATACTTCTACATTATTCACTAGAAAATATGTACATCAATTTAAATAAAATGAAAAATGATGGCATTGTAAGTTATAAAAGTACCTTTGAGAGCGAGAATTCGGGAATTAGGATTCATCAAAGCGGAATCGGCCGTGATAGGTCTTCTCAGAGGCTGCGCAGGCATGCTCATATCGACAATAACCACACTGTTCTGCGGCGCCGTTTCTCTGATGCAGATGTACTTCTCCGATTCCATCGTCACATGGGTGAAATTTATGAACTGTGGATTGATCCCGAGGCTTGGCAACTACAATTCAACAACAAAACAAACAAAACCAGAATAAGAACAAAGAATTTTGTAAAAAGAAATCACGAGATCTAGAGAGAGAATGTTGCTAGTATTACTGTTAAAGCCTCTTTCATGGTGATTGGGGCATTGGCAGCAGCCATGGTGCCCTAGATCGGGAGTTTCGAGATCAGAAGCCCGAAGGAGAGGAGAGTGAGGGTGATCGTTGGAAGGTCGAGGAGGAAGAGAAAATGGGTCGTGTTCCTTCTTGATTCGACGAGCTAAAAGGGGATGCTGCTGGATAGTACCTTAATAATGTACATCTCCGTTGTACCAGATAGATATTTTTGTTGGGCTTTTTTAAGACGGCCTCGAGCTATCAGCGAAAACCAGTCTGTTTTGGGAAGTTTGTGGCCAACGGGTCTAGAATGGAGAGGATTTACGTTCAATAAAATTTAAGCCCAACAAATATATATTCTAAATAATATTTGAAAATACGAGTAGTTGATTTTTATATTGGTTTTTATTTAAAGATATATTAAATATTTTTTTATTTAAAAAAAATAATCTTTTAATATGATAAATTAAAAATAATTAAAAAATATTTTAAAAAAAATCAATTCAACTGAAATACTAAAACACGTGGGAAAATAACTATTTTTGCACTATAAATCTAAATTGTTTAAACATGCACATTAACATAAAAATTAATTCATTCCAAACACAGTGAACCTGGATTGTTTTAACTAAGGATTTTAATAAGTAGTAACAATTTTGCCCTTCATTATAATAGAAAGTTTAGTTATGTTTTGTTTGAATTTCCCCTTGCAATCTTTAACTCCCTCTACCTATTCTGCTATTATATGTGACCTTTGTTGACATTTTTTTTAAAAGATTGTTTTACGTGCTGTTTTTATTCTTTTTATGTGTTCACCTACCATATGCTCTTTTTTTTCTTTTCCTTTTTTCCACCATTACTCTTCCTATCTTTTACTCTTTCCACTATTACTTAACCTATATTTTTTATATCCAAATAGTTGTCATCAATAAGATATTTTTTATAGGTTTGTTGTGTTTTTCCTCGCTTAAACGCTTATTATCAGAGGGTTTTTTTTCTACTTTTGTGTTGTTTCACATGTTTTTCTTTTATATGTTAGCCTTCTTGATGTTTTAGGACCTATTTGGGAGTGCGATTGCGGTAGCTTTTCAAAGTGCTTTCATGCCGAAATACATCAAAATGATATTTTTTTATTTTTAAAAAATTGTTTTTGACATCAGCACATCAAAATGATCTATAAACGTCAAACCATATTCATTTAAAATGAAAAAAAAATCAAATTTTGGCAAAACGCTGATTGAAACGCACAGCCAAACGGGCACTTATTGTATTCAATTCACCTACTTTTTTTATTTTAGCCTGCATTGTTGTTTAATGCTTTTGGATTTGATTTTTTATTTCCTTAGGTAATCCAAACTTACGTTTTGTTTCCTTATGTTTTTATTTCCATCTCAGCTAAAAAAACAACATAAATGGTTTGTATTGGCATGTTTATTGCATAAGTTCAGCCACATCATGGATATTCTTTTTATACGGTGTATTAAGATGCAATTTGTTTAATCCTTATTGTGGACATTTGGGCTTTCGCTTAAAAAACAAGTCACTCACGGGGATGCGTTGAAGTCCACCGACGGGATATTGAGTTCTTATTTCTAATATGTTGGAATGCGTAGATACAATTACTAAAAAAACTAAAATAGATCAATATTTTAAATAGTAAAGAATAATGAATTTTTATTACTCATTTAGACTCGGAGGTATTGTGAATTAAAATAATAAAATTATTATTTTGTCCCTTGTTTACTGTGTTTTCAGCCTTGGATTCGAGGGTATTTTTGATTTATTGCATTCTTGTGTACAGTAAAATCGCCATAATACTCATGAATAAGACAAAACAATACAAAAAACCCCGGAGGCATTAAGGTTATTGCATAATTTTTTTAAATCACTAAATACAAAACTACCCCTATATAGGACAGAAATGCATAGTACCGCCGGGGTCAATAGGATCATTGTGTATTTTTTAAAATAGCCAAATACATATATACCCCCTAATAAGACAAAACTCAAGAATTGTCTATAGTGGTATGGCAGTGATTTACCATTTTATTATTTTATATTCTGGAAAATTAATGTTCTCGCGTCAGCAAACACGTTATCCAACTCCGCGCTCACGTGGGTTTTGAACGACGCGTGCGATGTTGTGCAGCGGGTAAAAAAGCCCAATCGGCGTCTAGAATTATCACCCACCATGTTCTTTTCCTCCCAGTCCGACGTATGGGGTCCCAAGATGGCTGGAAACTTGTCAGTGGTCGGTTGAAGTTTCCCCTCCTTTTCTCTCTCCTATGCTATTTATTGTGTTTTCATTGTAGTCCCTAATCTTTTGATTGTTATATATGGTCCTTATTTTTGTAATATAAGTTTTGATTTGTTTGAATTTTGTCCTTCAATTGAAATTGATTATATATTGTAGTTTCATTTCGGTCCTAAATCTTTTCATTTCATGATCGGTTTGAAATCCTTAATATTTTCGGTATAGAGTTTTGATTTGTTTCAATTTTATCCTTTAATTCAAATTAATTTTATATTTTAGTTTCATTTTGATCTTCATCCTTTTAATTTCTGGTTTTGTGTTAAATTCTTTAATTTTTTTGGTATCATAGTTTAGATTTGTTTCAATTTTATCCTATAAATGAAATTTATTTTATATGTGTTTTTCATTTCAGCCCTTATACTTTTAATCTTTGATTTTATGTTAATTCTTTTATTTTTATATATAATTCCTAAATGGTTCCTATTTTTCCCTTGATTATATGTACATGCTCTTAGTTTTTGTTTTCAATTTTATTATTTCCACTGTTATTAAGGTTTTTGTTTTTTTTAATGTTAAATTTTTAATTTGTGTTGGTGATCATTTGAAAATTGATACTTATTATTTTTTCTCTTTGGTTTTTTCTTTTTTATTTATTCTTCAAGTCAAATAATATTTTGAAATCTATTTTTTTTTCATTAATTTTTTTATTAATATTGATGGGTGTTGAAATTTTTAATTATTATAGATAAGACATTCAAAATAATGATAAAGATTATTTGTAAGTTTTTTTTTCTTTATAAATATGTGAGACTAATTATATATTTTGATATTTATTTAATATTAGCGCCTTAATATATATATATATATGACCTATTTGTTTTTTTTAATAAAAATAATAATTTATTGTCAATGTTCTGAAATACTTTTAATATAATAATATGAGGAATAAATCTTAAAAAATATAAAAACAAAATTCTTTTTTTAACAATAATTATGGTGTCATCGATAGTATGACCAATAATAATTAGAATATTAATCAATATTAATCATGTATAATAATATTTATAATGAAAACTATAATAATTCTGACAAAAATTCATTGGTCAATGTTATTTTTGTGAAAAATAACTTTTGCGTTTTTTTTATGTATGATATTTCAGATCTCATATCATGAAAAAAAATGAAACCACACTTAGACAAGACAGGTAGAAAAAATATGCTAAATTATCTACGATAATAAAATAAAAAATTATCCTGTGTTTCTCCACAGTCTGCACCAATTTTTTTTAACATGTAACATAATTATTAATTGTCCTATTTTTTAAAAAAAAAATGCTATACATCTTAGCTAAATAATCAACTTAAAAATTTTAAGATTATGTTGTTTTTATATGTATTTATTTTACTATTGATAGTACATTTAGAATAATGATAATAATTATTTTTGGGATTTTTTTCTTAAAAAATAGGAGAGACTAATTATATACTGTGATATTTTTTTTATATTAACGTCTTAAAATATATATAAAAAATGAACTGACTTTTCTTTATAAATCTAACATTAATTTAATCTTGGTGTTCTAAAATACTTTTAATATAATAATATGAAGAAAAAATTTGAAAAATAATCTTTCATAAATTTATCAGTTGTATTTTTATTATCTGTCAAATAAATTATTCGTTAAATAGTTAAAACATGCCTACCGAACAATTAGTATGTTACATGCAACAAATAATATATCTTTAGTTAATTTGATCAACTGCGGGTTTTTTATCTACCAATTAAATTATTATAAAAGTAGTTAAAACAAAACCACCAATCAAATTATTTGTTGCATAAAATAAATCACTTATATATGCTAAAATTCATCGATTGTAATTGTACTATTTGCTAATGAAATAAGTCATGAAACAAATAAAACATACACAACAATCAATCAGTTTGTTACACGGAGCATGTAACTCATTTTAACAGAATTTTTTTGATTTCAATTGTATAATTTACCGATTAAATTATTATCAAAATAATTTTAACAGTAGCAACAACATTCAATCACTTTTAGGAGGAAAAAACTCATTTCTAACATATTTTATCAATTATAATTTTACTAATTAAATATTAAAACAACCAATTATAACACACACAAAATCAATCAGTTTCCTACATAAAAAAACTCAACACAGGAGTAGGAGCAGGCAAATTAGCTCGTGAAGTCCCTAAAAGTTTGTCGCTCACTGGCTGGTCATTATTATTATTATTATTATTATTATTATTATTATTATAAACAAACTAAAGTATAATGACATTTAACTTTATCTCTTTATCTCTTTGTCTCTTGTAATTTTGTTTTTTTATAAAATTATCTCAATCAAATTACTGCACTAGCGTGTTTAATAGGCAGTCTTGATTTTTTTTTTCTAATTATTTTTTTTCTCAAATTCATCCTTGAACATTGAGTTAATTGAATACTAGACTTTGATGATTTATTTTGGTATGTTTCCTGTGTGGTTTTTACTATCTCATAACTCGGGCCATAAGTTTAGTGAGTTAACCCAATTGAACTCGTGTTGTTTTTTATATATTTTTTATTCATTTTTTTTCAACTTCATCTTTAAAATTTGGATTGATGGAGAATTGAGTTTTATAATTTATTTTAATTTAATTTTGATTGGGTTATCTAATCTTATAACCTAGATATCAGGTCTGACCAATTAACCTAGTTTGATTCAGGTTATTTCTTTATAATTTATTTAATTGATTTGTTTTTCAACATTGAATTTATTGAGATTTTAGCTTCATAATTTTTTTTTAATTTGTTTTATATGAGATTATCATGGTCTCACGACTCGGTATGCAGATTGACAAGTTAATCCGGTTTAATCTGAATTATTAAATGTATTATTGTCCTAATATTCATAAAAAAACCCTAACTTGGAATATTCTTTGTCATTTTATATTTTACAGGTCATTTAGGTGTTTTAAATTCGCCACATCGACTAGATTATATCAAGTAAATTATTAATATCTATTTTTTAAATAACGATCAAATAGTTAAAATCCCATATAAGGGAAAACACACTTATGGTAGCAGATTTCGTGACTGATCTTAATAATTAAAAAACATTGGCCACTAGTGAGTGAATTTTCCTTTGTTTTCTGAGTGTATTGGGGAGTACAATCGAACAGTGGCCACTAGTGGGTGGATTTTCCTTTGTTGTCTGTGTATTTGGAAGTACAGTTAAACTGTATTTTTTAGAAAATAAATTTTCATGGTGAATTATTTTTTATATATTTTTGAATTATGTTGAAACAGTGATGTTAAAAATAAATTTAAAAAAATATAATTTTAATATATTTCTAGAAAATATTATTTTTATGGTAATTTTTTATTTGATGAGGAATCATGGTGTCTATCCATTGGAACCGCAGACAGAAAACGTTCACGGGTTCATTAAGACTAGGGTTTAGGGGGGCGAATTAGATCGGCTCTGTACAGAGTTCTCCGAGCTGAGAACAGACAAAAGGAGAAGCAACAAAAGATATGCAATGAAATTTCCTGGCAGCATAGTTCGGATTAAATTTCTTAGTGATCGATTGGAATCTTGGCAATTTTAAAACCCGTACGTACACTCGAGAGAAACTTCTGCATGTTATCATGTACGCCAAAACTTAACAATCAAGAGAACCTCAAAGTTGTGGGAGATCATGAGAAATCTTCCGGCAAACATGATAAAATCCTCATGTCGTGTGCAGACCAAGCAGATCGCAAACTGATCGGAAGTCCAATGTAATGTTGGGAAACATGCGGGAGGCATAAATGAAAGGGATGCCGATGAAGCCGCTTAGACAATGCCTGCTGTCTGGGATAAGAGCTTGACAAATAAAAGGTACCTATGTGAGACAGTTTTTGATCGAGCTCTTCCCATGTTTATGATTGGAACGTGTTGGGTTCCTTTACTAAACTATAGATCATGGATTGTGACTATTTCACCACTGGACTAAAGGACCATTTGAGAGTGTGATATTCGCCGCCGGCAATTATTATGTTTTCTCTTATTGAAAAGTAAAAAGGTTGTTTTACTTTGCAATGAAATGGTGAAATGACGGTGCCATCATCGATAGAAACTCTTCATTTTTATTTTATTTAAGGATATAATAGTTATGTTACTGTATAAAAAATTATAAAAACTCAAAAATACTTCTCAGTCCAAAGCTAAAATTAATGTGTACTTTACTGTTATAATCCACGATAATCCATGTCTATTGTTACAGTAAAAGGCTGATATGGTTTAGCTTATTTCTTAATTCTTAATATCAAGTTTATAGAACATGTTTAAGATATTAAGTAATTAAATGAAATAGATTTTTTGTTTTGTTTTTGGATTTGGATTTGAGAAACCTCATTTTCTGGAAAGTGTATTTTGTGGGTCCAGGTGAACTAGTAAAACCCCGGCTATTCCATACTCTTACAAAAAATACATGTCCTGACTCGAATTCGAGACCTGCTATGCAGATCTTAATCACTTTGTCATCACGTTACATCCTTTAAAGACAATATAAAATAGAATGTTCCATCATTGATTAGAAAGTGAAACTTAAATGTAAAGATTAGACGCTGATTAATCAATATTCGTTGGTGATATGTCTTTTTTATGTTGTTTATAGATTCAGAATTAAGAGATATTAGGCAATTAACTACATTGAAATCACATGATTTAAATGTTTTTACTAGAGTAACAATTTGTCCATATTATTGTCACCACATTGCCCTTATGAAGGGCTAAGCTGTTAAGTGGCCTGTGCTTTAGATTTTGACTGATCCTTTGTTTAACTCGTAGGAGGTAATGACCCAGAGCGCTATGCGATGACGACATGCTATGATTTTAGGATAAAGTCCATATATATTTTATTGCAAGAAGCCACCATACTCTTTCTCAAGATGTCTGATGAAAACAATTACTCTCCACTTTCGTCGAAGTAGCCATTTTAGGTTGAGACCTGGATGGTGAAGGAACTCATTAAAGACTTATTTTTGTTTGTACTTGAAAAGAACTTGGCAGCACAAGCAGGCAACCAAATTGTAAAGTGAATATTTTTTTAACCAAATAAAAAAAATTACACCGAAGAATAAATTTACATCTCATTAATCTCGTAAAATACAGTAAATACAACAACAAATTACACAACATTCTGTAGTAAATCCTTACCAACCCACACCCCTCCACCGCTAGCTCCGCTTTTTGTAAACCATAATGGCAACCCAAACCACAACCCCCTTCACTTCCGCTGAACACCTCACCGCACCAATGAGTTCCACAATAGGACGATCCATTAGAGTCATCCACGTGTAATTCGCCAGCACTGGAATTACAGACTTTCCATTTTATCCTACCCCCCTCCTCACTTGTACAAACCGAATCAGAAGAATATACCGAACCGGTCCCTGATTCATCACCCTCTCCTCTTTCACGATGATTCACACAACCGCTCCTCACCTCAGACCAGCCATCATTTGTTTCCCAATTTACCCCTCCACTGGTCACCAATTTACCAATCCTATTTTTAGCCGAAACCTCAATATTGTCAGAACTCGAAGTCGACCCTTCTTCCATGACGTCGTTATCTTCCTCGAAATCTGAATTGAAGCAATCAAGTACGCAGCGTGGAGACAATTCGTTGCCCAGCAAATCAGGATTCACAGAAGCTAAGAATGGATGCTGTAGTAGCTGATCACAGCTCCACCGCTGATTTGGCTCCCTCTTCAAACACCTCATCAGAAAATCGTGACCCAGCACACTCAACTTACTCGGCAACTCGGGCACTTCGTTTGAAAAGCCGATCAGACTCAGCGAGTCAGCCCCGCGGTCCTCCCAAGCCGGCTTTCCGGTGACCATCTCAATAATTGTACAGCCCAGAGACCAAACGTCACTTTTTGGTCCCTGGTATTCGCCTCTGATCACCTCTGGTGCCATCCACAGCGGACTTCCACGTGGCAAAAGAGGATCCCAGCATGCGTCGTCAATCGCCGACCCGAAATCAGCTAGTTTAACGGAATCTGAATTATTGCCCAATAGAATATTCCGTCCTTTAACATCACAGTGAACAATGCCTCTGGAGTGGATATACTTCAAAGCAGAGACTATACAGTAGGTAAATGACCGAACAGCCTGCTCGTCCATGTCAGCCAAACGGTTTGATGAAGCCAGGTCAGCGAGGGTGCCACCAGGCAAGTACTCCATGTGAAGATTCCGGCAGGTTGTTGAGTTTTCAAACGAGACGTCGTCGCCGAGGAATTTGACAATAAAAGGAGAAGATAATGAGCTCAGAACCTTGATCTCGTTGTCTAACGCCTGAACGTGATGTGCTTCAGAGGCACTCTTAACGGCAAAAACGGCATCGGTTTGTTTGTTGAAAGCCAAGTTGACGGTGCCAAAAGAGCCTCTGCCTATGCACTTTCCTCTGACCCAAGAAATCATGCTGTGTGTTTTTAAATGAGAGCTCATTAAAATTTTGATGAAGTTCGTTTCAGAGTAACGAGGGCCAAAAGTGTTTATATATGCGAGAGTAGAGGGCGTTGGGAAACAAGCACCTTTAGTTTTATTTTTATTTATTTTTAAATAATTTTATGGGGTGACATGGAATTTACAAGTGGAGTTTTGGGCTTTTGGGGTGCTGAATGGGGTAGGCGTAAGAGGGGAAGATAGCGGGGGTGGGGGTGGGGGTGGGGTTACTGAGTTTTATCCTTATCCATGATGGGGTGGAGTGCGGTTTAATCTGGGCCGTTGAAATAAATCTAGATCTTGGTTGTTTTTAACCTGCGAGGTTTGTCTTTGTCAAAGGATTGGTAGAATAATTCGCATGTGGTTGGCATGGTAATAATATAGGTTGATGTTTCGTGGAAGGCTATTTCTGCGGTGGTTTGGCTTGTGGTAGAGTGTGTTTGGCATTGCTTTTGCTTTTGCGATTGCGATTGAAAAAAAACAGTTTCAAAAAAAGCGCTTTTTGTGTGTTGTAAAAGTGTTTGGTTAAAACTGTGGTTGAGTTGTAGGTTGAAAAAAAAGTAGTTTTGGGTGTTTGGTTACCAAGCTTTTCATATTGCTTTTAAGTTATGAAATTACTTTAAAGGGTATATATATATATTGTAAATTTAATATTTATAATAATATAATGCAATTAATAATTCATGAAAAAACAAATATAATTCCAATATCAAATCCAGTTGCAAGTTTTTAACTCATAAGCAATCGAAAATAACAGGGTTGTGGAGTGCAACAAAGTCATGCGTCATTGTTTTTCATCACAACAAATCTTAATCTACACTTTTTTTTTAATTTTTAAATAATTTTTAAAAATAATCGGACTGGGCCTGTCCCAATCTAAATGGGCCGGCCAAGCCAAGCTGGCCCAAAAGGGCCCAACTCGCCTGGCTTTGGGCTGGGCCGAGAGCATGCCCAGCCCAAGTCCTTACAAGCATTAAAACGGTGCGTTGCACCTATCGTCTTCTTCAATTGTCCCGCTGCCATGTTACTGTTCACGTGAACAGTAACATGCCCGACTGTGACGAGAGGGTGAACGACCGATACCTACGTGTAGAGGAGGCCGAGGTGGTTCTTCCTGTGGTGGTGGCGTCTGAAATGGTGGCCTGTGGTGGCCGGAGGCAGCGTTGGAAGGTGGCGGTACTGTTCACCGACCACGACGAGAGCTTCAACGGAGGATACCTACGGGTAGAGGAGGTCGAGGTGGTTATTCCTGTGGTGGTTTCATCGTAAATGGTGGCCTGTGGTGGCCGGAGTCAACGATGAAAGCTCTCGGTGTCGTTGGCTGTTCTGGGCAGAGAGAGAGAGAGAGAGAGAGAGCGCCATGCGATCGATTACATGCAAAATACCAGTTTTTTTTAATTATCGAACATGGATTTGTCGAGGCGTGCAGCACGAGTTTTGCATGTAAAATTGAGTTTTGCATTCTGGGAAGTTTTGCATGTATCGTGGTTTGCATCGTGGTTTCAATAATCACGAATTGCAGATAAAAAAGCACCAATTTGAAGCTTTTTTTGCATCGCCGTTTTGGTTAAAAATTACTGTGGGTCCCACAAAAAAAAATTCTTATTACCTTAACCAAACGGCAAATTGTGGTGCGATCTGCGAATCGCAGATCGCAGATCGCACCACAATGCCAAACACGCACGTAGTGGATGAGAAATATCCATTGAATGGAAGGGTTCTTGTGTACTGTGCCTTAAAATTAACGTCCCTTTGGTTTTCTTATTTGACTTTATACGGAACGAAACTTCCAATTACTAATTAATTAGCATTCCACTCCAATTAAGCATTCATTATCTTTTTTTTCTAAGTGATTTTTCAATGTGCTGTTGATATTGTTTTTTAAAATAATTTTTATTTTAAAAATATAAAAATATATATTTTTATTTTTTAAAAGTTATTTTGAGTATCAGCACATGAAAATGATTTAAAAACATTAAAAAAATTAATTTAAAATAAAAAATGATTTTTTTTTCAAAAAGAGTTTTAATATGCAGTCACTTAAGTTTGATGGCCCAGAAAAGGTCCCCTAGTGACTAATTATGATTAAATGTTTTACCCTTTTATTACATAAAAAAATAAAATAGTAACCAATCACTACACTAGGGGACATTATAAAGTTCTGGGAAGTGCCTAACAGGTCGAGTCAAACAATAAAAAATGTATATTATATTTTTGGAGTCAATGTTGCGCACACTCTAAATGAAAAGCACGGGAAATGCGAAACGATGAAAACAAGTATATTTTTTAAACGCGTAGCGCCAGATCACAGAAAAAATAAATAAAACGAGGAGCTGCTAATTGCCAAATAGGTAGGCAAAAGGCAGCAACCGAGATTTTAAGTACCACCAACGCGGGACAAAGGACAGACAAAGTGACTGTTTACATGACTGTTTTAAAAAATATTTTTTTGTTTAAAAATATATTAAAATAATTTTTATTTTATTTTTAAAAATAATTTTTGACATTAAAAATTTTAAAATATAAAAAATAAAAATTTTATTTTTATTTTTTTTTAAATGATTTTGAAACATATCGACGCAAATAACTTGGAACTTTTTAATGCTTGCATGACAATGGACGGTAGGTCCACGTCTCAGCAATTGAGAACCTGAGGTGAGGCTGGTGGTCGAGAGAGAGAGAGATGCCATGTTGTCTGGATATCTCACGACTCTTGTGCATTTGAAGTGAAAAGTTTTGAGTAGAAGTCTGTTGACGTGGACCACCAGCCTCCGTAAGTTCCCGGGGAATGCCAGAGGGACAGTCACCCTTGGACATTCTCTGCTGTAATGTGCCACGTGTAAGTGAAAAGGTCTTCTTTTCTACTTGCAACTGGTTAAGTGGGTGTTTGGGAACGCGTTCCAGCCTGCTATTGCATTAGACCGGGGCCTCAACATTGGATACTACCAAACACTCGAGCGACGTTTAGCCGGGGGTCCCACCAGCTTTATTGAAAACACGCCGCGACTGCAAAAGCTACTGAGAGCTGCTTTTGCAGACGCGGCACATACACCTATTGAGCTGGGAAGTTTTCAACTTGACAATATACCCCTCATTCTCCTTCAAAACTTTTCCTTTTTATTTATTTTTTATTCATATTTAAATGATTTGGATTGTTTCACAAGATTGACAAGGATGATTTGTCTTTAGTAGCGGAGAATGACTTATATTGTTGTTAGCCGCTACTTGTGCTAGCTAGTATATATTCGATGGTTTAACACTATATTTTAAAAATATTTTTGAATTTTTTTATATTTATTTTTTTATTTTAAATTATTTTTTTATATATTTTTAGATTATTTTCATGTTTTATGTGTTGAAGTTATTTTTTAAAAAAAAAGCAATATATATTATTTTGATATATTTATTAATAAATATAAAATATTATTCCAACAAAATATTTATATAAATGTATGTGTGTGTATGTCTATACATGTGTATTTTTAATTAATTTAACAAGTTGACAGCAATATGAAAATCATGGTAACCAAACACACAAAACTGCTTTTCATTAAACTCAACATCAGCCACAGTTTTAATCAAACACAAATTTCAGTTATGAACCGCAGCTAAAAGCACTTTTTAGAAATCAGTTTTTTCAATCTCAACCACAACAGCAACAGTTGTGCCAAACACTACTTGCTAATTATTAATCTTCGACATCTTTCTTCGAGCCTCTCTCTGTGACATCATCTCCTTGTTAACGAATCCCATAATCAAAACGACATCTCTTTTCGTTACATGAATGAAATCAAATAAAAAACTGCATTTTTCTGTAGACTAGGATCATATTGATTTATGGATGAGATTTCATATTTCTCCGGTGGATAAAGAATATATCGTTTCTGCTTTTTAAAAAAGATTATATATATTGTTGCACAAGCTGGAACAAACACTAGACGCAGGAAGCAAAAAATGTTGGACGCCTGGACGTGACGGGCGTGTCAAGATGGAGATTTTTTTTTTGAATTTAAAGAAATCTCATTCTTAAAAAGTATATTTTATGAGTTCAGGTAAACGAGTGAAATTCTAATTATTTCAGGTTTTTATAAGATATACACTTCCCGACTCAAACTCGAAACTTATTATATAAATCTCAAACATTTTATTATTACTTCATGTTCTTCCGAGACTATCAGGTAAGGTTACACTGCAAAGAGTTATTTATAGAGATAAGGGAGGGAATTGAGTGCTTGACGATTCAAACCGCTGAGTCGAAGAATGGTCGGTTTTTGGTGATTGAGAATATGATGCAAGGAATTTTAGTGTCTGGAGGTATTTTTTATTTGAGAATTTATTAAAATAATATATATATTAAAATTAGTTTTTAATATTAATATTTTTTAAAAAACACTAAAACAATTTATTTGAAACTATAAATAAATTAATAAAGAATTTTAACACTGTCAAAACACAACGCTGAAACCCGCAAGCTGCAACTATAGTTTTCAAAAAAGAACATAAATTACAAATAATGGATTACTGGAAATGACCAGTTGTAGGTGATTCGCCATTTTTGAAAGTACACGCGGCAGAGTTAGATGGCGAGTGTCCAGGTGCGACAGCTAAAGCACCTGACCTTGGCGTTCCTCGGAATGCTTACTTATGATATTAATATTTATACAATATAAATAGAAAGGGGGTCCATTTTTAATTTTATTTTTATGGAAGTGAAATTTCGTTGCATGGCCATTACAGTCCACGGCAACACTAATCCATATCTTGTAAAGGATGAGGATCAGAAAGCACACCTTTCCGTGTAAAGTTCCTAACTTTCTATTACCGGATTGGGTCAGTGCAAAAGAGCCAGAGTTAGATACAAGTCTGGGGAAAGGATCGTGCGCCTGTTTAGTATTTACATTGTACCTCGCCAGATTATATCGAGGAGTAAGGATAGACTTTCATGGATCGACTCGGACATGATAAGATTTTACGTCATTGCATTTTTCACCGATCAATGCTTTTCTTTTCTTGTCTGTTCCACCTTGATGATTTTACTCTTTTTTATTAAAAAGAAAACAAATATGATCTCAAAAGTGGTTCCATGTTACAATAAATTCAAAATAATTTGATTGATTATGTATTATTTATTGACCTCATTGAGCATTATTTTAACTAAATTACATTATCTTAATACTAATTGGCAAAATTGATAGCAAATTCATTTCCAAAACTTAATGTTAATGCAAATTTAACAAAAAATCAAACATAATTCATGATATATTATCAATTGATATTTTAATGTTCAATTGCATTAAAATCAAACACGGATTAATTTAACTCAAAGAAAATATTAAATTCATCAACTTTCAACAATTAAATAAAACACGTAATTTATCATAATTCAGCTACATTTATACTCTGTTGCATGAATGTGTATGCGTAGTTAACTACATTATTATTAGTTGATTTCAACAATATATCTCTAATTTGGCAACTTAATCTCAGTTAAATGCAGCATATAATTAATTGATATAATTAACCTATAATTAATTGAACTTATTTTCATGTTAAAAAATATCAAATAAACCATAATTGACTGTGTTCTTAATTAATTTAACTTATGTTCATGCTCAACAATATCAAATAAACCATAATTCATTGTGCTCTTAATTAATTTAACTTATTTTCATGTTCAACAATATCAAATAAACCATAATTCATTGTGTTCTAAATTAATTTATCATTGATTAAAAAAACCATAAATTCAACATAAACTATAAACTCAACATAAATAATTGATTGATTTCAACCGAACCAAACAAAAATTAATGACAATTTATTGTGTTTACTTTGTTTATAAGACTACAAAAATGGACAGCAAAGGAAACAATGGATTTTCAAAACAAAAATATTAAGAATTTGTTTTTTAGTTATTTTAAGGGAAGAATCTAAGTGATTAACAAGGTTCTTTGTATACGTAAAAGAGACTATGGTTTTTTTACAAGAGAAAGAAAATGAGCGTTTGTTCATGTGTTTTGCTGATGTTGGATCTATTTAAATTTTAATTGATGTCATGCTTGAAAAGCATGGCAATTTAAGTTGTCGTGTTTCAGAAGCACAACAAGGTTAAACTGTGTAATTTCACCCAATTTTTTTCAAACAATATCATTTATTTGAATTTTTAAATTTACTGCGGTAATTTGGAGTAAAAAAATAATGTCCAATCAAACCCACTTATCTTCCTTGCAAGTCAAGGCCTCCAAAACCCCCCCAGTCTGATTTCTTGAATGACACTCCATAAACAAGATAGAAAGCATATAATGAAGATAAATCTCAAGATAAGTCTTCAGACATTGTAACTACTAGGAGATGAAGCTTTCCCAAGCAAAAGCCAAAATCCTAGTAGATGATTAAAGTTTTGTTCTGCTAAACGAATAATTCAATCAAAAAAATCCCCCTTCCAAATAAGACCCCACTCATCCGTATCCTATCCACTAATTTCCGAGAACGTCGTTCGGAATAGAAGACTGTTAATATTTGCTGCCACGCGTCAAGTGTATACACCAACAACCGAACAAAGAGACACCCGTAGCATTGGTTCTCCGAAGTTTAGGAAAGCATCTGGTTCATGATTCTTTTCTATGACACGTCATTGTCGGTCGGTCTAACATGCTAGGAATGTCCGTGTGCCATGTGTTTTTGTTCCTGGGCTGAAATTATTTGCTCAAGAAGCAGTTGTTTCTTAGGTGGGGAATTTAGTTGAGGATTCGGTAAAGAGAGAGGAGGAGGGGTGTGAACTGGATGGGCTCGAGCAAATTCGTTACGCGCGAAGAAAATAATAGGAGAGTTTGAGTTTCGTCCACGTAAACTTGAAATGGCTTAGACTGATCGAGATCCAAAAGGTAAGAAACTAGGGTGGGATTCCACTTCAAATTGTGGTTCTCGAAGCATTGCCAGATCCACGTGTGCGCATCAGAGAGCTCCTCCTCCCCCCCAATCATACAAAATTAACAAAGTGATTTTGGTTTTCGGTGAGACCTTGGCTACTCCCATGAAATGGGTTCTTTATTGTCCATTTAAAGAAGAAGAGATTTCTTGTCATTTCCTTCTCTCTTTTTCAGGAACGGTAGAGGTCATTTTGGCTCTCGATGAGATGATGTTGTTGGTTCTTTTAATTAATCAATTTAGGATAGATTCAAAATGCTTGCACAATTTCATTCAATCTCTCTTAAAGGGAAACTTTATAGTATCCAATTTAGTTTCCCTTTACTCTCGGATAGGTTGTCGCATCATATTTCTAGTCGGATTTTTAACATCTCGATTGCATAACTGCTTAAAATGATCGAACGCAGCAACTAATGAATCTTTAATTGAAATCCAAAGATATATGTGCAGTGGTGGTGTTGTGGCGGTGGCGGTGGTGGTGGTCGGGGGGACGATCGAAGTACCAGACCACATCAATCCACACACACACGTATATATTACAGCTAGTCTGTCTGCCATGACTTAATTAATTACATCGTATGTGCACCTTGCATAATAGTGGACGGGGATGAAAGAACAATCCACTCACGGCAGAGTTTTGAGGGTTCCCTAAAAAAAATCGGATTTTGTATAGATCTCATACAAATACAATACCATGAGTCTTTTCTTAGTTACAGGAAAAGTTAAATGGTGTGACATTTTCACGGTTTAAAAATCATTGTTCAAACTTTATATATGGAGCGGGTTGAAGCACTGATTTTTTTTTAATGTTTATAAATATATTTTTGCATGATTGAGCTTTTTGAAGTTTAAATTAATATTAAATTGTATTTTTTCATAAAGAAATAATTGAATTGAAAGTTAGAGAGGTAAAGTAAAAAATAAAAAATATGAGTAAAATAAACTGTACTTTTAATTTTTCTTTAAAAGTACATTTGAGTCTTCTAATTATTTAATTATTAGATGGACAATTACTCTAATTCTAAAAAAACTAATTTCAGTGTTACTTGTTTTTTACTATTTAGGAATTGCCAGATTTCAACCTAGAGAGATGTTGTTTCTATAATTATGGCCACCAAAACAATACATTTTTATTTCAAAAACATATTTGAGCCTGGAAAGAGATTATGTTCCGCTTTGATTTTGTGTTTTGAAGCAAGTTTTTGTGCTCTTGGAAGTCATAATATTAAACTTTATAAATTACATGAACATGTTCATAGGTTTGACTAGTGGACATGGTTCGCAAATATGACAAGTTTAATTTTATTTTATTTTTAATTATTTTTTCAACATCTTAGGGTCAGGTTGGTGTTAAATTTTGCAATTATATATTTTTATTATCATATAATTAAGAATAAAATTATTTTAAGAAATAAAATATAGTTTCACTAAAATCCACAATCTAGTTCACAAGTTTAGCATGTTAATCCAAGTTACCTAACTTAGAGGTTTGACAACTTCATCCACAAACTGGATAAGCTTTTTTTTTTAATTTTATCTTTTGATATTAGATTGGTTGAGAAATAAATTGTATAATTGTTTTTTGTTTTCTATAGGATTATAACTATCTCAAATAGATTTTTATTTTTACATTGATGCTCAATTTTGTGATCATATATTTTTATCATATAATTAAAAAAAACCAAACTTATTAAATTCAATAGATTTCTTGACACGACCCGCGGAGGGGCTTGAATTGATTCAATTTCTTATTATTTTGATATTTTTTTAAATTGTTATTTTAAAGTTTTTTTTTAAAAAAATTAAGTAATATTTTACTATTTATTAAGATTGTACATGGAATTATTAAATCAATCAATTTATTTTGAGCTAGCCTTATATAATTTAGTTGAAATAAAAAACAAGCAGTTATTAAAAAAAATTGTTTTAATTTTTTTATTTAAAAAAACAGTTCTTGAAAAAAAAAGAAAACCAAAGCAATTTTGTTGTCTGAGCGGTTCGAACTCTCGCGCGCTGATACTAGCAGCGCGCGGACAACCGCTCGGTCACAGCCATTCCTTTGTCATTTCCACCATAGAAATTACAAAAAACAGCCCTGTGTAAAAAAAACAAGCACATCACGCGCGAAGCAGGGGGACATATAGAGGGTTTTTGGCATTGTGGTGCGATCTGCGATTCGCAGATCGCACCACAATTTGGTGTTTGGTTAACGCCAAAAAGCACTTTTTTTGTGTGGGACCCACATCAAATTTTAACCCAAACGGCGATTCAAAAAAAGCTGGAAATTGATGCTTTTTTTAGTGCGATTGCGTTTCAAAGTGCTTATCGTGCCGAAATACATCAAAATGATATTTTTTTATTTTTTTAAAAGTAATTTTTGAAATCAGCACATCAAATTGATCTCAAAACACCAAACCGCCGGTCTTTAAAATGTAAAAAAAAATAATCAAATTTCAGCCAAAAAGCCGGTGGGATCTTAATAAAAAAATTTAAAACAATAATTTTTTTTATTTTTTTAAAAATAATTTTAAAACAAAATGTGAAATAAGCACGAAAGGTATTGGGGTTTTTCTTTATTACTATTCAGAATTTTCCATCTTGAATTTTATTATTATTTTTCAGGCTATTATTTTCCATATATTTTGTTTTTCTTTCTCTCATATACGTTAGTTGAATTGTTTTTTATTTCAGTAAAACCATTAAATCATGTTTTCTCTAAATTTGATTATTCAATTTAATGTAGTCAAATTCCTATAAAAAATGACATATGCAAATTAAATTCATTAATAATAATAATAATAATCGTAATAAAGTTAATGCAATCTTAACGTTAACACAATCTCATCTTTATTATTCGTTCAACTTTTAATTGAGTGTGATTCTAAAGGGGTGTCTGGGAGAGGTTTTTGAAAAAATTTGAAATTTTTTTATTTTTTATTTTAAATTATTTTTTTTTGTGTTTTTGGATAAATTTGATGTGTTGATGTCAAAAATTATACAATTTACAATATTTACAAAAATTATATATATATATATATATATATATATATTTTAATGTAATTTCACAAGTTAAAAGCAATATGAAAGGCTTGGTAACCAAACACCCAAAACTGTTTTTTTTTCAACCTCCAACTCAACCACAGTTTTAACCAAACACTTCACTGCTTATTTTAAACTACAGTAAAAGTATTTTTTTTAAAACTGATTTTTTTCAATCTTAATTGTTAAAGCAAAAATAATGTCAAACACACTCATGTCAATCCAGCCGAGCTACTTTAGGTTCTTTGTAATTTGTAATGTAGTATTATGTTCGTGTATTTCATGAACTTTTAATATATTATCAATAAATCAAGCATTTTTTAAAATAATTTATTTAAAAATTAAGAAGGTGCATGATTTGGTTACAAATGAATGATTACCACAGCTGTGATTGCATTGATTTTTTGACAACTGGCTGTCTTGTTTATGCATGAACGTTGTTGTTCATACACGTTGGAGTGTCGGTCGTTGATAGGCGTCGCAATTTTTATTTTTATTTTTATCTTGGTCGCTAAAGACAATTATCCACGCCACAGGAGCTGCCCCCAATTTCCTGCTTTCTATAAACTACTTTCAGGATACACAAGAGATAAGCTGACAAAAAAACAAAAAACAAAACCTAAACACGTAAACGTGCGTATTTGTTGCACTTTTCAATTTTGGTCTTAGCGATCATTTATGAAAAACTTATTTCATATAACATCAAGTTGGAAACTTGGAATCAAATTTAAAATAATAACACTATCAAGAAACAAATCTTTTGACACGTTGAACTAATATTTCGAAGATAATAACATTAATTTAAGGATGAACCAGCGGTACTTGACAATCACTGAGCCCTTAGAAAACGAGTGCTGGGCATTTCCAATCTCACAACAATTTCTATTGTTTCAATAGGAATATATAATATGCGAGAGAGAGAGAGACCGACATCAGAAAGACTTTTTAACTCTCTTGTCCTTAATTAGCTGTCATGCCTGAACTTGGTTATGGAAATAGCTTCGTCGTCTAGGTATTTTGATCTCGAGCTTTCAAAATGACAACAAATTAATTACCCTCAAAGTGATCAATGATTATATTTAATGTTCGGTACAAATTTTAATAAGCTATATAATGAGCACCACCCAAACAAGTAGCACGAGAAGCAAACTATGTGCAATTCGCACATATTTTATGTTTGGGACACGTGTCAATAGGTTGAATGAAGACATCATTTAGGTTGCCCGGATGATAGTGTGCTTCCCTCCTTCCAGTTTCGAACCCCTTTTTTTATATAAAAAAACAAGAAAACGAAGAAGAAGAAGAAGGATAAGATTGATTGGTTGAAGCACCAAATAGTTCTGTTTAATCAGTTACCCGAAGAAAATTAGAACCAGGGGTTTCCAATTTCACAATCTGGCTCTAATGTTTCACTGGATTAGCGATGCACAGCACGGTGTGGCTCGATCCAAACTTTCGAGCATTGATTTTCAATAGGGTTATATTAATACGTGAATCCCACATCAGAAAGCCTTCCATCTTGTCTTGTTTTCTTGGCTGTCACGCCTAATTAAATTATTTGATTGTGGAAGTAGACTGTGTGCTGTATGGTGGAGCTTTGCAAAATATCTTCATGTCCCAGCTTAAAAATGACAAGAAGTTAATGACCCAGAAGTTGCCATGTTTAACTGGACACTCTATACTTTTGCATGAAATCTTCGCGGCCACCAAATTAAACAAATGAGATCATCGAGGCTGGTTAAAAAAAAATTAAAAATTAGCAATTATTACTCTTCCAAACATCCTCAAAGTAACATGCATGTATGCTTTTTGCGACTATAGTTGCGATTGTTTCATGTTTGGCTAGTGGATTGATGGGATTAATGGGGTGTTCGACATGTATTTTAAAAATATTTTTGAAAAAAATTGAATTTTTTTTATTTTTATTTTAAATTATTTATATATATATTTTTATATATTTTGATGTACTGGTGCAATTTTTTTAAAATAAATAAATAAAAAATATTGTTTTAATTATATTTTAAAATAAAAAATATTTTTAAAAACAACTTTAACCGCATTAATAAACACTGATAAATCGTACAATAAAAACACCAAGACAAGTAGCAAAGAACCAACTTCGAGAAGCCAAGAACCCAGCTTTCCCGTTGGACGAAAGGCCGTGGTCTTATCAAGAACACATGTGGCGTGGATAGAGGTTGAGGCGCTTGGTCCTCTCATGGGACATGTGAGTGGGTCAAATTGAGGGAACGGTTCCTTGTACACAACGAACCATCTTATCGTGTCTAATGCGATTATATTCGTATTTTTGCGATGCTTTAAATCCATGTGACGAAGATAATACTAACCAGATGACCATGATGTCTGTGTCCTACTAGAATGAGTGGGTCAGTAGTCGGCAGGAATGAAGAAATTGTTTATTGGAATGGAATCTTATTGGTCCTTCAAAAAAAAAATCCGGTCAATGCGTACAGGTTCATTTCCTCCACTATTTTTTTCTTCTTTCTAGTTTAACACGATGGTGATTCCGGTCAATAAAACTGAAATCAAATTAAAGTTCTTAGTAAATAAACAATAACTTGCAAGACAGGATGGACGAAGAAGTTCCAAGGAAGCTCTTTCAGATTCTATAATTTGTATATGAAGTTAAGAGGTTCAACTATTTATTAGCTGGGTGAATTTACCCGCTGATCACGCAGAATGTTGACCGAATATCAGTCTTACAAATTCCTGGTTTATTGATCCCAAACCAGAAGAAGCTGGCAGCATTCCTGTGTGTTCTTCATAAGAGCGCTTGGAAGTTAAAAACAGATCCCTTCAGCCTTTCCATAAACATTAAAAAGAGAGTGCATTATTGGGAGAAGGTTGGGAAGAACACATTGATTCGATGCCCCCCCATTGAAGCAGAGTAGAAAATCCTCATCCCAAAAGTTAAATTCCAAGTCAACAGTAAATCAAGCTGCTCTTTGCAAATATAATGGCGAGAAACTTTATTGAGCAATTAGATTATACGCTGAACACCAAAGACATGAAATTTTGCTAGAAAAGAATAACTATAAATGAATGAATGAATGAATAAAAGAATATCAGCTGGGAAGCCTACTATTATGTTCAATCTTCCGTGGGTGAAACAATCCCCAAGATTGTCAAAAACTGTAACTATTTCTAGATCAGGCTACTCTAAATCTAAATTTATAATAATTATTCGATTATAGTCAGCCTACAGCTCACAGCTTGCTAGGTTCTTTCATAAAATAAATATCCATCAGCCTATACGTGTTTCTGGATTTTGAACTAAGAATGGTTTGATCAAGCATAGCGTCCCAAGTGGATCAGCATCACACTGACATCATCACAGGAGCCTCGTGAAACGGAGAGCTCAGCAAGCTTTTTACAGGCAGATAACGGTTCTGCCTTTTCGACTCCTATGCACTGACTGCGAGCAATGTCTACAGCTTCTTGATTGCCAACCTGAAACCATTTAAAAAATTTATTTAGGTTATTTAAGCTAGTGGAATTGCTGGAATGACTTTCAAATAAACACCACTTCATTTGGAAGAGCAAGGATTGCTTGTGAGAACATACCTTATCCCATAAGCCATCAGAAGCTAAGATCAAGAACTCATCTTCGGGCTTAATTGTAACAATTTTTGTGTCAGGCTCAGCTATCACCCACTGTTTAAGATGCCTATCACCAATTCCCCTGGACACTGCCAAGGATCCTTGAATTCTCCAGGTTCCATGAATAAAATCAACATAGCCACCCTGCAAAACCAATTTCATAGAAATCATTAGTTCCAATTCAAACAAAGCTTTCCTAGGACTCCATATTTAGAAGAAAAGGAGTGCTTAATATGGTGATAAACTGCATACCGTTGACTCAATTCTGTCCTTCTCATCTTCCCTAGAGGGCCGGTGATCGGTTGTAAGGGCCTCGGCAACACCTCCTCTACTCATAACAGCACGACAGTCACCAGCGTTGGATACAACAAGGTTCCCCTTCCTAATCAAAGCTGTCACACAGCAGGAGCCACCTCTAATATCTTCTTTTAAAAACTGGGCATCAGTATTTAAATAACCACGCTTAACTGCATCCTCAATTTCTTTGTCATCCCTGCTAACAACTTCATCTAAAATATTCTTATCTAAGTTCCCAGCTGCAAATTCAGCTGCTTTAGCACCTCCATGTCCATCAAAAATACCAAAGAAAGCCTGCAAAAAAATGTATATTTATAGATAATTAGAGGTAACTTCTAAATCAACAAAGCGACAGAATCTTAATTAACAGAGCATATAGCAAATTTGGGAGCTTTTGGTTTAGCCATGAAAGTCGCCGTAACCAAAAGTCTGACTTGATGACCAGAAGTCTTCATTTACCACAATCGTTCACAGATTCTTTGATTAAAATCCCCTAAACTGAAATACGTTATTGTCTAATTCCCATTCGCGTTTAATGATTTCCATTTTTATTTTATTTTTAATATCATGATCTTGATTGCAAAAAATTATCATCTCTTAAACAAAATTCAGACAAGTTACTCATCAAAACAATTTAATTGCACATGGTAATCTGATGAATAGTCATACTTAAACGGAGTGAAGTAAACGGGGGAAAAAAGGCACACAGCAGAAGACCACGAAATTACCTGCTTGGGATCTCCTTCAAGGTCAACGACGGCAGAAAACCGATCCTCCATAGCCTCTCTCCTCCCTCTCTTACAATAAACCGAATAGCCATGCCCTTCTCTCTCCACCTCCGCTTCCTCCCCTGCCCTGGACGTCGCTGGCCCTCCTCCAAACCCCATAACAACCGGTATATCCAGCCTCATCGGTCTTTTCCTCTTCAAAACAGTCGCGGATGACCCCGAAGAAGCTGAAGCCAGAGAAAAAGAATTGAGCCCAGATGGTGTTTTTTGAAGGCGAAACCGAAACGGAGAGCAAGGAGACAAGGATGAAGGAGAAGAACAAGAGGTAGCAGCAGAAGAAGAAGATGGAGATTGTGTTGATGATTTTAGATGGGTCAGTGTTAGTGCTCGTGTTTCTGCTGGCGATGAAGGGATGGATACCGATGATTTGTTGCAAAAGAGATTTGATGATGGAGAAAATACAGGAGAATTCGATACCGCGACGGAGCACGACATCGTTTTTCTATTTCCTTTCGTGATTTTGAGAATTTCAGAACGTAGGGTTTTCGTTACAGCTTTTGTGGTTTCTGGTTTGGGTTGTTGTCTCTGTATCTGTTTCACATAGATGGTTACTTAAAGGAGGAGAAAAAACTCCTTATCGCGTGTGGAAATAAAACCGGGCGGTGATTGTGGTTGGTCCTTTGACTCAGTTACACGGGGGGCCTCCGCTTATCGAAATGTCGGTTTTACCCTTGGGAGGGTTTTTTTCCGTCATGTGCAAGGAGTTGGTCAATGAATTTTTTTTGTGTGTATTTTATTTTATTTTCACATCAATGATGTGGAGATTGTATTGTATTGTATGATTTCATTGGTCTCTAATTTTCAGAAAAAAGTTTTATTTGTTGATAAAAATAATTACGATTAGGGCCTTACATATTTTTCTCATCCTGTAAATATTTTTTTCAGAACCAGAGAAAATAAAATAAAATAAAAAAATAACAAAATTTACCGAGATAAACTTTTGCGGAGTGTATGGAAATTTAAAGCTCAAAAATAGTTATTTGCGGTCTTTTTTAAATTTAAATGCTTTATTAGGAAGCTTGTTTATTTTTTAAAAGAAATAAAAATATTATGTTTTAGATGGTGTTTAACATTAAGGTCTCTATCCATATTTTTCTAATTAAAGTTATTTTTGAAGCGTTTTTTTATTTTTATTTATTGATGTCAAAAATATTTAAAAATAAATAAAAAACACATAATATTTAATATATTTTAAAATAAAAGGAATGAATTCTACCATCCGAATATTTAATTTAAAGTTATGGAGAGAGCAGAGAAAATTATTAAATCAAATTCAGTTCTATTTGTTTATAGAAATGATTTTAAATTTGTGATAAATTATATCAATTCAAACAAAATGTAAATGAATCCGCGGATTGGAACTCAACCATGAGTTTCCTATTGTATAAGAAATTGATTTCTTTCTCTGTAAATAGGAGCGAGAGCGTCTTTCGAAGGCAAGGTCATGGGCCACGTAGCTCGGAAGATAGATACTAGAAGGAGGGAGTGTGTGTGTGTGTGTACACGTGGCGGAAAGAAGCATGATATTTATTTGGTGGAGGTCAGACACGTTATGGATGTGGTTTGGAATGGGAGTCGTGGCATTCTGTGAGAGTGTTTCTGACTCTCTTTCTTTCCTTTTCAGACTTTTATGATCAGTGAACTCTCCTGTGTCCCGGTTCTCTTAGCTTGGAAGATTTTATCCTCGGCGGGCAATATGGGTCCCGTGCCGACCGGCTCGAGCGCCCCTTCCTCGAAGTTACCGTTGTTGACAACGTGTTTCTGTTTGCTGACCGTTACGAGTGTCTCATTAGATATCAGCCAGCGCACCGGATAAAAATTAAAATAAAAACGTCAACTTGTCATTTTCATCCTTTATATATTCGCCGACGTTACATCTCCACCCTGTACATCGAGGTTTTGCAGTATTGTCCCTCTTGTTTATTTTTATAATCAAACTCGCAACAAATAAGGGTTTCGAATGTTAAAGACAATACAATCTAGTCTAGTTTTAGGAGATAAATAACTTGAGCATCAGTTTACATTGTCATAGCACCGAGTTGGAGAAGAGAAACACTGCACTTACCTCGAGATGGAGATAAATCGATCCCATCTTTCCGATCCTTCATTATATATAATTTTTAGTCTTTTAGAATTGGATGGGATGAGCTATATTGCGGTGGTGATGATGTGGTTAAGGTTTAAAAAAACAGTTTTATGAAAACTATTTTTAGTTGCGGTTCATTATTGAAATTGAAATGTTTGGTAAAAACTGTGATTGAGTTTGGGATTTAATAAAAAATAACTATTCTCACTTTTTAAAGAGAAATCCATGTTTGCGGAAACTACTGGGACTTGTATAGAAAATAACTATTATCTCTTTAGAACTCTAGAAGTTCAGTCATTCTCAACACAACAACGACAGTATGGTATTTTTGGTGTAGAGTATATTTTTAAAATAATTTTTTATTAAATTTATATTTATTTATTTATTTATTACATTAGCGTATTAAAATTATAAAAAAATATATTCATGTGATGTTTAATTATTATCCCAATATAGAAGAGACTTGATCCTCTTTTTCCGTAACCTAAACTTTGGTTAAAATCAACTTTTTTAAAATTTACAATTATAATAATAATTATTTTTATTAATATACTGAAGCTGACTTGGGCCTTGTATTGATCAATCTACAAGTTATGTTTTAAAACTATGATAATAATAATTTTTATCCCTATATTAACTCGAGTTGACCCTTCCAATTCATGATTTGGGTCTGATCTCCGGTTGACCCCAAATAAAATTTAGAAAATATAACAATTTATTCTTATATTGATTAATTTGACATGTGACACGAGTCTTGCCCTAGGTCGATCCTTGAGTTGTGTGGTTAAAATTATGATAACAATCGCTTTTTGTTTATTTTGTTGATTAGGGTTGGCCAATGAACATCACCATTTCTGACTTTGACTTTATCTCGGGCTGACATTAAAATTGAGTCTTAAAATTATAATAATAATTGTTTATATTCTTACCCTAACTAGAATCAACCTGACTTGTGATCCGGGTTTGTTTTGATTTGCTATTGAGTTGAGTTTTAAGACTATGATAAAAATTATTTTTATCCTTGTATGTTTTAGTTCGATAACTTTGAAATAAAAACTTTTTACAATGATATTTATATAAAAAAAATAATAAGAAATATTGCTTTAGGATACATGTCATCATTGCACCAAAAGACAAAAAATTAGTATAACATTGTATCAAATACAATTTTATTTTTTTGTGTCATCACCACCTCAATTTCCTATGTATGGATACTATTTAGTAAAATAGTAGTATTATAAAACTACTGGGACTTGTATAGAAAATAACTATTATCTCTTTAGAACTCTAGAAGTTCAGTCATTCTCAACACAACAACGACAGTATGGTATTTTTGGTGTAGAGTATATTTTTAAAATAATTTTTTATTAAATTTATATTTATTTATTTATTTATTACATTAGCGTATTAAAATTATAAAAAAATATATTCATGTGATGTTTAATTATTATCCCAATATAGAAGAGACTTGATCCTCTTTTTCCGTAACCTAAACTTTGGTTAAAATCAACTTTTTTAAAATTTACAATTATAATAATAATTATTTTTATTAATATACTGAAGCTGACTTGGGCCTTGCATTGATCAATCTACAAGTTATGTTTTAAAACTATGATAATAATAATTTTTATCCCTATATTAACTCGAGTTGACCCTTCCAATTCATGATTTGGGTCTGATCTCCGGTTGACCCCAAATAAAATTTAGAAAATATAACAATTTATTCTTATATTGATTAATTTGACATGTGACACGAGTCTTGCCCTAGGTCGATCCTTGAGTTGTGTGGTTAAAATTATGATAACAATCGCTTTTTGTTTATTTTGTTGATTAGGGTTGGCCAATGAACATCACCATTTCTGACTTTGACTTTATCTCGGGCTGACATTAAAATTGAGTCTTAAAATTATAATAATAATTGTTTATATTCTTACCCTAACTAGAATCAACCTGACTTGTGATCCGGGTTTGTTTTGATTTGCTATTGAGTTGAGTTTTAAGACTATGATAAAAATTATTTTTATCCTTGTATGTTTTAGTTCGATAACTTTGAAATAAAAACTTTTTACAATGATATTTATATAAAAAAAATAATAAGAAATATTGCTTTAGGATACATGTCATCATTGCACCAAAAGACAAAAAATTAGTATAACATTGTATCAAATACAATTTTATTTTTTTGTGTCATCACCACCTCAATTTCCTATGTATGGATACTATTTAGTAAAATAGTAGTATTATAAAACTACTGGGACTTGTATAGAAAATAACTATTATCTCTTTAGAACTCTAGAAGTTCAGTCATTCTCAACACAACAACGACAGTATGGTATTTTTGGTGTAGAGTATATTTTTAAAATAATTTTTTATTAAATTTATATTTATTTATTTATTTATTACATTAGCGTATTAAAATTATAAAAAAATATATTCATGTGATGTTTAATTATTATCCCAATATAGAAGAGACTTGATCCTCTTTTTCCGTAACCTAAACTTTGGTTAAAATCAACTTTTTTAAAATTTACAATTATAATAATAATTATTTTTATTAATATACTGAAGCTGACTTGGGCCTTGCATTGATCAATCTACAAGTTATGTTTTAAAACTATGATAATAATAATTTTTATCCCTATATTAACTCGAGTTGACCCTTCCAATTCATGATTTGGGTCTGATCTCCGGTTGACCCCAAATAAAATTTAGAAAATATAACAATTTATTCTTATATTGATTAATTTGACATGTGACACGAGTCTTGCCCTAGGTCGATCCTTGAGTTGTGTGGTTAAAATTATGATAACAATCGCTTTTTGTTTATTTTGTTGATTAGGGTTGGCCAATGAACAGCACCATTTCTGACTTTGACTTTATCTCGGGCTGACATTAAAATTGAGTCTTAAAATTATAATAATAATTGTTTATATTCTTACCCTAACTAGAATCAACCTGACTTGTGATCCGGGTTTGTTTTGATTTGCTATTGAGTTGAGTTTTAAGACTATGATAAAAATTATTTTTATCCTTGTATGTTTTAGTTCGATAACTTTGAAATAAAAACTTTTTACAATGATATTTATATAAAAAAAATAATAAGAAATATTGCTTTAGGATACATGTCATCATTGCACCAAAAGACAAAAAATTAGTATAACATTGTATCAAATACAATTTTATTTTTTTGTGTCATCACCACCTCAATTTCCTATGTATGGATACTATTTAGTAAAATAGTAGTATTATAAAAAGTAGTAAAATTAAAAAAAGAAGAAGACAAATCTAGTAAAAAAAGATAAAAGAGTCAAATTCAAAAAATGGACTCTTCATTAGATTTGATTAGCTAGTCCTCATCAAGAGTAAAATCGAGCAAATTTTGAACCCATAGGGATGGAATAAATCATGGATGAAACCATAGAGGTTAAGATGCGTATTTCTTCTTCTTCTTTTCAATCCCCGTGGACTCCTTTTTAGAGTTTCGATCTTGTATCTTGGACTATGATGTAGTTTGTCGATGGTTGGTCGCCCATGGAGGGACTGTTTGGTGAGCGGGCTTTCAATGGAATGTTGAAGCGACGGGCCGGCCAATTCCCGATGCAAGAGGTGTTGGGCCAAAGTGTAACTGAACATAACAGTACACACGCCCAGGCGTTATTTTTTATTCACAAAAATATATAAATATTCCCAAATGTAATACAGATCCAGTGAGGGACAGTTTGTTTCATTGTTTTAAAATTTTAAAATTTTAATTTTATTTTTAATTTTATTTTTTGATCTTTTTAATTCATTTTTCATGTGCTGCTGATCAATTACGATATTAAAAAAAATAAAAAAATATTTTATTCTGATATAATTTTAAACAAAAAATACTTTTAATAAAAAAGATGACCGACTCATTTGTCTAGGATGTAGCCGACTGACCGAGCTCCACATGAATACAATTATCAAAAACCAACTTGACAAGATACAATTTTGCTTAATGGAGTTCGACCCGATAAGATAATGAACGAGCAAAAACTGCTTGCGAGATATCATTTGACCTGTTTATCCGGCATATAACCGGGTCCAAACTGAAGATCGAACTATTAGACCTTATAAAAATAGCATTACTTTTATCTCAAGTGTAGGACAAGATCAACCCTCGTAACTAATTTTTAATTGCATTGTACTGTTTCATCATTGATTCGTTCCCCTTTGGTAGATCTGCAATTTTGCAAGACTATAAATCAGTTTCCTTTAAAGAACAAATCTGATTACTATTGAAATTTCATAACGTGTATGAGATGTAATATAAAAACATAAACGGTCTGCTAATCGCGCCCATGGTGTTGATTAAACTGGTCGATTCAGAGCTACAAAATACAGTCTAATGCCGTTATGAGGCCCGTCAACTTTAAATAGAGCAATAATGGGTGGTCGTTGCCTTGAATATGTACCGGAATCAGCCATGAATTATTAGGAAAGTGCGATGAGAAATGCGTAATCTGCGACTGCTGACGGTGTGCTTTGCAGATTGCATTTATGGATTCTTCCAAGGCCGATTCGAACCAGTCAAAAAACTTCCCGAGTACCCAGATGTTATGTTGGTCATCTCACCGATCAATACATTTCTGTTAAATAAGATTTGAAGGCAATTGATCCACAGAAAGCTTCCTCTGGATCTAACAACTCCGTCAAATAAACACCAAATTACTCTCCATTCCACAAAACTAACAATCGGAAGGAGGAACATGAACACAAGAAATTCTTAACATCCGGTTTAGCTTTGCTGAAAATAAACAAATCATTATGTTTAATAATAATCTAACAATTTGATTAACATATAACTTTTACAAACTTTTTTAAACGGCAAGCGATTCCAGCCTTCATGTTATTGTAATTTACTAGAGGAAAGCGGCATCAATTGAATACAAAATTGTAGATGTTAAATCTAATTTAAATTTTAGAATGTAGTTCCCCGACGTCCAAATACAACACAAAAAGAAGCTCTGGATAGCGAGGGGAACATATGATTTACGCTTCACTAATATAAGCTTCAACTAATCAAAACTTAGTTTTAGCTTTTATATAGAACTGATGTGAAGCATCAGAGATTCGGTGACACAGAAACCAAAAACAGATTGAAAAAAAGAAGGCATTAAGAAGAACTCAGTCCCTTAGATGTTCATAAGAGTTGCGATCATGGCCGCAAGTCATTACAGGTCTGTATTGACTCATCACTGTTCTTTTAATGCTATAAATTCAATTTTTTTTTGAATAAAACAATTGAAAAATGGAATGTAGTTGCCCCAATTGCACTCCCAGAGCAACAAGATGAAGGGCTGTGGGAGAGATATTAAAAGAAGCAACACAAGTACTCTTGCTTCAAGGGAACGAGTCATACGGGAATTGAAAATCCACACTGACCAGATAATGAAGCCTTCTCATATTCATGAACATAAAAAAGATGGAAAAAAAGAAATTTCTTGTGGATCTGTTAAAATCAAAGAAGATCTTGAGTTTGATAGTCCTAAGCTAAAAGAGGATGAAGAACACAAACCCTATCGAGTTGTTGCAGTCGACTTTCATCGACGATGGGAAACCTTGTTTTATAGAGTGAGATGAAGGTATGAGAGACGGCTGATTTCCGGAATCTTTAGATAGGTGGTTCGTGGGTTTACCCTAATTTATTGCGGAAAGTACTGAATTGTCCTTACTGAATGGGCTTTGAAGTCTTAAAATGTTTATCGGATATTCGATTACGGGCTTTTCTTGTCCAGATAAGGCCCGGGGTTTCTAAATATGTGTGGACCACTGAGGGCCTTCAGTAGTAGTAGTACTAGTAATAGTCCAGGAAATGGGCTTTACGTTATCTGTTTGGATCGATTAGGCTTCATGCTCAAGTTCATCAGAACCTTCCTCGCTCTCTACAACCACTTTATCAGCATCAACAAACTTTGAGGCTCCGAAATTCGGTTCGCCTTTTTCTTCTTTATTGCTTTTTTTTTTAATGAGAAATACTGGAATAATCCATTTTCTTATATTCTAATATATTTTAACTGATAAAAATATATTGTACACTTTCTATGTATTTTTTTTACTCGGATAGAACTAGAGGTATAAATTAATAGGGATAACAATAGTTATTTGCTGACCAAATTTATTGATATTCGTATTCTAAATTTAGATATTTATAAATTATCGTCGAATCCTGGGAAACCATGTATATATCAATTATTAAATCATTATGTATTGCTAATGTTGAATAATAAAGCTATTTAAAAAAATATCTCACATTGTATAAACACAACTTGCTACTTGTGAATATAGAGTATATATATAGAGTTTTCCATCTCATATTAGAAAAATAAAACTTTCATCAAGTGTTTATATAATAAATATTGATATGAGAAGTAAGTAATGAGAAAAGGATAGTAGGTTCACGCGCATGAAGTTACACGAGATAATGCACATACTTTCTGGAACTTTTATCTTCAATATTAATTTATTGTTGACGATCCATAAAATATTTTAAAAATAAACTTAAATCACAATTTCAAACAAACATTTAAAATATATAAGTTTCCATTATAAACTAAATTCAATAAGGGAGCTATAAAAGGAGAAGGGATGAGCAAAATATGTACATGAACAGGCCATTAATACGAGAATAGAAGTAGTAAATCTTTTTTTTTATCAAAACCTTGAGAGCAAAATCAAAACTTATTTTGGCATCAGCAATCACCTCATCACGTCCTTGATACGACTATTCTTATTCCGGATATAATTATAGTCTTAAGCATTTCAAGGGCTCTTCTATTCTTGAAATAAGCAAGAGCTGGTACTCACTCGAACATCACCTTTTTCGATATGAATATTTCTCAATCAACATCAATCCATGCAAGCATAATTTTAATCGGTGAAGCAAGTTCGAGTACAAATAGTTATAGTTTTTTTCATGGAAATAGAAAATTATATAATTAAACATCCAACCAAGCTACTATGAAAAACAAACGAGTAGAGCTCGGTGAATGAAATTCGTAACGAGTGTCAGAATCGAACAAGTGTGGTCTGTGGCCGAATATGCTCGGTACGTGATCATGATTAATAAATTATTATGTGGGCAAGTGCCTAATAAAAATCATTTCCATGATAAGGGTCTAATCTACAATGTCACTCCGGGGTTGGCTCACACGTAACCTCTTCGCGTCGCCGCACAACGTCGCGTTTTCTGATTGGCGGTGGCCTGACGAACAGGACTTTATCAAAACTTGTGACCAATCATTTTTCCCATCGAGTTTTGATTCTCATATTTGTTTTTTCACGAAGCACCGGTTTGGCAACGTGGTGCGTTTCACGTTTGTCAAACGGGATGCCATTTTGATGTTTGGTAAAAATCAAACACTGTTTTGTTTTAATGGGTCCCACCCTATTTATACATCAGAACGGTGTTTTAAAAAAAACACCTCCAAGGTGCTTTTCAAACGCCGTTCCAAACCCCGTTTCGGGTTTTTATTATTTTTTAAAATGTTTTTTTATTAATAAATATATTAAAATAATATTTTTTATTTTTTAAAAAATATTTTTGATATTAGTACATGAAAATGATATTAAAACAATAAAAATATTTAATTTAATATATAAAAAAATAAAAATAAACAATCATTTTTTTAAAACACTTTTGAAATGAAAAGTCTTAAAAAAATTACAACTCAGGATTGAGGTTGTTTTGAAAATATTTTTCATTCAGAAATGTATTAAAATAATTTTTATTTTATTTTTTAAGAATTATTTTTGACATCAACACATGAAAATAATATAAAAAAACCAAAAATATTTAATTTAAAATAAAAATTCCCGTATGGATATTGTGCGCGAGAGCATTGCAAATAGTTTGATGGGAGAATGAAATTATGTTTCTATTTTATTTGAAGTATTCACATTAATATAAATTGTTATTTATTTTTAAATTTATTTGTAGAAGTTACATATATATATATATATATATATATATATATATATATATATATATATATATGGATGGATGGATGTATGGATGTATAAATGTGTGTGTATATTTCCATGCCCTTTTAAGTAATTTTACAAGTTAAAAGCAGTTTGTAAAGTTTGGAAACCAAACACCAAAAACTGTTTTTTCTTCAACCTCCAACTCAATCACAGTTTTAACCAAACACTTAACTGCTTTTTTTGAACCACAGAAAAAGCATTTTTTTTTAAACTCTATTTTTTTAACCTCAACCGCAATAATAACCGCAATACCAAACAGGCCCGAAGAAGGAAAATAACAGCTCGGTCAATTTTAGCCACGGAAACCCTTCGCCACGCTGCTTTTTTATTTTTGAATTCCATTTCGCCACCGTGAATTTTATTGTTATCCACTCAACACATGATTGTGCGTTGGCGATGAGACATTATTTTGAAAAGCTCGGATGTCAGCATCGCTTATGACTTTTTCTCTGATGTGATGCTTTACGTGGACGAGGTATTGATAAAGACAGGCGAACACTAGCATACAAGAAAACGAGTATCTCGCATCATCTCTTCTTTCTCCGAAGAGACAGATTGATAAAATAATGTTTTAAATAGTATAAATTTAGTTTATGTATAAGAATAAATGTTTTTTTTTAAACAAATAGTTTAATGTTTTACTTATAAGTCCCTTTAAACATGTAAAACAGACATTAGAAATCTACATTGGCTTTTCATTAAGGACATCCTTGAAGTTGATCTTTAAGATCATGTAAAGTCAATTATAGGGAGATGGACTCTCTCTTTTTCCCCATCTTATTATTGCAATAATTGAGATATTTTTTTTATTATTAACATAAATGTTTGGTCGGATTAGATTGCACGAGATGATTTCAGGCGGCTTCTCTTTTTCATGGGTCGTTGCGTTACACCGACTTTAGCTGGATAAGCCCTAGTACATGACCTGGCGTTGGGATACATCTCCTGGCTTGGTGAAAATATGAAAATCTCAAGAAAAAATAACGTGGATATATTTTTGGAATCTGATCATTTACAAGGTTCAGACAACAAGTGGCCAGTCAACGCCTCTTTCTATGTCATGATGACGCCGAGGGACCTGTCACATGTATTTAAATTTAGTTTGTTTTTAATAGTTTTTTTATTTAAAAATATATTAGAATGATATTTTTTAAAAAAATGTATTTTTGAAGTATATGAAAATAATATAAAAACACTAAAAAATCTAATTTAAAATAAAAAATAAATAAATATTTTTTAATTTTTTCAAAACTGTTTTTAAAACACAATACTAAATTAACATTCAAATAAGATGTGTTTTTTAAATTAGGATGAAAGACGTTTTTTATAATAGTTTGTTAGAAAGTATATTAATATTCTTTATTTTATATTAATATTATTAAAATCATATAAAATATTAAAAAAACTAGCTTAGAGTTTTTACAATAAAAAATACTTAACTTTGAAAAGCATTCAATAACATAAATAAAAGCACTAACATTTTGATTTTTGTTTTGTTCAAATTAATGGTTTTTATTGTTCGTTAGGTTTCTATTGACGTATGGATTGTGTAGATTGCAGGAGTCATATGCATAATTGAATTTATTTTTCATTCCATTTCGCTCTCCATTGAGTAGCTTATCCTACATGCAATAAAATGATTTTCTTAGACATTTGTTTTTTTTTGGCAAATTGAGATACTTTTACGTTTCTTTTTTCTTTTTAAAAAATAAAACTAAATTATTAAAGTTAATTAAATTTTTGTTTAGATGCAACAAAAACTTACCATCAGAAAACGTATTTTGTAGGTCCAGGTGAGCGTCTGACTATTCCAGACTCTTAGAAGGAGTACACGTTCTGACTCGAATTCAAAATTTATTTTGTAGATCGCAAGTCCTCTATTATTACGTCACGCCTATTGAAACATTAAAATTAATTAAATGGTTACATAGAAAAATGAAAGTGATAAGTTATAGATTTTTATCGATCTTGAATTCTTCACACCTCCATTGCAAATGTTTTTTTTATGGATATATGAGCAGCAATACTGGCCTAATCTGCTTGGTGTTCGACAAAACACCAAGGAACAAATCCATGTTTTATGGCCCTGCACACCCCAAATTCTCAAACATTAGAGCAACTCCAATGCCAGGAGTCATTTTGGAGATTCAAATTTTTAAAATAGTTTTTTGAATAGTGTATATATGGTTTTTTTTTTGTTGATGTGTGCTGCAATGGAAAAAACCATTTTGGAGAGCCATTTTTTTATATTATTTTAAATATAGTGTAATTATTTTGTATGTAGTTTAATTATGCAATTAATTATACAATTGATAGAAATAAGTTATATAATTAAATAATTGCTTTTAAAAAATCCTCCAACAATATAATTATTAATTTTGTATATAATTTTTTACTCTCTTATTGAGGTATTTTTAAATAAAAACAAAAACAAATATTTTTGATATAGTTAAATTATTTTCAAATATATATATATAAGGTGGCCCCAAGGTGGGGCCAAAATTTTCCCTTCTCTGCATGAGCTCCTACAAATAGTAGCTCATGCACAGGGTGCCATTTTTGGCTCTGGCGTAGTGCAAAATTTTAACCAAACATGCTAAGCAATTCGTTTTTTTTATTTTTACCTCTCCATATCCCTTCTCCGTTGCAGTTGTTCTTATCTTCAATTGTCAATAAAACTAGCTTTGATACGGTACGCGTAATCTTCTATCTTCAGCACTGTCCGCTCCGAACCAAATTATTGTTATTATTATCAATGAACATATAATAATTTGTTTTCGCTATTCATTTCTAGCAATGAAGATGTTTTTTCACTTTGATTTTCTCACACTCATCAGATTATTTTCTTTAATTTCTTTAAAAAAAAAATTATCCTTCAATATTATATTTGCTAGTTATTGAATTTTAAAATTATTTTGATTATCTTCTTATGGCATTTCTCGATCCTATGACCCGAGTCACGAGCTTTGTGGTTTACCTATGTTGATTTTATTTATTATTTATTAGTTTTTTTCTTAACTTTATCCTTTTAAATTGATTTGATTGAGAATTGAGTTTCATTATTAATATTTTTATTTTTTGTATATAGTATTATAATCTCATAACACAACTTACAAATTTTATGAATTAACCATGTTGACCTAAATTCGATATTTGCTCTTTTTTAAATTGAGTATTTTGTTTTTAATTTTTATAACATTAGGTTGATGGGTAATTCAACTTTATAATTGTTTTTTTTATTATTTTACAAAGTTATCTTGATCTTGTCACTTGAATTTGATAGGATAATCTGAGTTGACTTGGATCAATTTAATTCGTTAACATTGAGTTGATTAAAAATTAAACTTTATACTTTTTTAATTTGATTTTTATATGGTTATCACAATCTTATAACTTGGGTCACAATATAGGCTGGTTGACTTATGATATTTTTATTTTTTTAGTTGGTTTTCTTTTTCAATTTTATAATTTAATATTGAGTTAATTGAAAATTAGACTACATAGTTTATTTCATTTTGCATTCTATGAGGTTACAACAGCCTTATAACTCAATTCAAAGCTTTGGTTGATTGATTCAGGTGATTTTTTTTTGTTTTTAGTTGTTGTTTTTTTATTATCCTACAACATTGTGTTGATTGAGAATTGAACTTCATAATTAGTTTCAATATACTTTCTATGAAGTTATCATGATCTTATAATTCATATTTGGCAAGTTAACCCGGTTTGACCCAATTCATTTTTTTAGTTGAATTTTGTTTCAATTACATCTTTTAATTATGTTTTGATTGAGAATTGAGTATAATAACTCTTATTTTTTTTATATTTCTATTAAGTTTTCAGGATCTTATAATCCAAGTAACAAAATTATCAGGTTAACCCGAGTTAATATGATTCGATGTAATATATTGTTATTTTATAATTTAATAAAGTTTTATATTTCTATTAAGTTTTCAGGATCTTATAATCCAAGTAACAAAATTATCAGGTTAACCCGAGTTAATATGATTCGATGTAATATATTGTTATTTTATAATTTAATAAAAGATATCATCTTGATTTATTTAGTCAAATTATATTTTTTATGGCTATTCGGGCTAGTTTTGAATTCATCAAGTCAACTGGATCATATCAGATTAATTCTCATATAGTTAGTTTTTTTAATATTTTCTTATGTTGAAAAGAAATTTGATTTATCTTAGCATGTTGAATCCAACAAAATTGAAATCATCTTAATTGTGTGTTCAATTTAGTCATGAGGACTTTTTGAAAAGCGATGACAAAATATTTTACACATATAGCAATGTTATTGAATAAACCTCTAATATGTTCTCTTTGACTCATATGAACCTAATAAGGTAAATTTCTGTATGTTTAACAAAAAATGTAAGATTGGTTGCTAATGTGTTATCAATAAATAGTTTTAACAACATGTCATGGAAACCTTTTAGCTTGTTCTCCTAATAATATGGTGTATTGATGCATTTGGTGGAAGGTAATGTGAGGAAGTTTTGTTAATTTTGAATTTAGAAGAAAGAAACATTAACCACACACCACTTATCGGAACTCATTAATGTGTGCGTGTGTGTATTGAGTTTCCTAACTATTACAAATATAACAAAAACAATAAAACAAAATTATTCAAGAGTTCCTAGAGTCCTGTTAGACAATCTAAAGTTATTTACTGATTTATTACCTGAAGATTTGGTATCATTTAGCTTTGGATAATTTTTAAAGATTGAGTTGTTGTAAACCATAAGTCGTCCAATTGTCTAACTTCAATGGTAATCCATATGAACTACCAATGAGAAATCTCTTAAATCCTTATTTAAAAGAGAGACATTGTTATAAATAAAGTGCTAGCCCTAATTTTGTGTTTTTATAGTTTTTTTTTGTCTAACAATAATAACTCTTATTCTTTAAAAATAAGAGATATAACTTACTGTTAGAAAGAAATATGAAAAAACCCTATAATTAGAAAAATATCAATTTGATCTCTGAATAATATCCATATATTAATTCAGGATAATTTTAGAAATAACTCAATCGAGTTCTACTTGATTTTTCTAGGTATTAAAATATAATCATTGAATTAATTATGTTCCAGTCCTTCATTTCTAAAATATATTTTAATCAAGTCATACTTCATTAAATCATCCCAATTTAATTTATGAATAATGATTCTTAATGTGTGTGTCCCATTAGGTTTCTAATATATTGATCTAAATATAAATTATAATTATAATTAAATAGAATTAAATAAATTCAACAATTTGATTTATTATAAACTCGATAATTAATTAATTTGTATTTAAAGATCAAGTGTATCGTCTAACAACTTATCATAATCCCTCAAATACTAGAAAGTCATGAGTTGTTTGACTTTAACCTTTCAATGATCGGTTTCTCAATGTAATTAATATTTTTTCATCAATAATATTCCAATTTATTATTAAAACATGGAGTATGTCTCTCATTTTAATCATGTTTGTTTTTTTACATAATAATTATTAATCATTTGAGTAAGATTTGAAACGCTTTCCAAATCTCATTTCACATTGACCAATGATTTCTCAATCAAGACTATTTGAAAATATATGAAATATATTTTTTAATTCTTTTAGGGTGATGGGTCCTCTACTGATCACCCAAGTACCATCATATAGTTCATGTTATATCCAATATCAATTTTTTTTATCTCAATTAAGATGACATATAACATGATCCAAAGCATAACATTATTTATATAAGATAACTTAGTGATACGAAGTCTAATAATAACTTACAAAACCATCATGTGGGCCTTTCCATAAATATGAAATTCCCATGCAAGTCAGTTTAATTTACATGTCCTATAACAAACACATACATATTAGGTATAGTTATTTCTTGTACCACAACTTATGAGATAACTTCTTATTTTCATACAAAAAAACATAATATTTATTAATCCTTACAACTCTAATGAATGTTCATTATTTAAGAGAGCATCGACCAAGAATAATTTAGAAACAATGTTTTGATGCAATAAAAATCTTATAATTATAACAACTTTATAATTTTCTTTGCATAATATTTTTAGCTCGTGAACTTTATCTCTACTCTAGATTCATTAATATAATATTATATATGTATTAAAGTTAAAGTAAGCTTTTATTAATAATAAATAAATATTAATATAAATATAATACCACGTCTAACCAACCAATTAACTATATAGCATATTAAAATAACATTGCATATATATATATATAAAAGGACCTTAAGAACTGCCTTCTCCATTTTATTACCATGTTCTTTATATACTTCTAAAAAAAACCCTATATTCACCACCATTTTAGCTCAAATACATTTAAGCTTTATACCAATTTCTCTTTCAACTATGACATGGATACCTTTAAACAAACCAATAAACTTATATTTAGATTTCAAGCTAATGCCCTGAGTTTTTCAAGAATAATCATTAATAAACTATCAAGTTATAATGCACCTCTAAAAAACTTATTAGTTATGGAGCAAATATCGGTATAAATCAAATTAAAAATATATGATCTTATATTTAAAGGTGATATTTAGAATGTGACTCTATATTGTTTACTAACTAAACAATAAATACAAGTATTCAAGTTCATACCTTTTAAGAAAGATGATTCTTCTTAGAAATGATGTCAAGATCTTTCTCACTCAAGTGTCTAATCTACTCATGCTACAAATCAATAGAAGAGACTTTAATTGCATTCATATCCTATTTAATCACTTTATCTTATAACATGTATTGACTCGTCTTCATCATTTCAATAAAAAAATTAAAGAATTTTTGGAGGGATTCCATTTACATATCCAAAGTGACAATGATAACCTTCTTCATCAAAAGTACATGTGGAGATCAAGTGTAGGTGCATATTAGTCACATACC
The DNA here is from genome assembly GCA_025169955.1 of Salix arbutifolia. NCBI lineage: Eukaryota > Viridiplantae > Streptophyta > Magnoliopsida > Malpighiales > Salicaceae > Salix > Salix arbutifolia. The sequence continues at coordinate 16,504,151 of CM045917.1, read as the reverse complement.
AAGCATCTTTAACTAACAACTTGCACCTAATATTGGTTTATATATATATATATTTCTCACAATATTTTCCATTCTAACTTCATCAAAATCACATTATAGGATGTGAAAAAATCTTGTCAAGGTGTAATATGGTAAGAAACAATTGAATTTGTAACTCAGGTGGTATCCTAATATACAAAATTAACACAATCATCATACAAAATGACAACATCACTTTAAAATAAAATTATAATTGTTCCATTCTCTTCATTCTTGTTTTCTCCTTTACCTTTTTTTTAATCTCTTTTGTATATTTTGCAACCCTTTTGAATATTATCAAGTTTGTCACAATAATAAAATTTTATTTTTTTTCTCATTTGAGACCTATATATTGTCTTCTTTATACCTTTTCTACTATCAGATTCTCTCTCTTGCTTATAATGTTGTGGAAATCTACTTTAACCTATCATCTTAATTTTTTTATGACAAAATAATCAACTCATAAACCTATAAACTTCCATCTAATTATCCAAAATAAAGATCAACATGTATAGAACCTGATTTTAAAATCTTAGCTCGATCTATTAATGAACGAGTTAGAAATCAAAAAACGAATACATGTTGCACTCTTGTCTTCTTTTGGTTTTTCACTTCTTAATTACATTGTGCATAACAATGAATTTTTAAATTTATATTAGAGGAGGCTAACATTATACACTTAAGTGCCTTCTTATTTTCTTCTATTAAAATGTGATGGTCTCGTTGTCACATGATGTGGATGCGTACCACACATAACAAAGAAATTGTGTAAACTATATGTTTGAAATTGATAATTTTTTTTAAAATAAAATTATAGATATTGACACATCTATTTCTATTTTGTAAATGAGTTGTGAGGTTATCAAGTGGAAATTTAAATATTTAAATTGTCCCTGTTTGCCATGGTGTGATTATATGGACCGTACTTTTTTTTAAAATTATATGTAGCCATCGACGTATTGAAATTCACGATCTAAAATTAGCCCCGGACTACCAAAAAAACAGTTGCAAGTTGCTACCATTAACGAGGTAAGGTTGAAATAAGGCCACGGGGTTGCATCAACTTATGACTCGGTCCTTAATCACCATGATACATAATTAATTAGCCTTATAGTACGAAAATAAATATATAGTTTTTGACCGCCCGCCCTTCTTCAATTTAATAATTCTTCTCTAGAAACGTCGCCGTCTTTCCTAATAAAATGCTCTCATTTTTTCCAAAACACAAATGGACAAAATTTATTGATTGCAAGAACTCCATTATAAATGGATTTTAAAAATATGGATTAAAGTTTCTGCAAATACGAAGGGCAAATAATGTGAACATGGAAAGATTTACTTCCATTGGTCAGTTTAGTGAATGTGATTGAAATTGTTTTTAAAAATATTTTTTATTTATAAATGTATCAAAATAATATATATTTTTAATTTTTTTAAAATTATTTTTCAAACAAAACATAAAAATAATCTAAAAATATCAAAAAAAATTAATTCAAAACATATATATATACTTTTATTTTAAAAAATATTTTTAAAACAAAAAAAAAACCACTCCTCGGAGCCAATAGCTCTCCCTTTGGCTTGGTGGGTGTGAGAATAAAGAGCACCCACGTCTTTTTCAAAGTTTTGCGTTTCGAGGACTTGAAGAGTTATTCTTATCTTTGCTGTGATTACAATCAACTTTGACGAAAATCTATTGGTGGATGTGGGTTTTAATTTGCCAATCCGCAGCCAGTTGATTTATATTTTATTAATTAACATAAACTAAATAAATGAGAAGGGAGATTTAATGTTCTATATCCTCTCAACTTGAACATTGCTTTGTTTGTTTTTCTTATCAAAGGTTTTTTTTATTATTATATTTTAATTTTTTTTTCCATCTCATCTCATCTCATCATCTGATTACGATTTTAAAAAAATTAGTAGATATTTTTTTTTAAAACTTTATCTTAGATTTTATATGTTTTTTATTGGTAATACTAGGATTTCTTTTTATATTAAAAAATTGAGCAACGAACTAGTGATTACAAATACTTTGCTAATCACTCTTCTTAGAAAATATTAAAACAAGATGACTAAAGTTGGGATGGTTGACGGGCTTCTAATTCTTTTTAATTAAATTGAAAATTTTAATTAGATGTTAGAAATAGAATTAGAAACATCGATAGAAAGATTAAAACATGAGTTTTTGATATTATGAAGGTAAAGATGTTGGTAATACTCGGCATTCATAAAACATTTTATGAAAAAAATCATTTTACTAAATTAATTTCAATCAATGAATACAATTTCAAATTTATAAATAATGAGACTTCTATAACCATAATGTCAATGATAAAATCGTCAATGAAAATTCTATTGTTTGAATGAAGTCAAGTTTCCAAACATTCTACATAGAAACCTATGATCAATTCATGGTTCAGAAGATTTAAGGTTAATACTAATTTAAATATATTTTTTTCTATATTAATTCAATTAGTTTATTAACTTATTAATGAAAAGTTTCTTGTACAAACACTAACTAAAGGAAAAAAATTGAATGAGATAGAGCCCACAATGTTATTGCAATGAGGGTTTGGAAACATCAAGATACATCTAGGTAAGATTGAATTCAAGATAAAATCTTTTAATCCTTTCATTTAATTTTATTATTCTTTTACTAATAGCTGATTTATTTGTACCATACAGGCTTCGTGATTTTTTCTACAAGAAGCAACAAAAGCCAAAAATATGTGAAAGAAATAGAGTTTCGAGGTAAAAAGAGATGATAATGTGAAAGTATTTAGATTGTCGTGCATCTTAGAGATCATGTGGGAAGAATATATTCATCATGTGATGTCAAAACATTTCATGTTGTTGTAAAACTTACAATAAATATTTCAAAAGACTATCCCACATTGGTAAAACACAAAAGATCCCTTGAGTGTAAAGAGTATATATAGGGCCTACTATCCCACATTGGATAAAGAAGACTTTCATCAAGTGTTTATATACTAAAAATTGAGATGGGGGTAGTAACTAACAAAGGAAATAAAAGTGAGCTCGCGCATATGAGGATGAATTGAGTAAGAGGAAAACCTTCGATTCACCTCCCCTGCGCGCGAGGCAACGCCCATACTCTCTGAAATCTTTTTGTTAAAATTATTTTGATGACCCTTAAACTGAAAACATTAAATTTGTAACCATTGAAAATTATTTCTAACAGTTACAAATTTCAAAGCAATTTCGGTAACAGCTATATTTATATTGTAACAACCACTTTAAATTTTATAAATTAAATATAGCATAACTGTTATATTATAGTAGCCTATAAATACTATGCAGATTTTTCAAACATTACACCCGAAAAATCTACTTCTCTTCTTTTTCTAATTTGCTGGTTCTCTCTTCTCTTGTTTCTTCGCTGTTTTTATGTTCCCTCTTTGTTTGAGGAAGAGCTTGTTGAATCCTGGAGGATACCTTATTTTGTTGGGGAAATATCCTTAAGGACAGTGCACAGCACGCCTCAAGTTAATTGTTTTTCGTTCCTTATATTTCATTATTTACACAACACATGCAACAACCACATTCCTATATAGAGAACCAGAGCATTCGTGTTCATGGTTCTCCATTCGTTTCACTTGCGAAACAGATGAAAAGATTCTTTTTAATTCCATCCATGCTTTTTCTTTGTTGTTTTTATAATTATATTTGACTGAAAATAATTTTCTCCTGCAGGCTATGGTTCTTGGCCATAACCTGATAAAGCTTTTTGTGGAAACATAAGTTCAAATTAATGACCATAAAAAAAGGTGCAACAACTAATGGATAGCCGAGCTATGTTGTATTCAATTAATTTTGAAAGTTATTATACTATTTAATTTTTAAACTTTTTTCCAAGACATATATAACAACTAGTTGAGAGAGAGATACACTGAAGATCATTCAACCCATTCATATCTCGATCTAGATTTGTAGTTGGCGTTAGGACCGTCTAGTTAGCCCGATAGAACCGAATGTATGTTGTATTTTATACTATGACTAAGAACTTGTAGATTTGTTCAGCTATTTGATGTTTGGAATCGATTTTGAGCACTCAAACTCCAGAGTTCAAGGCAATTTTAGACTTGTGAGTTGAAGTTGAGACGACATATCTTGTTGCTGATATAGAGGACTCAATGCAGAGATTTGAACCCCACCGATTGGTTAACAAAGATGAGATCACAAATATTTCTTCTTATTCGCCCCACAGTCCTAAGAAGACACACCATTTCTTTTTCTTATAATGTCTCTGTTTTAGATTAATTGTATTTGAGCTTATATATGTTTAAATTTATAATAAATACTTGGTTTTAATATTTATTTTATTTCTATCTAAAATATATATTTTTTAAAAATATATATATTATTTTACTTCATTATTGACGTGACATATTCTATAGAGTTGAGAATTTTTTTTTGTAAATATCATTGTCATTGCTTACTCTCCGAGGAAATAATAAACAGTTTATGTAAGAGTATATATCAAATTCATCAAAAGAAATACCAACACAAAAACAAATCACAATTGAAATTACATATAACTTTTTAATCGGTAACATGTTGTATTCATCAATGAAAACATGGATAAATAAAGATGTTCTTGGCATGCTTTTCTTGCCAGTAAACCTATCATCAGTAAAATTATCATGTCTATGGCCAATCGGTAAAACTAATATCATCTACCAACAGAAGATTACGTTGACAAATCTAATTTTTTTGCTATTTCAGACAGAATTAGTGATCATAACACGTTACTCTTTTGTGTTGGATGTATAACACCCGAATCACCATTGTTTTCTAATAGGAAACCTCCAAACGTTTGCAGTCAAATGTTGAATATGCAGGCGGGTGCTTAGATTCTTGAAAATCCAATTTAAAGAAGGTGGCAATGGATTAAGTATTTACAATTAACTGTTCATACTACAGCACCACCTCCTAATATCGTGGCAGAAATTATTAATTGCAATTGCGTTCTGCTATAAAAAGAAGTTTTTTTTTTATATATATATATATATATATATATAATGGCTGTTTCATTGTTTTTTCTCTTAGAAAATACTTCAAGTTGGATATATATATTATCATTAGCAGCATAATTTACGTTTTCTTTATCAATGAATTTGGTATCGGTTGATTTTTCAGAAGTTAGTTTTATTAATGTAAAAGTATTACTGTTTTAGAATAGGAAAAAAAAACTTAATTGATTAAATAAATAAAAAAAACAAACAAAAAGATATAATTTCAAAATAAAACATGATTAACTTCTAATTTAACAGCAAAATCAACACCCGACAACGTTTGCTGACGCAGCACTACCAATAAGAACCTCCTCCTTACCAAACTGGATAAGCCTCACTGTCTACGTCCTCAACAATCGGATTACCGATAAATAATACATCACTGTCAACACCCAACTAATTTTCACCACGTTGATACTTGCCCCCCCCCACCCTCATGAGTTTTTTTCCCGGCAATCGGTCTACCACTAAAATAAATATAAAAAAAATGAAATGAAAAAACGACGCCGCTAATAGGGTGGCGGATACTTCGATTTCCCCCTATAAATAGCGCCCAGGACAGGAGGGAACTTACACATTCAACAATAACAAAACAGCCTATTACACTACGGCTTATGGTTTCCTATTAACCCCATCACATTATCCCCCACTTCTTTGTTCGTGGTTTCAGATTTTATTCTCTCATCATTGGCTGATTCCATATTTATCTTCGATCTTTAGATATACTTAATCTGCTTTATCTTCTATATCGAACGTTTTGTTTTTGAAAAACAAAGAAGGATGTGTGGGATACTTGCTGTTTTGGGTTGCTCCGATGACTCTCAGGCCAAAAGGGTTCGAGTGCTTGAGCTCTCTCGCAGGCAATTCTCTCCCATTCATCTATCTCTTATATCTTCGACGCATTTTTCTGTTATTTCTATACAAAGATCCCTTGAGTACATTAATTGTTATATATTTTCAATGTTTATTCGATACTACCAGTGCTAGCTAGTTTAAAATGATTATCAATTCCATGGAAAGTTTTTTTCTTTAGTTCTCGTGGTTGAAACTGAAACACTGTTTTAGATTTATGGACGTGGGGCCAAATGTCAGCATGAAAATATTAAAAATGAGAAGGGACCTAAATTAATTAGGATCCATGAATATCTTCTGTTAATCACGATGAAGGACTGTGAGTTCATATTTATTTTGCTTAACTTTATAGTGATATGGGACTGTAGAGGATGGTGGACGAAATTTCTTATTTTTTATTTTTAATACAGCAGTGTCATTAACTGATGTTGTACAACTTTGTTATTGACTGTAACAGATTGAAGCACCGTGGTCCAGATTGGAGTGGGCTCTATCAGCACGGTGACTTCTACTTGTCTCATCAAAGGCTAGCCATTATCGACCCGGCTTCTGGTGATCAGCCTCTCTTTAATGAAGACCAAGCCATCGTTGTCACGGTTGGCTTTTATTCTAATTCCCTCCAATATAGTTTGGATATACTGTTGCTTTGTAGTTTTTAATATTTTTTTGGCTGTAGAGTACAGTTTGGTTTTTGTTACAGGAGATTAATTTGGCTCGAAATTTCAATTAAAATTGTTTTGAGTTTTCTGTGGATTTTGATGAACCATTACTGGTGTTGAAAATAGGTGAATGGAGAGATTTACAATCATGTAGAACTGAGGAAGAGCTTGCCAAATCACAAGTTTCGAACAGGCAGTGACTGTGATGTTATCGCCCATTTGGTTAGTTGTGTTAACAAATTTGATGAAAGGATTGATATTGATATGTAGAATGGAAGTAGTTGTAGTTCATGATTCTAATAAGTAATCATGTTTTTGTACGTGTTTGCATATAGTACGAGGAACATGGTGAGAATTTTGTGAGCATGTTGGATGGGATGTTTTCATTTGTTCTGCTGGATACTCGTGACAACAGTTTCATTGTCGCCCGAGACGCCATTGGGATCACCTCCCTCTACATTGGCTGGGGACTTGATGGTAAACGATTGTCTGATTCTTTTTTTCACGTCTGGTTATTATGTCCAATGGGCTGGATTTGATTTGATGACTTTACTCCGTTCTTTCGATATTTCAGGGTCTATATGGATTTCGTCGGAATTGAAAGGTCTGAATGATGACTGTGAACATTTTGAGTGCTTTCCACCTGGTCATTTATACTCGAGCAAAAACGGTGGATTGAGGCGTTGGTATAATCCTCTTTGGTTCTCGGAGGCTATTCCCTCGACCCCATATGACCCACTTGCTCTGAGAAGGGCATTTGAAAAGGTAACAAGCATAATTGGGCTCACTGGAAGCTGCTGTGCTAGTGGTTCTTAACGTTAAAATTAACAAAACGGGAATTATGGTCTCATGTGCTATATGTGATGTATGCAGGCTGTGATTAAGAGGTTAATGACTGATGTTCCTTTTGGAGTGCTTTTATCCGGGGGACTAGATTCATCATTGGTTGCTTCTGTAACTGCTCGCCATTTGGCAGGCACGGAGGCTGCCAGACAATGGGGGGCACAACTCCATTCCTTCTGTGTAGGCCTAGAGGTGAGAGTAAATTCTTGTAAGAAACGCCGAATATAGGTCTTGAGGATTTTCATTCAGTCCTTGATTTTGGGTCTCATTTGTTTGAGCAGAACTCTCCTGATCTGAAGGCTGCTAAAGAAGTTGCAGATTATTTAGGCACCGTCCACCATGAATTTTACTTCACAGTCCAGGTATGAAAAACAAGCAATTTTTTTTAACTCAAATCCGTGCTAACATTCTATGACTATCCAAAGGTATAAACTGTGTTTTTTGGGGTTGCGACAGGATGGTATTGATGCCATTGAAGATGTCATATACCATGTTGAAACTTATGATGTTACAACCATCAGAGCAAGCACCCCTATGTTCCTTATGGCTCGGAAGATCAAGGCGCTAGGAGTGAAGATGGTTATTTCCGGTGAAGGTGCCGATGAGATTTTTGGTGGGTATTTGTACTTTCACAAGGCACCTAACAAGGAAGAGTTCCACGGAGAAACATGTCGAAAGGTAAATTTATGCATTTACCAGTCTTCTCTGTTGGAACATGGAGACATAACAGCGAAGAGTTCTGATCTATTATGTTGTCTGTATTTAGATAAAAGCCCTTCATCAATATGACTGCTTGAGAGCTAACAAATCAACATCTGCATGGGGTCTAGAAGCCCGTGTCCCCTTCCTGGACAAGGATTTTATTAATATTGCAATGGCCATTGATCCTGAATGGAAGATGGTAAGAAACCTTGTTCGGATTTTATTAACACGTAGCGTGAATTATTGCCTTGTGTAGATTTTGAACTGTTTTAATGGTGTTCTCTATACCTGTCCGTCGATTTTAGATCCAACTTGGAGAAGGACGTATGGAGAAATGGGTTCTTAGGAGAGCCTTTGACGACGAGGAGAATCCTTATCTGCCAAAGGTCCGTATGATAATTGTCTTCCTATACCTCCACCAGCACGTTAATTCCTTAAAATTAACAATTCCAATCTGTTTTTCTGCAGCATATTCTGTACAGGCAGAAAGAGCAGTTTAGTGATGGCGTTGGCTATAGCTGGATTGATGGCCTCAAAGCTCATGCTGCCCTACATGTACCTATTTGAGTTTAAAATTTTGTTTTGCATCCTTTTGTCGAATTTGTATTATGTTTCTGATTGGAAGCTCATGCTGCTGAAATAATATCTTCAGGTGAACGACAAGATGATGCAAAATGCTAAGCACATCTTTCGACACAACACCCCTACCACCAAAGAGGCCTATTACTACAGGATGATTTTTGAGAGGTTCTTCCCCCAGGTAACCCGATGAAACCTCCCACAGTCCATCCCAGTAAAAGGATGAGTTATGCCAGTGGTTTCAATACTAATTTAATCACCGCACTACCCTTTGTTTGCAGAACTCGGCGACGCTGACTGTTCCCGGAGGACCCAGTGTGGCATGCAGCACAGCTAAAGCTGTTGAATGGGATGCTGCGTGGTCCAACAATCTCGATCCTTCCGGCCGTGCTGCGTCGGGTGTGCATCTTTCTGGTTATGAGCAGCAGGCAGTTCTTGCCAGTGCAGGAGTGGTGCCACCTGAGATTCTTGTCGATCTTCCTCGAATGATGAATGTTGCGGCTCCAGGAGTTGCAATCCAGAGTTAGTGTCTGTTGGAGGGCTGAAGTATCGGTGAATTTGATATCAGAGCTTTTGTCAGTATTTAAACTTCAGTTGCCTTGTAGAAATCTTATAGGTTATGTGTAGAAGTTACGAATAATAATCTGTGGTCGTTTGTAGTCGTGTCTGTACCTTGTGGTTTTTCTACAAGGTAATTCAAGTCTGCAAATAATAATCTGTTGCTGTTTGAAGTTTTAATGCAGCCTTTCCTCTGCTTTCCTTACTTCATAGACGAATCCTTTCTTCTTATTTTCTCATTTCTTAGTTGTAGTGTAGAATTTTCGGTGCCCAATTTTACCATGGGATCCGAGGGACAACGGCTTTAAAATACAGAAAACATTTAATCTCATAATTTGTTCCAAGCTAATACTAAGATCATCACTTACGAGAGAGGTGTCGCCTAAAGCACCCGAAGTTATGATCGAAAGCTTTCCCATTTCTGCAGACCAGAGATTAGATCTCATACTTTTAATCCAGTGCAAGTGCTATTCAGAACCCATGATCTCTATCACATACATCTTTTCACTTCATCCCACAGCCCGAAATCTAATCCAAGTCCTTGAACCATCCATAAAGAGAAAGGAGTTCATCATCTGGTCGAAGGTCTCTTGATCTCGACCTGGATTTTAAAGCTTAACTTCCGCACACATCACCAAGAGAGAATAAAAAGAGAAGAAGGTATAGATCGACTGAACAAATCAGCCAAGTGCGCTCCACATTACTTGATAGAGAAACAAGTTATCTTGTTTCTCGTGGCAAACAATATCATTAATTTACAAGATCGACTAATTGTAACATATATATTCTACAGCTTGAGCTTATTCTAAAGATCAATACAACAATAGAAGACAGATGGGGTCGCAAACGATCCATCTCTCCGAACACGAATATCATTTGAATTAGACCTAAAAGAGCAGGGCAGTGTAGAGCAATTGATTCCAAGTATCGGGCAGTCCAGGAAGGCACCAGTGGCTACAATCCGCAGATCGACCAGGATTGGCCCTCTGCTGGGGGTTCAAGTCGCCACTGTAAATTGAAGGATGCCCATCTTTTCTCAACTCCGAGAGCGTTGTGATGTCCAGCAAATATGCAGGATTCTGCATGCCCCTGATCACGCGATCCACAACCCTCATTTGATCAGGGTATTCTCCGGGATATGTTGATCCACTCACAGGCGTAGTCTCGCCATAGCAATTTTTCGTTGTTGCTGTAGTCGTGCCCGCGCTCCATTCACTAGGACTGTCAAATATCAGAAATCAAAATGCTTTACTACTGATTTCCAGCTTGCTAGAGTAATGCTTAATTGTTTTGAAGTTAATTACATGCATGATCCTGTTGAACAAGGATCAATGCGAATGCCACGAGAAAAGGATGAAATTTCTTACCACCGACAAAAGATCGGTGTTCATTCTCAGGTTTATAAGAGAACAAGATCACATGTGGTAAGATTGTAGAAGTCTGTCGGTAGTTTTGGCTTCACTTGGATCATATGTCGGTATGATCCTTTCCCCTGATCACTGTGCCTCGACAGCTGAAATAACTGGGTTCTACTTTAACAGGCTTCAAGGCTCCAAAAAGTTTCGTGTGATTCATATTTTTTCATGTCAAGTTCATAGTTTGAATCTGGAGGGAGTTTTCATCGACTTGTACCTGCCGGCGCACATCGCATTGGATTGGATTGCAACATGGGTGTTGTTACTGTAACTAATTATATTTTTGTACTCCATTTTTTTTCTTTTTTTGTAGCCAATATTATTATTTTTAACATTGCACGTTCTTCTGTAGCCCACCTCAGTTATATCAACTTCGCAACATTCATTTTAATTGCTTTAAATGACCATGTCAGGGAAGCACCAAACAATTGCAACTTGCAGGATGCTCTTTTACTTTAGGGGTGATTGTCATTTTGTTTTAAAAATATTTTTAAAACAAATTAAATTTTTTTATTTTAATATTTTTTAAATCATTTTGATGTGATGATATCTAAAATAATTTTTTAAAAATAAAAAAATTATTTTAATACATTTATAAATATAAAAACAAGTTCAAAAATGTGATTAAGATTACTTTTGAAAATGATTTTTATTTAAAAAATATTAAAATGTTGTTTATTTGTTTTTTAAAAATTATTTTTTGATATTAATATATTAAAATAATATAAAAACATCGAAAATAAATTTAATTTAGAGTAAAAAATAAAAATATATATTTTATTTTTTTGAAAACATTTTTAAAACGATAAACACCCCTACTCTTAAATCTATTCAACGGACCCACCTGAAGTCGAGTTGGATCCATCATGCTCCTTACTAACACCGCGAATTACAGCTAAGACTGGACCGAACTTTTAGTGCTTAGAGCCATAAGACTAACAACCCCAAACACAATAATGGAGCATGGATTGGCACCCAAATCAAATTATATGAGAGAGAGAGAGAGAGAGAGAGAGAGAGAGAGAGAGATACTTGTAATGCGTGGGAGAGATGGACTGGAAAAAAACTCGGGTTCTTGCGTCAATATTGGCGTCCACCCATTTAGCCCATGTTCTTAGACCTTTTTGCAAAGCAACCAAACGATCCATATCTTGGTAATATGTCCCTCCTGATTCCATGTAATCCCATCTGTCGATTTTCAAATCACCCCAACACGAGTTCGATTAAATAAATCGAATTAGAATTACCTCATTTCTGCTATAAACTGGACAGGTGCAATGCTATTCTTACCCTTGGAGAGATCCTTTGTGATTCCACCAGTGACCGGTGTTGAACACCAGCACATCGGCATTTCTCCAGGCGTTGGCATTTCCGGAAATTTCCTCCAGCCTCAGTACTCTCTTCCCTTGTACCAAATCTATGTCCACCAAGTATGGAGCTTTATAAAATGAAATAGTCGCATCATAATCCTGCACAACACAAAACCCAGAATCGGAAACTCGTATAATTTCATTAAAAATCTCCTTTTGTCGGTCATAATAGACAGCGTATGCATTGCAACTGCCAACTTGGCATCAACAGTGCTAAAGCACACCAACATGGTTTGGGGGTCCTCGCCATATCTGACTTTTCATTCTGTTTAAATCACTGTAATTGTAGCTGTCCCATTTTGAGTAAAATTCAATCATTACCCTGTGATAGACATTACTGGATGCGTGACAGCCACACCTATTTATATTTATTTATTTTTTTCACCGAAACTTGTACATTTCGAGGATGGATTTTGAAAAACAATGAAGAGGGTAGTAAATCTGGTGATATTTTCTCCTCTTTTTGTGTGAGAATTTTTTTTTCTTCTTCTTCTATTCATTGACATTATAATATGATATTGAGAAGATGAAAATGACGCTATGTGACCAAGTTCATAAACAAATCCCAGTTTGTCAAGGATATAACAAGTCCAAGCAAAAGAAAAAAAACACTGCTTTCATAAAAAAAAAAAATTATGTGCCTCTGTTGGTGGGATTAGGATGGTGAAAAGATTCCAGCAAATACAGCATTTTTCCGTGTTCATATTGCGGCCTTGTAGACCGCACGTAACGACAAGCATTGAAATCATATCAATACGTATTTCCAGTCCAGTGCCAGTGGTGGCTATTTGAAAGCTGAAACTGGGGAACTTACCAAGAACTTGAAGAATGAAAAGGGGTCTCCTCTGCTCATTTGTGTCGAAGCTCGAGGCACCGACGATGAAATCATGCAAATCAAAGACTCCCATTGATTCCGTCCTAGTGAGTCCCCCACAAACATTATGCTTTTCCCTCTCATTTTTAGCAAGAATTCAAGCCCATTGAATCTATACCAGCGAAAAACCAAACATAAGTCCACAATTGTTTTCACAACACTAAAAGAGTAAAGCGGAAAAAAAAACCCAAAAGAATTTAGCGGCAGCTGATGTTGTCTGTTACCTTGGGAGCTCACAATTGAGAGGTTGCCATCTATACTTAAGATATTCAGAGTCAGGCCTACCATACATCTGACAATTGAACTCGGCGTCAATAATGGCTGGACAATTAGAAGATTCGTACAAGGGGTATGATTCATCACGAACCCAAGCGCCAACAAACAATGCACAAGTGCTTTGATTACTTGGCAGCATTGGCCTGCTATGGTGGTAGTTTTTATGGTGGTTTCTCATGCTCATTATCACAGCTGAAGTTGCAATCTTGGTTTGAAGCAAAACCAAGAAAAAAATTGCAAAACATGATGCTAATAGATTGCAAGAGGGCTGGAAACAAGCTAGAGACATTCTTCGAGGAAGGAAGGGTGAGAGAAAAGTTGAAGGAGGCAACGCCGAAAAGCAGCTATAAAGGAAGGAAAGAGTGACGACTATTAAAAAAAACAAAAGAAAAGGTGTGGGAGATAGGCGGTAAATAGCTTGATATTTGCATAGAAAATTCCAAGTATAAGTTACAACGTTCATTTTATTTCGTAAGAATTTAGAATTCTATTCATTCTTTTAGATTTATAAAATATATTTTTCAGATTAGAGTTTTCTGTGCATGTGAAGGTAGCGGAGAGCCGGAGACGGGTTTACTAGGGTTAAATATTGGATTGTTGAAGGTTTTGATGTGGACTTATTTATGAACAGAGTTCTTTGATTCGATATCTGGGCCAATTTGTTCATCTGCAAGTTTTTTAATTTATTTATTTTGTCCGCAAATCAAGGGGTGTTCTTGGATCCACACTCGTATTTATGTGAAACTCTAGATATTGACTGCCTACACTTTCCTCGAAAAGTGGAAAGAAGCAACGAGAAAATATTACAAAGCAAAAAAGTAGTGAAAAATGCATGGCATGCACTGGTTCCTCTCCCTGTAGATGAAGATTGAAGAGGAGGCCAGTAAGAAATGGGGCCAAAAGGGTTTGGAACCGTTTGTTTTATCTTTTTTCTCGACTGCTTTGTGTTATTTGAGATAGACAACGAGGTGGGTGAGACCATCCCTATTGATTCAGAGACAAAAATAATCTGAAATACATTAAAAATAATAATAAAACTTTTAAAATACAATCTCAATCAACAATTAATTGCTAGTGTAAATCGCGGAGCCGCCCCGAAGTTTGAGATACTTGTATACATCTTCGACAGCAAAGAAAAGAATACTGTGGCTAACATATATTAAAAACAGATATTTTCCTTCCGAGCAAAGAATCAATCTTCCGAAAGTGAAATGTTCTTTGCTTTCTCCTCGGTGCACATACACGATAGCACCATTCGGTTTACTTCGAGCCCCTCTTTTTGGATACCTGTGGCGTGTTTCGAACCATATTTTATCAACCCCATTGCATGAGTCTGAGTTTTATGCAAACGTTTGTCCCTTCCAGTAGCTACTACGTTGCCGTTGGGATCATCTTCACTCGGCAATAATTATAAATAATAAAGTGGAATGATATGAGAAGGGAGCTATCCTGCCAATTATAGCTGTGGATGTTTAGTTAATAACTCGATTGGGGCGTCCATGGCCACGTGTGTTAAATTTATAATTTGATTGTGATATTAGGTAATTTTGTTGAAAGCCCGTTAAATAAAACTATAAAACTTAATTATCAAATAACCGATATAAAAAAAAATATATTTTAAAAAAAAAAGACTTAGTTCAAACTAAATGAACCCGCTAACTTTACAACTATGGACATAAGATTAAGATAATTCTATCAAAAATAAAGCAAAAAAAACAAATATCAACTCCGAATAAATTAAATACTAGAGGATAAAATTAAAAAAATATTTTTAAATCAAAAGGATCTTATTTGATAATACAACAAAATATAAATGAGAAAAAAGTCAATTTCTATGATAACTTTATAGAAAACAAGATGAAAAAAATAATCAAAAGTCAATTTCTAGTAAATAAAATGTTAAATGATGAAAATAATATGATGCAAAAAGAGATCAAAAAAAAAATAGCTTGTAGCTCCCTCAGATCAGCATGCAAAATCTATAGCTTGGTTGTGATATTAAAATTGATATAAATATAAAATGAAGCCAAATGACAAGAAATTAAAAAAAAATCAATAAGAAAGGAAAAGAAACAAGTATTAATAAATAAAAAATGAGGAACAAATTGGATACAGAAAGTATATTGTTTGACATATTCATCTTTTGGTAGGAAGAAGATAAAGAAAAAAGGGAAGAGAAGAAAAAACTCTACCAAATTCCAGTTGTTGCTTTCACGCGCCCAACCACAAGAAAGATTATGGCAAGGAGTTTTCAATGCCACCACAAAAGGTAGTTTTTGGTCGTGGATCGATGCTCACACATTACTAGAAGGACACGAGCATTTTCCAGTCGCAAACACTTTTGTTGCATGTTCTAGCTATTCACTCAATTTTATAATAACTATATTACCATTTGACGGTATAAAAAAACCCTTGAATGTCAACTCGTTTTATGCTTTTTAAGGGTAAGATAATCATTTCACTTTATATCTAAAATATAACGAGACAAAAATAATCATGATCAATCTAATAATGACTACCAAGACAAGTGTAATAGATTGTATTTGATACAAACTTGATGGATGTAAGAACCCAAAAACTTAAAAGCAAGATTGGTACAACATTGAAAAGACAAATCAAATTCGATAAAAAAAAGTGTGACAGGATAATTACCTTAAATCAAGGCACCATCACTATTAAAACATAAACCCTCACCTAATGATCAAGGAATCACGAACGAAAAGTTTAAGGAAGAATGTTACAAAATCAGTTATACTTTGACAAGTTCAATTGTCTTTTTGTTTAAGTAAAGATAAAACATGTTGTTCCAAACAAAACAACTAATTTTATTGAATAATCCATGATTTCTCAATTTTATAGCAAAGAAAACAATATATAGTCCTTCATCCAATAATCATAACGGATATTTTCCAAGATGCAAACCAAAATCCCAAACCAAAATCCATCCAACATATGCCTAAAGTCTAAACAAATAAAAATAATAATGATTTTGGACTATTATAAACCCAAACTAGAACAAAACCCTAAATTGAAATTAAAATACTAAAATAATTAATATAAAACAACAATAAAGCCCTATATAAGTATTTATATTAATACATCTAATTTAAATCAGCCCCAACATAATCTTTCTTGCTTGGATTTTTCCTTAGCACAAATCACATCCTAATATAGATAGAAAAGTGTTAATGCCATTAACATCCTCTCCAATCATGGAAACTTTTGAATTTAATTGTATATTTGCTTCACTTAAGTAGCCGCTCATAATAATCCTTGTATGTTAGGACATCCATGAAAAATATGAACATATAATAATAAGGAAAATTATTGTCCCTTATAAAATTTTATTTTGTAGGTAGGATTTATTAAATAATCCCTAATATACAAGAAAATTTTGTGTTGTTGCCATTAAGAGTCTTTGTAGAGTTAAGAAAGACAAATTCTAAAATTAGTTATTGAATATCATTACACTATTATAAAATATAAAATATCTTCATATTAAAAGTGCACTAGTTAAAACATAACAAATAATAAAACTCATATTGCATCTACTAACGTGCATCTCAAGATCTTCTTGAACTTCAATTAACTTGAAATATTAACGTAAAGTATAAAAATATATCTTAAAATTTCTGATAAAATCTCAACTCAATCCAACAATTTTATTGAGACTTATACTTAATATCATAAAACTTAATAGAAGACACAATTATTCTAAGATTCAAATTTTCTTGTTTAACCTTTTATTGGATCATATTATTTCCACTCTCTTTGAGACCATTCATCCTCAAATCACCAATGGATAAAATAAATATTTCATAGACATCTTATCTAAGCTTTAGGATTTATTTTCTTTCCAAAACTCGCCTCCAATAACTTTGTATAAAAGTAACGATCTTTTTTTTTGTTCCATCATTTCAATATTGCTCTTCTCTCTTTCAAGCTTGTCGATCATAATCTAATTTTTTTAATTTATCAAACATACACGATAGGTCTTTGCTTTATTGAGGAAAAGCCCTTATTTATTCCCTCTCTCTTGGTTAATAAATGGTGTAACTAAGAAAATAAGATGGAAGAAAATCAAGATATAATATAAAAACACTATGCAATACAAATTTTATCCTCAAAATTTTAAATCTGAAACCATAGGTACGCTACTAATTTTAATGAGACCAAACTTAACCTTAATTTACCTTATTACCCGAATAAAGTATCCCATGTGAACCTGATTTGTGATCTAATTATTTCTTTTCTTTTTTTAGTCTTAAAAGATAAAATGGATAAAATCAACTTTTTTATCTAAAGAACCAATAAAGAACCAATAATGCAAATTTGTAGAAGAGAAATAAAAAAACTCAAACTATAAGCACTTGACACCATAAAACTTGAGTAAAAGCAAAAAAAAGAAGAAGGAGAAACTAAAAGAATAGACATAAGATTAAAACAAAATACAAAGAAACAAAGGATATAATATAATTTTCAAAGCCTGACTCTGATATTAATTGATGTGACTCTCATTGATATAAAGATATAGGAATCCACAATGAAATAGATGACAACCCGAAAAGCTAAAACTATTAAATTTTGAACTTAGACTTGCTGATTATAGAGAATCAATAACTTGAAATATGTGAAAATGCCACAAGATCAATTATACATTGATAAGTCAAATTCATGCTTTCTCCAGATAAAGAGAAAAACATTGCATCACACAAACATGTAAGTTTATTCAAAACATCATCGCTATCAAAATTTGCAACAAAATAAAGCAATATGTAGTCCTCCATCTAATAACCTTAATGAATCTCTTTTGGGTTGCAAACTAAAAGGCCCAAATAAAAACCCAGTTAACACTTGGCCAAGGTCTAAAATAAGTCCTAATTATTGATTTTGGATTGCTTAAACCCAAACTAAAATAAAGCACTTAACTAAAATCAAAATCCAAAAGAATTAAAATAAAACAATAATAAAGTCCCCAATAATTTAATGTCCTCTTCAAGATGAAAACTTTTGAATTTAATTGTTGATTTGTTTCTCTTACGTAGTATCCCATAATAATCCTTATATGTTAGTAAATATAATTATGTTAAAATCGAAACTCTTGCGTGTTAATATTTATAATTATTTTTCATGGAAAAGTCATCCGTCATTGGACAGGATGTTGTAACTTGTACGAATTATTACTGATCAGAAGTCACAGGGCACAAGCATAACATACAAAATTGATGCACCCCGTTGACTGAGAGTACCTCCAGCGATCGAATCCACCCACAAAAGCATCAGCAGATGGCATCTTTTTTCTCCAGTCGAGCAGCATCAAAGGACAACATGATAGCTCTACCAGGGTTCATGGACTATCACATCACCGCATTAGCCATTTCAGAAAGTAAGAAAAGCCTAAAAACAGAATATATCAATTTGTGATCTCCAACACCGTTCGTACAAGCCCTGAAATGGGAATAGTAAGTACTGAATATAAAAATTCCATAACTGTTATGAACAACGAGCAGACAGGAACTCATGCAATGCAAGAACATGGATTCAATTTGGGGCTGGAAGAGTGTAAATAATTGGGTTGGCCCAAATGATCTCGATGCATGATTTCAAGATCTGGGCTTATTTTGTTTATTTTAAATACAGAAAGTGCAAGACAACGGGCCCACAGAGGGTCAAAGCACATGAAAAGATTGATGTCTCAGCATTTTTGTCCTGCCGTACGTACCCATCACCATTGAAATCTAATTCTCTTTCTATGTGGTTTCATACAGTTTCACACTGATCGGAGCAGATAGTGATAATTGATACGTCATCTTCAACATTTTTTTGTAATCGGAAAACAGACTGACGGGACTTGCGAAAATAAAATAAAATAAAATAATCAACCAGCAACCTTGAACCTCTCGAGCCCAACTTTAAATCCTAGTGTCTTCACGTCTTGTTGAACTTGTGCTTGGAAATCACTGTAAGTGAAAGGCCTGTACTTTGAGCTCTGTATGACACTGCCTTCTGCGGGGAAGACAAAGTAGCAGATGGAGAATCTCTCCTTTTCTTTGTTCAACTTCACCCTATGTTTCACACTCTTGTATTTGTCGTCGCTTATAGCCTGATTAAGAGATTTGAAGGATTCATCAGGAACATTATTAATCTAACAGCTTTAGTAGAAGAAAAAAAAGTAATTATTAGCACAGAAAGTCGTCAAGCTCGATATTTTTAAGGTATATGGACCTGCATCATATCTCCGAGGTTGAAAATCAGCGTGTCCGGAATGGGTTTTACTTGTAGCCAGTTATCATCTTTGAGAACCTGAAGTCCAGCCACCTGGTCTTGGTTCAATACTGAAAGAACTGAGCTGTCCGTGTGCACATTTATGCCCCACGCCTCATTTTCCATGGAGCACTGGGGGTATCGGTAAACACGAACGAATCCGGTTGAATCTGACATGTAGGTTTTTGAAAGTTCTGGATCAAGATGGAGGTTTTCGGCCATTGCTCCGAAAATGGCTGTTGCAAGTCTAGCTAGGTGGCTTCCATACTCTTCCACCAAAATTCTATTGGAGCGTAGAAAACAGCAATATGATGTTAACATCAAAAGATACAAACTGGGGAGAATAAAGCACATGCAGATTTCACTAAGGTTATGATTCTCACATGAACAGCAGCCAGAATTTATAAAATGAAAAAGCAAACCAAAATCAGAATGAGCAAGAAGAGACATTTGATGAAAAGAGCAGCTGAGAGAAACAAATGGTATCTTTGGGATCCACGCTAGCTAAGAAATCAGGTGGAGAATAGCATGCTTGTTCCTTCTTTTTGCTCTGCAAGTTCTGCCAAGGGGACATTTTTGCAGGGACTTGACATCAATTAGTACAGGAATGTGGAATGAAATATAAACCCAACTTTTGATTGTGCTATTCGATTCTAGACAATAAGTAATAACCATAGATAAGAAAGGAGTTTTGTTGTACAAAACTATATGGGAATACATTCAGTGATAAACTAACCTTAAATAATATAAAATCATTCGTAGCATATGACAGTCTAATCTGCCGTTGAGTCATCGATATGTCACTGCATTAGTGGGCAAATCTTTCGGCGATCGGTATAGTGAATTGAGTTAATGGTTTCTTCATTTCTTTTATTATAAAATGTAAGTAAAACATTTATGTTTTTTTTTATCAAAGTAAAATGTTCATGTTTACGTCATTTAATTAAAAAAACCAGAATAAATTTCACGGATGGAAGCGATGGTAGATCACGGAAAGGAAAAAACCATATCTTTAAAATGGTTTGAAAGAAGAATATATGAAGCTAAAAAAGAAAAAAAAATCTGGAAGCTAAAAGCATGGGCCATGTAAAAATCATTGGTAATCAACTTTCTTCTTCTTTTTTCCTCCAGAACTCTTCTGGGTCACATGCCAATCACTCCAGTTCCCAAATGTGCAAAGACAATCTCAGCACAAGTGGCTTCTTGTCTCAGCTATTCATGTTAAGCTAAATTCCAAAAACAGTGGGGATTTGTTGGGTTTTACAGTCGTACGAAGGTGCCATTATTCAGTGGCTGCTGCGCCTCTCATGGCACCTTATGATTTACAGGGATTTACTCTGGCCGACAAGGTGCAATGAATTCACGGTACCACGTTTCCGTTGAATATAGGCAGAAGAAACACATGATGGAAATAAATATTCAATGGTTTAATAATTATATGAATTGAAATCTTCCATAAATATTACTGCTTCTATCACTTTAATCAAACAGTTCAATCGTTAATAATGAAAAAGTTATTGATGCTGACCGTATTGCTATCTTTTCTGTTTCACAAAAGATCTAGACAATCCAATCAGCATGTCCCTTCTATGTCATTCTTGCCGACTAAAAGAACTGTGCAAATCTCTGAAGCTCACATAAAACCCACGAAAAAATTGACAAAGGAGATGTTGGGAAAATGTACCTGAACGAATCAAGCGTTTCATTTTCATTTTGAAACTGAGAGAGTTGACTCAGTGGGATATTGAAACCTTCAACCCAGTTGATGTTTTGAGATCCTATTGAAAGAGCTGCCCCAGTTGGAGTCAGGGCAGTTGTGCCCCAAAAATAGGACATGGGTTTAGTGAATAGTTCTTGTTTTGATTCAAAAGTGTGAGAAAAAAGGTTTCTGGCATGGTCTCTAAGTTGGCTCATAAGGGTTAGAGGAACCCCATGATTGACCAAACGAAAAAATCCCCAATCTTCGCAAGCCTCTCGAAGCTTTCCCAGGTTTAGGCACTGAAAGTCTAATACCGGTATGGCATCATCGTCAACAGCTTCTTGAATCTGTGTGCTGGTATCATCAAGGCCGGAGTTTTGCTGGATTCCGGTGTACTGTTGGCGAAACACGGGAGGGTAGGATTTAAGGTTCCGTACTTCAGACATGCTTGATTTCTCTGGCCTTCGACCACAAGGATAAGCAGGGCCGCTAGATAAAAGAAAATTATAAGCAAAATGAGATTTATTGAACACAAGGAGGGCCACCCCGTATGTTTGTGACACGTGTTCCCAAGGACTCCCCACTGACAAATTATAGCCGGCAATATCATCGTCCTCGAGTTATAGCTTTCTAGGAGCATTCATATGGTTTTTTAAATGGTATAAAACATTGCTTTTTTATGTGCACCTTGGTAATAAAAGTCAGATTTCTTTTACTGTATTTAATATTACTTGATAAGTCTAGATATAATTTTAATTAATTTCATATTAGATAATAATAAATAAAAAATCAATAAAAAACTACTCGTATCGATACAGGTAAACTCACAAAAGTCACAATACAAATTACGATACTAGTATAATTTCACATAAAAAATAGATTTTTCAAAGAAAATTTTGATATAGAAAGTGCTTTGTATGGTTTTGACATTTTTACAAGGTACTTTGTAATGATATTTTTGTAAGAGAAAAGGTTGTATTTTTTATTTATTTATTGTTTCTCTTAAAAATATATATTTAAAGATTAAATCAATATATTTTTTAGTTTTGGACTTGTATTTAGTATATCCTTGGAGATGCCTAAGATTCAATGGATGAGAAAATCAAGACCTGAGGTAACAATTCTGCTTGGTTTATATTATTAAACTTGTTTTTTTTATTTTTTAGTGTTATTAAAAATATTTTTCTAGTATTTGACTATGTCATGAAAAATAAATTGAAAAATAACTTATTAAAGTTTATATAACATACATCAAACAATGCATAAGACATTAAATGCAACTATTTGACCATCTAGTGAAAGAATACTATGTCATGAATTGTTTCTTACCATACCATTGATTTATATATAGTTTATTTTATAAAATATAACCATGCATGTAATATATAAATACTTTAAATATAATATTATTGACATATAATCATTGTGTTGGGTGTTTGGAGAACATTGAGAATAAAATTATTTCTCATGGTATTCTGATTTTATATATATAAAAAATAATAATATTATAGCATCTAACCATTTTTTGGTGTTTGAATAACATTGAAAATCTATTTATTTTTTACTATATCCTAATTTTGTCACACAATTTATATAATTTAAAATGCATGATTATTGTACATTATAATATGTTTTGTATTCAAGTTCATTTATAGTAATATTGTCTAAATTAAAATATCAATACAAACCAATATACCAAATTAATATACTTTTATATTGTATATTTAATATATCCCAATATATTATTCCCTATATAATATGTTAATTATTTTTTAATAATATTATATTTTAAATTATCTTGTTACCATATTATTGTGTATACATGCACAATAAAGTATTATATTATATTGTTTTCCCAATTTTTAATTTGGAAAACATTTTTCTCCATTTATTGATCCATTCTTAACAATAAAATAAAATTTAAAAAATTAAAGGAAAAAAACTTTTCAGAAAAACATTTTTAAGTAAACAAACCAGGCATTAAACTTTGTTTCGTATACTTTTCATCACTATTCTATTTAAAAATAATTATTTAATCAACATCGTATTTCTATAGATGATAATATTTTAATCTCACCTGTTAAGTATTATTTTTGTTTGAAAGTATCACGTGATTTTGTCACGAGTATATATTTTTATACGATTGATTTCTGTGAAATATTTTAAAAAAACCAACGTAAAGTATTTATAATTAATTTTTTTAAAATATTCTCAATTTATATATAAAAAAATAAATCGAACATTTTAATTACCATCGCCACCTGATTACCACTAGCGGTGGTAGTGGCACTTTCACAGTAATTTATCACCGTCATCCCGCGTCAGTCCGACAACGCACCATGTTTCACAATTGGAGCTTCCGAGAAATTAGTGTCTTTAATGATGGTTAATTGTCCCTTTCCTTGTTCATCCTGTTTACCGCCATTTTATATCGTCTTTCTCTCCGTTAGGGCATAATATTAATTTATAATAACAAATATTCCTCAGACGTGGTATATAAATATAATGTAATAAACAATAATTAAAGAATTGCGTGCGTGCGTGTGTCTATTGAACCATTACGTAACTAGTAACACTTTCAAATCTATAACATTATTCCATGCAAGTGTTTGCTTCAAAGGTTTTTGATCATGAAGACCTGGCCTCCAGGTTTTTAATTACCATTAGTTAGAACTTAAAAGAAATAGCCTCAATTAAAAGCTATAAAATTTGATTTGGGAAATCAACATGAGACAAGAACCGAGTTCTAAACAAATTGAGTTTTGAATTGAATCTTCATCACTATGATCAAAAGTAATTATAAAGACTAGAAATTGTATCAATTTATTTTAAAAAATAATCTAATAACACACATATTTTCTCAATCCTAATTAAAGAATCATAACTTTCAATTAGTGATTGGAACAAATTATACATCCGAGTACATATATTTAGAATCAATAAGTTGGCAATGATCGGAGATTAAGAAGGGACAAGATGGAAATGAAAGTTTATACGAAAGTATCAAGTACTGGATCTCCAGCATGAAATCGATGAGAAAGTAGATCGAGAGGAGCATTAGGATCCATTCGGGAGTTTAGCCTAAATAGAGGTTGAAAATTCTATTTCTTTATTTTTAAATTGTCTTGACGTAAAGATATTAAAAATAACATATTTTAATATATATTTTTTTTAAAAGCAATAAATATCTCACACCCTTTATAACCTTCTTCCAAGTTAACGACACTTTAGGGGGCGCGATAGAAAAGGCTGCTCCAAGGGAGTGAGGGTGTTAGAATATAAAGTCCTCAAGGGATATGGTGTGGTGGCAAAGAGCTTGAGATCTGCACAGCATGTCTAGAGTTCGAGTCAAGACATGCACTTCTTGTAAGAGTCTGGGACAATCGGAATTTTATTCACTCATCTGGGTCTACAAAGTGCGCTTTCCGAAGGGTATGGTTTCCTCGAATTAAAAAAAGAAAGTGTTAAGAGTATAAATATAGAGTATGTTGTTGTAACACACAAGGTGTGTGAGAGAACAATAATCAATTACAAAATACAAATTCTCCTCCTCTTCTCTCTCTCTCTCCCCCCTCTATTCACTCTTAGCTTCTTCTTTATCTATTTCTTCTGTTTTAGATCCAGATGCATCAACATTTGTGCCTTCCTCAACGCTCTAGCAATCTTCTCTCTATTCAAAAAATTTGCTAACGGAGAAGAGCTAGGGTTTTGTCTTTTCCTTTATGCCTTTCCTTTTCTTTTCTTTTATGCCTTTCCTTTCCTTTTATTTTCTACCTTTTGTGCATTCTTATTGTGTGGTGTCGTTTTGTAAAAAGAGAGAGAGAGAGAGAGTGAATTCTTACAAAGATTAAAAAATTCATCAAGAAATAGAATATGAAATACAAATTCTATCCCCTCTCTTTTTCTCTTGTCCCTCTCTTCTCAATTTCTTTCATAGACAAATGAAATTCAAATAAAAAATAAACAAATAAAATTTCTTCTTTCTATGCTCTCTCTTCTGTGCCATCTGAGCATTCCTCTTCTTCTCTTTCTCTCTCTTTTACTTACTAATTTCTGTCAAAATACTAAGTACTCATGTGTTTTGTTTTGCTTTTCTCTCTCTCCTCTCTGCTTCTTTTTATCTATTATTTACTATAAATTATACAATCCTAACAAGGGGCAGGGGTGCTCCACAATTAAAACATTTTTTGGAAAAAAAGGTTAAAACTTAACGAGAAACATTCCCTTTCTTAGCCTCCCACGTCTTTAATTTCTACCAGATCCGTGCCCATATATAATAATAATAATAATAATTTTGGCGTTGGTTCCACTTGCATCTGGTGTATATAAAAAAGTATATCTTTTCTTAACCAAGATATTATATAGTGGAAGTTGGCGAGGAAATTAATGGATTCTAGGACTAGGGTCTCCCTTTATTATCATGGGATCACAACTGCCCACGTTAGCGTTGTCCTGCCCGATCACTCTACTTCCTATAATTATCAATCCACTAGTCTATGAAACAATTTCTTCACGACGGCAGTCGAATCAAAACGTCCGAGAGAAAGGCAGATGCATGGGGTAGGAACCTCCCTAGCCACGTTCCGTCATGTTCTTGTCGTTGCTGGGTAATCAAAATTTAATTTTAACATGATTAGTCGGTTCTAATCATACTTTTAACAAAGAATAATAGGATTTAGAGGGTGAGATGTCGTTTTTTAATTAACTCGATGAGAAGGGTGCTCGGCACTTGTTCCATGGCACTATAAAGGAACAGGGAGGAAGCATTACGAATCTAATATTTGTTCTTAGAACTAAGCGAGCTATAAAGCAATTATCTCGTTTAAAATTTAAATTGATAAATAAAATCTCTTAATATAATTTATATTATTTTATATTTAAATTTTATTAAATAGAATAAGAATAATTAAATTTAAATTTATATCTGTTAAGTGAAAAATACTTTAATATCATAAAAAAATATCTTACTTACAAATTTAAACTAATAAAATCTTGAATATAATTTATATTATTATCTTAAAATAGCATCCACTATGTCTATGTGATACTGCCTTCGTTCATTGTATCAAAAGAAACGAACTTGTTTTATGAAATGATCGAATGGGATATTTGGTGATTGAAAAATTCGGGGGAAAGGCCAAAAGGTTGCAATTGATGACGCGACGGAAGAAAGGAAAAAGGGGCTGGCAGATTGATGCGGCGGCGGTGGACATTAAATTTGTGTAGTTTCAATGGAGTTGTCGCGGAATTAAAAAGTTTGAGATCTGTATAATAAGTTTTTAGTTTGAATCAAGATATGTATTTTTTTTATAAAAAACTAAAATAATTGATTTTTTTTTTTGTCTAGATCCACAAAGTGTGTTTTTCAAAAATAGAATTGTCTCAAATTAAAAAAAAAAAGAATTTATGTATCATTGTTGTTGTCATTTGAAGGGTTGAGCAACCACGCAATTGCAGATTGAAAAAAATAATCTACTATGGTGCTGGCATATTTAAAATAATATATATATTTTTTTTAAACTCATGTAAATTTATTTGATCTTTTGAATTCAATATAAAATGTGGATGACTTATGTTGAGAAGTAACTTTGTTGCGATGCATGTTGAAACTGGGTCATAAAGAAACATACAACCCCACAAATTGCTTCTCTTTGATTCAGTTTTATTACGAAGGAACATACAAGAAGAAACCTAATGGTTTAGGTGAGATTGTCTCTTGACATGATATCAGAGTCTTGTTGACTCAATGGTAATGAGTTCGAATCTCACCACCCTCATTCTATATGATAAAAATCAAGCACAAGATAATGTGGTTTTGTATGTAAGATTCAAGTTCAAATGACTTTCATTTGAGGAGAATGTTAGATGGTATTATAAATTATATCTTGAAATTTCATTTAAAAATTTAATATTTTAAATGATATAGTTACTTGACACAAACAAAACATATATATCTAGGATGAAACACTTTATTTATAGAAATTTGTAAGGGCTGAAATGTCATTTTCTTAAGTCATGTATTATTATTTTATTGATGAAATCTTGTATTCATTATAAAATATCTTGAATATCTCATATGATATGACATTGACTAATAAATATTTGAATACCCATTTATTTTCCATATCATTTATTTTAATTTTATTTCATTTTTAATGTAAAAATAACACATGGTGGGGCATGATTTGTAGATATTTTTGGTGTCTCTACAGCCATCTCCAAATCCAGAATAGGATTTTTAGCAATGTTTCATCGCTCGATCATATTCCACGTATCAGAATCAAAATCCAGAAAACTATCAGCTATCTACATGCAACAAATCTGCACATGAACATATATAATTTGTGAAGGAAGATTGCCATAAAAAATCCAGTGAATTCTGATCCTGCGCCTTGTCTCCTTCCTCCAACGAAAGGCATCAAGTTCTTAGAAACAGCAAATGAATCAAATCCCCACATCTCATTAAACATTAACAGATGTAAGTTGTAATAATAATAATAATAATAATAATAATAATAATTTGCCTCTTGTATTTAAATTTATTTCATTGTTGAATTACACACCTTCCATCTCCAGGAGCTGAAATTCTATAATCTAGTAATGCTATCCGCGTTTCATCAAAAACATCATATTTTGGGACCTCATCTAATAGTTTAAGTTTTTAGATAAGATGATTCTTTAATATAATATCAGAGCCCAGCGGTCACGAGTTCGAATTTTACCACCCTCATTTTATTTGATAAAAATCAAGCATAAGTTAGTGTGGGTTTGTGTACAAGTTTCAAGTTTAAAAAACTTTCACTTAAAAGAATGTGTTAAAAAACAATATAAATTACATTCTGGAGTTTTACCTAACCGTTTAAGTTTTTAAATGAGATAACAACTCTATGAAAATGGATGAAAACGGAAGTCAAGAAGAGATTCCATTCCACGTATCAGAATCCAGATTTTCTCACTGTTTCATGCTCAACCTGATAGAGTTAATCAGAAATTAATGTCAAGTCTGTCAACTCCCCCAACACTGAAGGATGCTCTCCGATGAACTTCAGGCTGGTGAAATCGACTCAAAGCTAGCAAATAAGATTCGAAAGATCAGATTGACAATAAAATTCTTTACCAGGAACTTCTCTTTATCCATGTCAGCCATGAATTGATCAAGGAAATCTCCTCGCCTCGATTCAGCTGGTGCATTCATTCTCTCCTTTAGTGTATCTATCTTTGTCCTGGGCAATGAATATCAAGATGTAAAAATTGATTGAACCATGGATTACAAAATGACAGTTAAGACGATCATATCAATTACAGAAAAATAAATTGCAGAAGGTGGAGGTTAGAAAAACAAAGAAGAAAACAGACGGTGTTTTCTTTCTTTTACGTGAAGAAACTTCATTTAGTAAAGTGTATTTTATAGATCTAGGTGAACGGGTAAAATCTCAGTTGTCCCGAGTTTTTATAAGAAATGCATATCCTAACTTGAACTCGAGATCAACTGAGCTCATCGCAAGCTCTCTGCTATCACGATACATCCCTTTGAATCTTTTTTTTTTTAATTGTTAAGAGTATTCTTGTAATATATATTTTAAAATCAATTTCAATGAGAATTATTGTGGTAGATGAGATGGTCTCCCATCTAATTTGATTTTAATTATTTTTTTATTAATTTAATTCTATTTTTAATTCGAATTAATACTAATCCCAAAATAAAAAATATATTAATTTAATCCTTAAAATCAATTTCAATTCTAAAACACGAAACAACTTTTTAAAAGCTAAACAAATGATATCATGCAGCCGAAAGCAAGGGAAGAAAGGCTAGATAAGGCCTAATTCTAGGGACAAGACAGTCCAGTCCATATCAATAAAAGTGAAGCCTCAGTCTGTGTGCTAAGTCCAGCCCATATATTTCGAACTCTCTTAAATCATCAAAATCCTCTTTCTCTTCCTGTTCTGTATTAGAAACTCAAGGATCTCTCCCGGGTCTCTCCAGTTCTTCCGCCTCGTACTATAGCTAGAAACGCTCCTTTTCTATTGAAGTCCAATAAAAAAGAATCTTACAAATCGAGTTGAACAGGTCTATCTTCACACTAGATTTCATTTTTTTTTTTTGCTTTTAGGTTTTCAAACTCACATTATTTCTGGGTTCATATTAATGCTCGGATTTTCGGGTTTTCCTGTTAGTGATTCTGTTGCATCGTCACAATTTACTATCTGGGCTCTCACTTGTTTTGATTTTAGCTTATCTTTTTATCTGCGTGTAACAGTTTTGGGAAGTGGTGGGCTTTTGTTACAGAGAAATAAAGTTTTCACAACCGGTCTCGCGAGGGAGTCAGCAGTTTTTGGACTTGAAAAATGTCTATTGGAATAGGACTCGAGTCTCTCGTGGATCGTAAGCAAACTTTTTTGTTGCTTCTGTGTTTAATCCTTATATTAGAGTAATGTGTAATGCAAGTTGTTATACTCCCCTTTTGATGTGCTTATTTAGTTGTTCAGATCTAATGTAAGACCTGTGCTAGATATTACATTCTTTAAATGTTAACATATCGTAAGCATTGTGTTCCTGCGTAAACATTTCAGGTGTAGTATAAGAATTGGTTTCTGAGGCAAAACATTTGGTATTGTTGTATGCTCGCGAAGTATGCTAAAAAACTTCCAAAGCAGTTAGAATTGTAATAAAATGACAGATTATATTATAGAAGCAAACGACGTTTGAAACATTATAGAACATTAGTAGCTTGGACTGACTTGGGTCAAAGATGAAAATGAAAAAAGCCATTATAAGATTCTGAGTCAGCTCATAATGCAGAGGTTTCACAATTTAGAGATTGACTTAAGGGTGTGGCTTGGCTTATGAATAGTAATGCCTGATGCCTGATGCCTAATGAAGACTATTCTTAAGCCTTGAGGCATATGCCTTGACGTGAGTTGGGTTCACAGCAAGCTTTTTGAAAAAGAAGTTTTCAGGATGTACTTGTCATTGCTTAATTGGCATGCACTTTATGTGGGGCGTATCTTCTGTAATTCATTGTTCTAATTATTCTATTACCAATTTTTCCTGTGCAGAAACAATTTCAGTTATTACAAATGATGGCCGGAATATCGTGGTGCGTTATTATTTGTTTCTAATACATGCATGTGATCATTTGCAATAATATGTTAATTGTAAAGAGGCTCCTTTTGATTTAGGGAGTCTTAAAAGGCTTTGACCAGGCCACAAATATTATCCTTGATGAATCTCACGAGCGTGTTTACTCCACTAAGGTTTGTATCCTTACCTAGCTTCAGGTTTCATTTTATTGCTTTGCCATTTGAATCTTAGTGATGAGAGAAGAAAAGAATTTGCTGAAACTTAAAATTATGTGAACTAGTCTTGGTTAAGGCTGGTTAAGTTCAATGTAGATTCATATTTTCTTAGGGAATGTTTTAGTATTTTGAACTGATTTTTATTCTAATTACGATATTTAGGTTCCTCTTCTGTGGTTTATTACAGTGCCGAGTAATATTTATGCTTTGAAGGGTGAAAGATAGCAAACATATTTGTTTCCTTTCAGTGCCTCTTCAATAATTTCCGTGATTGATTTTGCAGGAAGGTGTTCAACAACTGGTGTTGGGCTTGTACATAATAAGGGGTGACAACATGTAAATTACATAGTCCATTTCTTGTTTTTCATAGTGCTGTTTTATTGGAAAGGCCTATACCATTTCAGCTCCCTAACTTTCTACTTCTCTGCTTGTTTGTTTCAGAAGCGTTGTTGGGGAACTTGATGAAGAGCTTGATGCGCACCTTGACTTGTCAAGTCTGAGAGCTCATCCACTCAAGCCTGTCATCCATTGATCTGATACAAGGAAATTGAACCGATGTCGAACATGTGATGGGTTAAGTACTTGCAAAAGAAAATGTATTTGAAGATCGGAGCGCGGAATGGCGAGTAATTTACTGCTATAAATGTTACCGTAGCAAAATATCATGTTGCTGTAGAGTTGGATCAAATTTATTCAGTTTTTACCAGTGCTTAATATTTCTCCTTTTGACTCTTCTGATGTAACTATTGAATTCGAAGCAATACAATGGCAGGTTATTTATTTATTATTACCACCATTATCTTTAGAATTTCTTCATAAAAATTTGGTGCTATATTTTACTTGTCAAGCATGGGACCTCCATCTGAAAATTGTAGAACTTAACTATCTCAAGATTCGAGAGAGAGGAAGCTCGGAGTTGTGGAAGTTAATCAAGAGGAACATGAAATCTCTATGCTTTGCTTAATGACTCTGATTTGTTTTCTGAAATTATTTCTTGTTCGCATAGAAGACCAGCCAAGAAAAACTGGTAATCTCTTGTGCTGTCTTTTATAAACCAAAAAAGTCCTGCACTTTTCTTATAAAATGAAAGGGGATACCTCAATTTAATCCCAAATTTTCATACCCCTTCTCAATTGCTTTCGAAACCAATGAATTTTATGGTAAGGTCCCAAGTGTTTTCTAAGTCTGTCAAATGACTCCTCTTGTCATTTTTTTTTTATAATGCAAGTCGAATATTATATGAACTAAAATGATTTTGATTTTGAGAAAATTTATCCAAAAAGTTAAACCCTAACATTTTATTTTATCAAATATATATACTGAACGCACTGCAATGACATAAATTCGAAGACATTTTGATAAAAATATGGACGACCATTAAAAGAAACACCTGCTAGAGTGTTTTTTTGAACATTGTGGATCACATTGATAAAATGTAAAAGTTTAGGACTGGATTAGGAATTAGATATATTAGTATGGGACTGAATTTAGGTTCTCTAAAAACGACATGTCATCTCTTGCCCGGGACAAATAAATAGCACTTTAAATTGATGAAGCTGCCCACACTCAATCGCCCTCACTGCTTAACGCTGAAGCTGTTGTAATGGCCAACACCAATCCCTCGCAGCTACTCCCGTCAGGTCAGCTGCATATTTCTTTCTTCTCACCCTTCTTTATTTTCTTGATAACATCTTCAAACAGAAAAAAAGTGGTGATTTTGGTTTTTCCCCCCTTGAAAACAGAGCTAATTGACAGGTGCATAGGGTCGAAAATATGGGTGATAATGAAAGGAGACAAGGAGCTTGTCGGTACTCTGAGGGGATTTGATGTCTATGTAAACATGGTCCTTGAAGACGTCACTGAATAGTATGTTGTAATAGACACCCTCTCTGATTTTCCTCTCTTGTTTTTTTTCTCTTGAAATTTTAGGGTTCTTAGCGAGTATATACAAGTATTAACCACGTACTTTGGTTTGAGTGTTTTAGTGACATGGGTTCTTAAGCTCCTCTCTTTTACGAGGGCAGGTTATTGGACTAGCTTGTTTGAGACTGCCGGCTTCGTTGTTATTGATTGCTCGTTAATATATTGAGCTAGATATTTATGTGTTGATGGAAAACTTGGCTAACAAATATTCTTTTGCTCTTTATTATTATTATTATTATTATTATTATTTCAAGTCGATACAAAGTCTTGAAATAAAAGTGTATGTGGGGCGGCCAACCATGACATTAAGGGATTGATGTTTTACTTTGGGTGATGTTTATAGCTTGAGGGTGGCTGAGTGATCGGGTTTTACAGTTGTTTTTTTCATTTTGGCTATACATTTTGCTTGTGAGTTCCACATTTGCAAATCATTGGGGAGTTCGTTTGGAGATTAAATTATTCTTTTCGGCAAATTGACTGTATCATCATCCATTATGATGGGATGCTGAAAGATGGTTTGCTTGTTTCTGTTCTTTATTGATATGGCAGTGAAATCACGGCTGAAGGGCGACGGATCACCAAGCTTGATCAGATATTGCTGAATGGAAATAACATTGCCATTGTAAGTAAATCATACCCTTGTCGTGTTTTTACTCCATCAAAGCCCATCAGATATTAGTTCTGTTCATTGTTCATGTGTAAAGCAAATTATGAGTTTCTTGGCTCTAAGTTTGGGCCATTTGGCAAAACTTTGAACAATATAATCTGTCGATAATCAAGGGCTTTTCTTTGTACTTCTGTCTTATGGTTTTATTGGTGATCTGGGTGAGTAATCACCGTGCACTTTTGGGATCCTGTAAAAAGGAATCACAATGTCTATTTTGTGTTTTACTTTTTTTGATGAATGAAGGTTTCATTATCAATAGAAACTGATTGGGAAAAGCCCAATACATGAATAAGTTAAGAGGCCAAAGCTTGCTACAACTTTAGGTGCTCTCTAAACATTAATTACTGCAAATAGAATGGAACCTCTGATTTCTAATAGCTTTCTGCTGAATTACTTAAAGTATGTGTTTTACTTTGTTATCGTCAGATGTGAGAAATATGCAGATTAAAGAAAAATCTAGCTCTTTAGATTTGGATCATTTTCTAATATGTGGTTTGCAATACAGCTGGTTCCTGGTGGTTCCCCTGATCCAGAATGAAAGCAGTGGATGTCTGCATATCTTCATTTTCCTTGTAATGTAATTGAGGCTGATAACTTCTCTGTTTTACTGAGAAGCGCATCAGTTAAGAATTCCATTTCTATCTTTCCATTTTTCTTTAGGAATGTAGTTGAAGTATTTTGGTGGATGAAATTATTGTCTTTATTCAAATGGTAATGCTGGTAGATTCAGAATTCATTGCCTGTTTCTTTCCATGTCTACTTCTGGATTGCTTGTCTAAGACTCTAATTCAACTCCAAGTCTAGCTATATTATTAGGATCTAGAAAGGTTATAGAGATGGAAGGAGAAATGGTGAACCAAGGAGATAAAAACAGCTGAACACTAGAGGCTGAACTGGAGAGCCCGTGCACTAGTGGATATGTAGAGTATGATTTTAAAAATCATTGATTGCGATGCCATGGTTTTAAGCTATCAGCTTGTTGGTTGAGGGTGCAACCACCGATTTGCCAAATTTTGATTATTTTTCTTTATTTTAAATTATTTTTAGATTGTTTTAAAATAAATTTTTAAAAATATAAAATTATTTTAATGTATTTCTAAACAAAAAAAACACTTTAAAATAACATTTTCCCCTGAACATTTCTCTTAATGTCAGTGATATTATTACAGGCAACTAACTTTATAAGCACCCGTAAGGTCGAATGATAATTTCAAGCATCTCCTTTCGTTTTTTTATCTTCAGTTTGTCTTCTTGTTGAAGGAATTGTAATCCTGTAATGAGCCTCTTAGCAAGCATCACGCCCAAACGAAACCAGATAAGAGAGTCCAGGATTATGAAATTCACCTACATCCCCGCCCCAATTAATTGAGACACTAACAAGTCTTTTTGTTTAGAAATTTTAAATGGACTATGATCCCTTTTCATTTCTCGTCCAACACGAATGCTAAGCATTGAAGTTTCAGAATACAATTTACTATGATATGAAGTACTAATTTTATTTCTTAATCAATTTAATCTGGTTACCTGGTCACCACGCCCGTACTTTCTCCTTAGTTACTCAATTGGCCATAGCTGAACCTGCACAGCTGATGTTGTACGAGGAAGTTAAGTATCATTGAAGGCGACAGTGGGAGGACTAGTTTGTAAAGGTCCATAATTAAACAAAAAGGATCCCAGAGCGTGGATTTTATGGCATCGACAATTTTCTGACTCGGAAAACCATAGGCGTGTTTGATCTGAAGGTGAAAGGGCTATACAACAATGTTCCATAGCAGTAGCACAAAGATCACGAGAAACTGGGAGTTATAATTGCAATCAGAATCCTGACTCTTTGAGATAAAGATTTCGGAACCGTGACCGCGAGTGAGCTATGAGTATGGGCTAAGATTTTTGATAGTCCGATGTTAAGACAAGCCTGCATGTCCCTGCTAATGGACTGGGTTCTTGAAACGTCCCTGACTTTGTTCTCGTATAAGCCTGTACGTTTATTTAATAATTTTTATATATACATGTGTAATCCGTTTCTTTTCCTTGTTCCTTCCTATTTGCCGAACCCGAGTCTCCGATTTCATTCAACAGCTAAGGTCAGGTCAACCTCTGTTTCTCACCCTGGATTTATCATTCATTTTCATCGTTTTCTTTTCTTTGTGGTTTTTTAGGCTTTTGGACTGCTTATATTTTGATCCCTCGTTTTGTTTTTCTGTATTTGGGTGTTATGGAATTGGAAAACTGTAAAGTCAATCTCATTCTGGATCCAATGTTACACTAAAATATCCTCACAAGGATGGGCATTTTTCTAAACTTGATGCATGTAAAGTGGGAACGATTCAAGCTCTTTTATAATGTCTCAATATAAAGTCATTCTAGCTCATCTCAGAAACATCTCAGGAGGTGGTTTGCTCTTAGTTGTGATGAACAGTTTCTTGCAATATCGTGAAAGACAAATGAAAAAGGTTTTTGTAATGTTCTCAGAGTGTTTTTGCTGGTTATAGGTGTGGTGGGGGCTTTGCGGAAAGCAACATGGCAAAGCATCATCCTGATTTGATTATGTGCAGGAAGCAACCTGGAATTGCCATTGGACGACTTTGTGAAAAAGATGATGGGAAATGTGTAATCTGCGACTCCTACGTGCGCCCCTGCACGCTTGTGCGAATCTGTGATGAGTGCAACTACGGATCCTACCAAGGCCGATGTGTTATTTGTGGAGGGGTGGGAATCTCTGATGCTTACTATTGCAAAGAGTGCACCCAGATGGAGAAAGATAGGGATGGATGCCCCAAAATCGTCAATTTAGGGAGTGCCAAGACGGATCTGTTCTATGAACGCAAGAAATATGGTTTTAAGAAAAGATGATGAGCAACGGGTTCCATCTGTAGTGTTTTTTGTCTGCCATTTTTCTCCAGAATTCGGCGAGCCCAGACGACACTGCCAGTCATTGTGAAACTCTATTGATTGTGCTGCCATTGATCTGATGGACTTGGATTGTTCCATAACAATGTCTAGTATTGTCCTCCTTTTATTGTCTGCTACTTCAAACCTGGTGTTTATGGTCTGATGAGCTTGGATTGTGTGAGATGTTAATTTAATTCTGGCTACAAACTGTTGGAAGCTTTGATGTCTGACGATATACTTACCTGCTCCTCATTTTCTTGGTTGATTGTTAAAAGGGTAGTCCTCAGAAGTGGCTGGATGAATCCGAGATATCCGATGTTGAAAATTTGATTTTCCCATGTGATCAACGATGAGAGGGAGGAAACAGGCATGAGGAAAATAATTTGTTATTTAGCGATTATAAATAGATTAAATAGGGCTAAAAAAGGGTCAAACATAGGCTCCTAAATTTCACAAGGAAAAATGTTTGTTTTAGCGTATATTTGAGAGTCATATCGTTATTTTTGAAAATATTTTTTTATTTAGAAATATATTATTTTAAAAAAAATTATTTTTGATATTAATACATAAAAATGATTTAAAAATATATTTTTTTTAACATAAAGTAAAAAATTAAAATTAAAAACTTTTAATTTTTTTAAAAATATTTATAAAACGCATTGCAAAATATACCTTTAATTATTACCTTAGCAAGAAGATTAAGATAAAAAGAAAAAAAGATTATAGTAATAATATTTGGAGATCTTACCGATATTGTCATCATACTTGATTTTTAAAAAAAAGATTTAATTATTAAGAAAAATAATTATTTGTTCCCTATTGCTGAAATGGTTTTATTCATACACAATCAAAATATAACATCACTTTGCCTGCCTTTCATTTAATTAATCAAGGAAACTATATTCTTTTTATAGAAGAAAAAATATATTTATCAAGATGCATTAACTACAATCAAAGACAAAAACCTTAGAGTTTCAAAATTTCTGGAATCCTTGGAGACGACACGTCGTTTTTATATTCAAACCCGCCGACAAGTCATTACCACATTGTATTATTTGGGCGGACATCACTGATAGGCCAGTACCAGTTTCGTTGTCGGTTTAGAATCCTAACCTCGTGTCTCGATTGCTAGAAATACTCCTAGGAAAACCATCGAACGCTCGTTTCTCCAGGTTTCCCTCTCTGCGAAAAGAGAAGCAACAGGGTCTCAAATCGATTCCAGCAGGTACGCGTCTTCCTCTACTCGTCAATATTCTTACATTTGATTTTTGGTTTTTCTAGAGCTTCTTTTGGTGGGTTTTCCGTATCACTCTTGATGTTTCAGGGTTTGGTGTGTTCGGTTTCTTTGCTTTATAATATGGTTTGGTACTTACTGGTTTTAACTATAAGCATGGATTTTTTGGGTTCCCACAGGAGCTATTTGTCATAATGAAAGAGGTTTTTGATGTCTATTACAACTTAGAAACACAAATTAGTACTTGTCATCTTAAGCTTCTTTATTGAAAAGCTTAGAGTTCCAATCTTCAAGTCCTAATCAAACATTAGCTTGTTCAATTTAACTAGTATGATAATTTAGCAGTGTTTGAACCTGGAAATTGGCACTATCCTTCTTTATCCTGATAGCTCCTGCAACGGAGAAGCTTGGATCTTCTTTTGTATTTAAATGCCATAGAATGTATTCTGTTGCTTCTGGTTGTAGCTGATGCTAAAAAGTTAGCATGACTGTTTGTGTATATAGGTATGGGATCTATAGTTTTAGGATGTCCCATTTGAAATTTGATTCATTTTGCTTTTTTGTTTTTGATTTAGTTTGCATTTTATATGCCAATATGAGATGTGGAGATTCTTCGGTTAATCTCAGAACAACGAAAGAGGATGTTTGGTTTGATGCTGTCACTTCTCTCCGTCTGAATATATAGTTTATTCTTGCTATGAATACGAGGGTGTTTTTTTTTTTTACCAAATGCATTATACCCCATGCTTTGATGTACGTTTACATTGTGGTTATCACAGGTACACACGGCAACTCTAAGATCTTGAAGAGATCATGGCTAAGCACCATCCTGATTTGATTATGTGCCGGAAGCAGCCAGGAATTGCTATTGGACGCCTTTGTGAGAAGTGTGATGGAAAATGTGTAATATGCGACTCCTACGTGCGTCCTTGCACACTTGTGCGAGTTTGTGATGAGTGCAACTACGGATCCTTCCAAGGTCGATGTGTTATTTGCGGAGGAGTGGGAATCTCTGATGCCTACTATTGCAAAGAGTGCACTCAACAGGAGAAGGATAGGGACGGGTGTCCAAAAATTGTTAATTTAGGGAGTGCCAAAACAGATCTCTTCTATGAACGCAAGAAATATGGTTTTAAGAAAAGATGATCAGCAGTGGATGACATCTGTAGTGCCCTTTTTCCTTATCTGGTGCCCGCAATCTGAAATGTTGAAACAGGTTTTTGAAGGTCTTGAGATTGTATCTGCTGATATTACCTCTAGTTGTGTTGAAAACAATATTGGTTACTGAACTGAAGCTGTTGTTTAATGCAATGGACTTGAACTGTATTGGAGCCATGTCTAGTCTTTTGTGATTTCATGAATTTTAGCTTGTTTATAATCAAACTAACTTTGATTTATTTCTAAGCATGATGGCAAATATTTCTGCTCCTCTGTCCAAGCAGTATGTTTATGATCTAATTCACTTACATTAGCTTTTCTTCAAGTTGATAACGTGAACTTCTGTTCTTGGCTCTGAGTTATGAGTGTTATTATTTTCTTAACTGGGCCT
This sequence comes from Salix arbutifolia, assembly GCA_025169955.1. Classification (NCBI taxonomy): domain Eukaryota; kingdom Viridiplantae; phylum Streptophyta; class Magnoliopsida; order Malpighiales; family Salicaceae; genus Salix; species Salix arbutifolia. Next base: position 16,465,438 of record CM045917.1, on the reverse strand, counting down.
CAACGTTTTAGTATTATGGTTTTCTATAGATTAGTCTGTGTTTATCACGTGCTACAAGTTGTCTTGCCTTCTGTAGAGATTAATGTTGCTAGTATTGCCATTACTGTTTGCATAATATTATCCTCTCAGGTGATCATGTTCAGGGAAACAGGAGTGTTAGGATATGTAATTTCTGGCCAGCTTTGATTAGAATTTAGACTGACATCTACATTGCAGGTGACATGAGTCTTTTCTGGATCAAGCCTTCTGGTTGTCTACCTGCAACATTTACGGTCATCATTGCCCGTATCATAAACCAGCGAGAAGGCAAGAACAGGATTGTTGACTGTAAAGGAAAGGAATCATTATAGAAACCAAATAAAGTCCATATTTGCTTTGATCGTTGATGCGTAGGAACAGAGCCTTCTGTTTTTCCTCGTTGTGGAAGTGGAAACTTTTCGTTTTGCACATTGAACTGCATTTGAATTGACCATTTTATTCACGGTACCACACTGACCAGATGTCAGTCACTGATGCATTTGAACAGGATTGTTAAACTGATCGTCGATGCGTGGGAATAGAGCCTTCTGGCTTAGTGACTGCACTACATGATGGTAGTGCCACTAGTCTTGGCCCTAATCAGACGACGCATTTCTTGCTAGTGGGATAGAAAGAATTGATCTTGGAAGAATATATTGACTTTAACACAGAAACATTGCATCCATTCCGCCATTCACTGCCGGATCTTCTGCTGGACTAAGTCTCACTGTAGTACTGGATTTCAGCCTTTAAAACCATGTTGATTTTGGTCGGCAAAGGTACTGTTGTTCTTGGACAAAAGTAAGCTTAGTTGAAGTCTCGAATACTACCATTTGTGCAAAAATCTTCTAGAGATTTGCTGGCCTCTCTTTGTAGATTTTCGAAACATGTCTCAGATACTCGGCGGCACCACATCATCTCATTATCATACGAATCTTAAAAAAGAATTAAATATTAGAACATACTTGAGACATGCCAACGTGGGTATCTTTTCAATATTAGAACATATACATCATACATGAGTTGTCTCTATCACTATCCTGTGCACTGTTGTTTGTCAAAACTCAGAAAAATAACCCTAAAACGATTGGATTAATATTATTTTAATTCCCCAGGTAGTGTTTTCAATTAAAAAAATATGGATGAAGTTGGCATTATTTCTTGCATAATAAAATTACAATTCAGTTGGGATTTATAATTAAATATGAATGGAAACAAATTAGTTGAGAACTTTTGAGATTTGAAAGATAGAATAGATAAAAACAAACATAACTGTGTTTCATACCAAGCGTCATAGCACTGACGAGCTACATTGCATGCACGAAACCATTACGGCTGCTTTCATAAGTAGGAATGACGTAGCGCATGAAATACGTGGGAGTTCGAAGAGAAGAACGTCATTGCAGTGATTTTAGGTATATACTAGTTAATTTCCCGCAATACTTACTTACTGCTTCGAATAAATATTTTTTATAATTATTAGTATTGAAATAATTAATAAATTTTATCAATTTAAAAATTAAGTATAACATCTATACATGCAAGATTTAATATAATAAAACATATTAATATATCCTATTATAATAGGGATATCGAAGTCTTAATATCTTAAAATATCATTGCTATTAATGATAAAACAATAAAAATTATTAAATTACTCCGAGAAAAAAAATGAAAACATTAACAAAAAAGAAAACAAAAAAAAAACTAAACTACTACTACTATTATTATTATTGCGTTAATAATGGGGGAAATTCAATCAAAGAAAAAAAAATATCAATAACTTTAACAAAAGAACAAACAAAAAATGAAATAAAATAAAATTATAAGCAAAAAAAATAATTTGATGTGAAAATAATAATAATAATAATAAAAAAAAATTATAAGCAGAAAAAAAATAATTGAAAAAAAAAATGAAAAGCATAATCAGGTGTGCTAGACAAGGGTCAAACCAATAACTTCCTGCTTAGAAGATAAATATTTATCCACTGAGTTACAGGTGTTTCGTTATATTTAATTGTGAAAACATAAATAAATATCAATAAAACAGTGAAACAAATCGAAAATTGAGCAACACTATTATAATCCACAATGATTCTATACACAATGCACAGTAACGGACTCTAACCTCTTTTAATATATGGGTATATATATATATATGGAAATACTATATATGAAATCAATTAAAAAAAGATAAAAAAAATTATAAATATTTTTGAGTGCCGGTACTATGCAGTACATTCTTCCATTCAATATATTTATGTAATAGATATATCTTTTATATTACCTGTTTATGTGCAGTCTTACTTTTGTTTTTATCTATTATTCAATGATCTATATATTTGGTGAAATGGAAAATGCAAAATAAAATCATAATTACAAAATTGACTGTAAAAGCCTCTTACTTATTATATGTTAAGGAAGCGACAGCAACCCCATTGACCAAAACCTGAACGGCTCCGATGCACCCGCAACAGATCTAAAAGTGGGATCCGACGATTTGTAAGACGTCAACTCTCATTAGCAATCGTTTCTCACCACGTGGCATTTTCAATTGTTCTATAAATACAGAGCGTTGTCGACTTGCCATTTTGCAGTCACTCGTTTCGACATCAGCCCGAAGAGACAAAAGATGGCATCTGGAGTTCGCTTGTGTCTGTGTCTCCTGCTTGTCTTTGCTGTAATATCTTCGGCTCGAAACACCATTTCAATATTCTCAGGTATGTTTCTTCTGTTTTAATGGTTATAGAGCATATATACATAATATGGATCATCGTTACAACGCTTCTCTGGTTAAAATCGGCGGCATATATTGTCTTCCGATGGACAGTTTCTTTCCACATCTGGTCCAAACTTTCTTGACCATTTCACGATCCCGTCATCGCTTATCAGGATACGACCCGTTTGGCTAGCTAAGGTTTCATTATTCTTTAGCCATGCAAGTCTTTAAATAAGCAAGATTTTCTGTTGCTACACTAAATTAAGGGTCCAATATGTAGTGCCAGTGTGGTGGATGCATGTGAACTTGCGCATATAAAATTTAGAGCCATGGATTGAATCGCAGCTCCCTAGCATGCAGAGAAACTCACAAGACTTTCTTTGTTTTTAAGACGTTGAACAGATTAGCTAATCAAGACCAGTGCAACTCAGATTCCAGGAAATTAAATCATCGGGATGCGTTATTTACGGGTTAATCTATGGTTAATAAGGTTGTAATTATTGTAATGCTGTACAGTAGGCCAGCTAGAATCTGTGTACATGTTCTGCTCTGCATCGATGCATGTTCCTGCTGAGTTATTAGCTGTATATTACTTCACTTATCACAGCACTTTCGTAAGTGACAGCATCCTTAAATCACGAGCCCAGTGTTGACCTCAAGGTGTCTAATAATTAAATGTGTTATTATTATACATGCAGATAATGAAATGGCCTCGGCTATGAAGGGGAGGTCTTTGAAGGTTACACTGAACGATTACGGTGACCCAATGGCCAACCGCGGGCACGATCCCTCACTAAGAAACAAGAACTGGGGTGGCCGTAAAGGCTGAGAGATTCTATGATGTTTTCTTCATCTAATATTTTGGATACTAACCTAAATATATATCGAATAAATATGTATTTCAGGGATGTTGCTGAGTTATACTCATTTTCCAGCTAAATATATATAGCTTCCTTAATTAATTTCACCTTTCTTCATTTCAAGTTGCTGTACGTGGCATGTTAAGTGCATATCTGGGCTTCAGTATGGAGTGTGATCAGCCTTTATTTTCAAGAATCAATAAAGATTTTCCATATGCAAAGCATGATACGAATCAATCTCTCCTGTGTGGAACGGTGTGTTATCAAACATTATTTCTATGTTCATGTGTGAATATATGATCCGAAAGGAGATCTCGAGGACAAAATAATAATTCACATAGTTGTAAGGGGAAATGGGATCATTAATTGGAAGTCTTAAGTGCAAATTCTAAAAAAAAAAAAAAAAAAAATCAATCTTGGGATTCAGGGGTATGGAAAACACTACCCTCAATTATGTAAACTAAAATAAGAAATAATAACTCACAATTAATCCACATCGGAAAGCAAACAAGATCAGCCAGGCTAGCAGCAGGAAAAAACCCTCATGAGCTAACTAGCAGTAGATGAAAAGAAGAAAACTTGATGCATTATATATGAATATAAACTCACTGTATGAAACTACAGCGCAGGTTAATCGACAAAGACCCCATTCTTCTCCTATGCAATGCTGTAGTTATCCACGAAATCCCCTCCAGTCTTCATCAAATCCCAAGTTACTTACCACCAAAAAGTCATGAAGGCGCACTCAAACTACAAATAATCATTATTTTTTTATGTCATAAAGGAACCTGGCATTAAGCAGTTTAATGATATCACGGCAATCTCAGGAGGGAATTATAAAGAGTCAAATTAATTTGAGAACATGAGAAAAGAGTGCTATAAAGCAAAAGTTCAAGAGGAAAAAGGAGATAAAATCAGGTGTCATGTTAAGGAATCATCTCTAACTAAAAATTTAAGTTTCCTTGACATGATATTAAAATCTTGTTGACTCAGTATTTACGAGTTTGAATCTCATTACCTCTATTCTATTTGATAAAAATCAAACACAATATAATATAGATCTGTGCAAGTTTCAAGCCCAAAGAACTTTGATTTGAAGAGGTATGTTAAAATATAATATAAATCATATTATAAAATCTTATCTAATAACTTAAATTTTTAGATAAAATGATTCAAAAATTAAGATGTCAGATTTGTTTTCGCTAGTAGAATGCTGTCCCAGTATTAAAGCTTCTGTTCCAAAATCTCCTGCCCTTCAGCCCCCCCCCATTAACTCATCAACACTAAAGTTGCACTCTTCCATCCACATCCAATCATCTTGAGGTCGGACATATGGAGGGGACTCGCGAATTACATGAGTATATATAGAGATACAAACGACATAAAAGGCCTAATCAATTACTGTTTGCTTCCTTTTCAAGTCGATTGTTGTTGGTTGCTTTTAATGGACTCTTTTCTAGAAGAAAAAAAAACTAGTGGAATGGGGTTAGATTTTAACTATTTATTAGTCACTGAGTTGTGACTCACCGAGTATATAATTAATGCCGTCGTTGACCAAAATCTATGCCTTGCCGAGTATATGATTAGGGTGATCATTAGGGTTTTAATTTACTATGTCTGCTATATATGAAAATTAGAACAGCCCAATTAATTAATGGAGAAGTTAGTTTTGAAGCCGAGCAGAGCAAGGGACTTGGGTTAGATGATTAAATAATTAGAATCTGTCATATTTTATATTATTGATTTTACTTTGTATTATTTTGTCCCCTTATAATTTGCACACTGAAAACTCAAAAAGATTATATGAAAAAAAGAGAATAAAATTCAGTATTATTTTTTTTATTTTAAAAAGAAGATAAATATTACAAGTAATCAAATTCAATGGTTTTAATAAACATCTTAAAATCAAATGCTCATTATTAGCTTTTAATTTGACGTGTGACGCAAAAGTCAATCGAGAAATTATTGTTTAACAGCTTAATTGTTTTTGTTTTAAAAATATTTTTGAATTAGTTTTATTTTTAAAAATTTTATATGTCACAAATAAAAATAAAAAATATTTTAATATATTTTTAAATAAAAAATATTCTAAAAAACAATCATTAGAAAACTCACAAAACCGTGATGGCAATAAGAAGCGAAGAGGGAGAAATGACAAGGGAGACAGAGTCTCCTACAACCAAAAGTAAAGAAAGTATAATTGCTCAGCAATTATGAATCAAAGAGAACAATATTATTTGAAGCTTGATTGGATGAAGATGACCAAAAATTCAATTAATTGCAGCTTAATTATTGACCATGCCAATACGACGACGCGGAATGGCAGCAAAACAGCTTAATTATTGGAGCTCAACTCGTTTCATTCCCCAATAAGGTCAGAAGGAATTCCTTGTAGTCTCCGTCCGTGTCTGCTGCAACTGCTTGATCGAGCGAGATGTTGTTTCTCTTCAGGTAGAGCTCCTTGATCTCCTTCAAATCTTTTTCTGCGCGCGTGACGATCACTCGACTGAGAGCATCTTCATCGGTGTCCTCTTTATGGATGGCCCTTCGCAAAACCTACGCACAGACATTGATCATGAGTTAGCCATGTCTGAAGGCCAGTGCAATATTCCAAACGTGTCATTAATTTACCTTGACGAAGTACTTTTTTGGATCTCGAAGGCATCGGACTGCAGTTCGCAAGGCACCGAGATATTCATCAACTGGGTCTCCGAGCAAACCCTAGAAACCAAAATAGTAAACGAGCTGAATAATTAATCACTGTGCTTTTCTTAATTAGCTGTTTCTTTGATTTTCTCCAATCAATTAAATCAAATAATTACAGAAAATATAAACCATCTTTAAATATATATATATATACCTTGGTAATGGATTTTCCATGGATGTCTCGGTAACGATTGAATGTTGCATTGAGCTGTGCCTTGCTCCTTGTACTCAGAACCCTAACCAGTTCATCATGGTTAAAAGCCCTTCCATATATATCATCATGAAGAAGACCAGCTTCAGAAATCGCCACTTCTTCGTCAATTTCATGGCCATCATATCTGTAGGCGCTTACAAGAGCGACCAAAACCTGCGTGGTGATCCCATTAAGTATTAGTTCCATCCATAATTGTAACAATCGAAACTCCTTGGCTCTTCTATCGATTTCCTTTTTGTTTTTCACGCGACAATATTTCTTATCTAGCTCTAAAGTTATTAGTTTTAGTGGTTGAATTAGTTATTCAAATATAATTCCAAACTTCGAGGTGTTACACTAGCTATAGGGCATGCGAATAATTAATTATTATTATTATAAATAATAAAAGATCGATGCTTCTATGCATACTTTTCGAATGTCACCCTTGGTGTGAAGGGCCACATCTTCTTCGAGGGAATGCTTGTAACGGAACCGGTACGCACGCTTCACTGCCAGGAGATCTTCCGGTGATCCGACACATGCGATCTCAACGATCACTCTGTAATCAGGTTTTGATTTTTGCAAAGCCGCATTGGCAAGGACAGCATCTCTATCAGCTGGCTCCAAAGTCCAGAGGCGCATTGCTCTCTATTTTATTTTCCACAAAAAAAATTTAACGATCAAGATTGGGATGCGTGAAATGATAGATAAAAATTCATGCAAACAACAATATTAAACCTCGAAGTCTCCGGTAATCTCAGACTGAAGTTGATGAATTAGATCCTCATGGTATATCTCTTCATAAGCTAGCCTGATAAGTTTCCTTTGAAACGAGTTTCGATTCCCCAGCACTGATATTATGGCTTTCTCATCCGTTCCCCATCCTGAAATATCGATGATTTATTATTATGGTTTCCATGGAGTTTCAACCATTCACGCATGGATGTAAAATTAGCAGCAAAAAGGCCTGGCTAGCATTAATTTTGATGATTAATAGGTTGTAATAAAAAATAAAAAAAAAACCGCAAATTCAATTCCATCTCTAACCATCTAAACCCATTTATATAAGAAGGAAAATTAGAAGGAGCTGAGGATCCAAACCTAGACAAGCCTTCTTGATTGTTTCTGCATCTTCAACGGGAGAAAAGTCTTTGGGAGCAACCACTGTGGCCATTTTCTCTAAAACTGTATATTGCTTGGTTTTCTTTCTCTCTCGATCTTACATATTTATAGAGGTCAAGCCTTGCGCTTTAATGGCGGTACAGTTTCACGAATTAACTGTCATGAAGAATAAACGGAATGAAAACTCATGCAGACATTCATTTTTCATAAATAGACTTACGTTACATTACACACTGTTTCCTTTGCTTTGTCAGCTTCCTTTTTCCTATGGGCAAATCTCGAAATAAGTCCCTCATCTATTCGTTAATTCTCAACCAAGTCTCTAACTGTACATTTTGCCAATGGGATCCAAAAGTATCGTAGACTCTTCAATTAATCATCCATCCATGTACTTTTTAATATGAATTTCTGACATAGTTGCATATATCACGTGATAAAATGATGTTTTCTGAGGAGAGTTTCGCTTTTTTTTTTTTTTTATCTAGAACAAGGTTGATTTTGTATGAAGGACCCAACTGAGGTATACATGATACTTTGGGGGATCAAATTAAGAATATTGATGTATGGGAACTACATTGAGAGTTAGTTCATTGTCGAGAAACTCATTTGAGCCCCCCCCATCCTCTTTTTCGGGTCTCCTTCGCTTGACCAAGCATGACTGCGTCAACCAATGTCCAATTAATGAGTCCTTGCCCAAATTTAGTTTTCGAGTTTTCTTTCTTTATCATTTATGTTTACTTTTTATCTAAAGAATTTATTTTTCTTCTTAGTAAGTTCCATATTTATTTTTATCAAAAAAAAATTATATATTTTTCATAGTTCAATTTGATTAGATTAGTTTTAGAAATATCAACGTCTTTGATTGATTTGAATCAACTTATCAATCCTCATACCAAGTCATGAGATAATGATAATCGAAAACAAATCAAAACAAATAATATAGCTCAATTTCTAACTCAGTGTTAAAGATGAATTTGAAAAATAATACAATTACAAAAAAAAAACCAAGTAAATTTAGGTTAGCATGACAACTTGATTCATGAAATTGAGATAACTAATAAAAAACAATTAAATAAAATATAAAGCTCAATTTTTAATTAATCCAATATTAAAAGATAAAATTATAAAAGAACATAAAAAACAACTCAAGTAAACCAAGATCAACTCAACAAACCTATGATCCGAGTAAAGCGAAGGGGACAACCTCATGAAAAATAAATTAATATAAATTACAAAGTCTAACTCTCAATAAATTCAATGTTAAAAGATGAAATTGAATAAAAAATCAATTAAAAAAGGAAGAAAAAAAACTTGAGTCTGCCTAGTTAACCCAACAAACTCGCGGTTCGAATAATGAGTCTGGAATAATCTTATATAAAATAAGTTCAAAATATTATAAAGTTCCAATCTCTAATAAATATAATATTGAATGATGAAATTATATATATATATATATATATATTAGAGGAGGGGTACAATATTGAGTCGATCGAGTTAACTCATTAAACACGCGGTCTAAGATAACCTCATAATTGTTTTTAAAAAACCTTATGAATACCAATTTCTGATAAATTTAATATTAAATGCTAATAAAACTGATATAAAAAAAATGATGAAAAAAATATATCATAATAATATTATGTTAGGAGAGGTATAGTAAAATATCTTTCTTTATGTTTATAAAATTATAAAAAAATAACTAAAAAACTGAGTTAACTTATTAAACTTGTTATAGATTATAAATTTAAGATAATCTTCTAAAAATTAATTTATAAAAACTATAAATTTAATATTAAATGATAAATATTTTTTTAAAAAGAAAATAAAGGATAGAAAAAAAAATATAATGTAAACCCCTTCTTCTCTCTCTCTTTTTTTTTTATCAATTATCAAGAGGGTACAATAAAAAAACCTTAGACTAAATAAAATAAAATAAAATAAAATAAAATAAAATAATGTATATATATATATTATTTTATTTTATTTAGTCTCTTTTAATTTTATTTTTTTAATATAGCTGAATTTTACATATAGAAATAGCTTTTCAATGGCTGAAACTCATTTTCAAGAACCGAATGCCTTTTAATTTGGCCCCCCTCCCCTGTTCACTACTTCTTGCTCTCTGTCTCTCTCTCCCTCTCAAGAAAAAAAGGCAACAGAGATGGATTCAACCTCACAACCCCATTGGTCATCTCTTCCATGTGATCTTTTGTTCAATATCGCCAACATTCTCGACACTCGCATTGATCTGCTTAGTCTCCGTGCCGTTTGCAACTCATGGCGTTCCTCCCTTCCTCTCCCTCCCAAAGCTCCTCTCCTCAAACTTCCTTTTCCCATTGACCCCAATAACCCTAACCTCAATTCTAACCGCCATGGTCACTTTGCACTTATTGAGTCCTTCAGCTACTCTCTCGAACCCATCAACAGAGACCCAAAAAGGACCTGGCTTATCAAAATTCAAGAGTCAGAATCTGGGAATGCTATTCTCAAAGACCCACTTGCTCGATACCCACTTGCTGGATTAGATCGTTTGCCTAAAGTTTTGAACTTATTGGATTACAGAGTTAAGGAGATAAGCAAAGGGTATTATGTTGAGTTTGTTGAGCAAGGTAAAGCCCCATATCCTTCTATTTTTGTTAATGAAATGAAGTCGTGTATTTCTATCAAGCAAGTTGCTGTTTCTTCGAGTTTTGACAAAATTGGTGATGATGGTTTTGTTGTTTTGGTTATATATAATGGTGGAAAGCTGGCGTTGTGGAGAATGGGAGACGAGAAATGGAGTACTGTGAATGATATTCTAGAGGGATATGTATATGATAGTGTTGCTTATAGTAATGGGAATTTTTTTGCTATTGCTGTTAATGGATTAACTATTAGTATTGATCCAGCGAAAGCTTCGTTTGAGATCATGGAAGTTGCTCCAGCAAAACCACGGTCTGGGTTTGGACATGGTGATACGTTCAAGTACCTGGTTAAGTGGTTTTCGGATTTGTTTTTAATTGAGAAGTACCATGAAGATTTATTTTACTGGTCGGAGTCGGATGATGAAGATGATTATCATATCAAATTTAAAATTTACAAGATGAATGACGAGGAGTGTGATTGGGTTGAGATGGATGGATTGAAAGATGTTGTATTGTTTCTTGGTGATGCCTGTTCTTTCTTCGTTTGGGCTAAAGATTTCGCTTGGTGGAAAGGGAATTGTATTTGTTTTCTTGATTACTTGTTTATGGGATCTGGTAGTGACGGCCCAGGGTCTGAGGCTGGGATTTTTGATTTTGAGGATGGTATTTCTAGGAGGTTATCCAAGTTCTCAAGTTGTTCAAAACTTTTTTGGCCACCACCATCTTGGCTCAAGCACTACCCCTGAATGTCTAGACACCTAAAGTGTGAATTTATCTTAAGCTTTTAGATATCAGTTCATGGTACAGATCATTTGTTGTCAAATCCATTTATGGTATCGTTTTTATTCTTTGGAAGAACCAAGTGTATCTTTAAATATTCGTGCATGTTGTCTCTCTATCTTATCATATCCTGTTAGAAGTTGAATTCTGAATCTCCTTCTTGCCATGCTCTTTTTTCATCTAATTCATGTATGCATCTGATCTTTTCTTAGACGAATGTTGATTTTGTAATTGTCGAATTTTAATTTGCTTCAATCAACTAAGGGCATATTGACAAGTTTAAATAATATATTATATGATCTAAAGCATAGAAGCAGTATTGCGTGCTCTTGTTTGTTTGTCGATTATGAATTGCTCAATACCGCTATGTTGTATTTATGGCCACTTTTTTTCCGTTTTTGTAAAACAGGCAGCACTATTTGAAGATAGAATTCCTATCCAATCCCCCCACCTCCCTTACCACCTAAGCTGACCCCCAGAATATTTATTTCATTAACATTATATGAAATTGTTTGTGAATCCAACGTTTAGATATTTTTACGCAGACAAGTACCTTTCTTAGGATATTATTTTGATACGAAATTCTTGATCCAATTCAATATTTTCTCAGGAAAGTTAAAAATTAGATTTAAGAAGCGTTACACAACGAAAATCTGTTGTAAGATACCACTGCTATTGAAATTGAATCAAATGCCATAATGTCAATGTCAATTATAATTTGATAAGTCAGATTTGATTATTGTTCTATCAAATAAAACGTGTTGCATCATGCAAAACACAAATTTATTTAATAAATTCATGACTGCTAGCTTTGCAGCATACAATTTATTTATATAATATTTCAAATAACTCTAAGGAATCCTCATATATGATCAAAACCCATAACTATTAAAATGAACTAAATAAAACCTAACATACATTCCAAATAAGTTTTCTTGCTCAAAAGGAACTGAATAACAAAACTTGTTAAGCCTGTCATAACCTATATCGCAAGGTCTTACTGAACTCCGATTAATTTGAACCTCCCGCATTAAAATGAACTAAATAAGATCCAATATATACTCCAAATAAGTTTTCTTGCTCAAAAGGAACTGAACAACTATATCGTAAGGCCTTAACGAACTCTGATTAATTTGATAGTCCCCCGTATGGAAGTATAGTTCTAGAATCGTTTGATAAGGTTATATATCGAGATATACTTAATTCAATCCAATAGTTATATATCACGATATGCTTAGTAGTGTATAGCTGGACAATATAAAATTTTACATCAAACTCCGAATTTAATTATGTCTGGATCGTGTCATTTCTAATTCGTCATAACTTTAGGATCCATGTCGCATGTTGGTGATTGATTCTTTAATTCCCTCACTTATTCTTTTTTCTTCTTATAGCTGCTTTTCACTTCCCCGACAACCTAAAGAAATTTTTCCTTTTCCTGCTGAAGATTTCTTGCAAGTGATAAATGCGACTTGGAAATCCTCATTCCAAGAAGTTGGAAAATCAACTGGCACACAGAGCATAACAAGCCGTCACTTCATTGGGTTATTATTACTAGTGCTTAGATCATCTGGCTAAAATGGACGCTAAAATATTTGAGAATTTTTGGCCAAATAGTAGTCAGCTGTTTCGAGATATTTACAGCTTGATTGGCATTTCCATTGCCCTAATTTATATTATGGCTGCTTAGGGGGATTTCAGTGATCATGTGTTTTGAGCTGAGGAAGTTTTTGCTTTGAGTATTTTTTATTTTCGTAGCATCTGCTATTTGAAAACATGTTGAATTTTCTTAAACTTTCTGATTTGTGTTAGATGTTCCAATTATTGCAGCCATTTGTTTCATCCTTTACATCACCTACTGCGTGCCAGATGGTACTTTTGTGATCTAATATAGTAACGAATGTTGATGCTTTTGTTATAGAGATGGTTCTGATTTTGCTTTATATTTCCCCCTTCATTCACTCATGGAATTTCATTTTAGTTTTTGAACTGTTATGAATAGCAGGTTGGTTCTTCTTGTTCCATTGCTTTGAATGAAAGTTAAACCATGCTGGTAGAAACTGAGATTCGTGGATCTATGAAATGGCCAACAGGAGATTTCATGTCTTGCTCTGCCTTGCATCGGCACGAACATCTTTGCTCCTTGTTTGAATTGGGTGTGTTCGGGGATGATTTTGAACTTTCAAGTATGTTAGATTGTGATTTGAAGTAAAAGGTTATAATAATTTCTCTCTTTTGGATGAGGATGTAGAACTGTGCCCATATTTTTTCACCATTATCGGTGTACACAGAGGGTTTAATTTATATACCTTTGTTTAGAGAGCATGGTGAGTTTTGCAGTCACGAATGAGACAGAGAGATGGCATTTGGATTTTGCTTTTTTTTTTTTTGTCTCTTGCCTGTCTTTGCTGCATGTGCTCTGCCAGTAACACCATTTCAGTTTTATTGGTTGGTAGTTACCATTTACAATAGTAACGACTGAGAGGGAAACGATAAGTTTTGTTGCTGGTGTCTGGTGGTGACTTTAGCAAACCGTAGACCCAGATATATATTTTTGAGGAACCTCTTTTTGCTGGATAATTAACAATTATAGTACAAGTTGATAAAATCTGATATATATAGTTTTTGAATTGGGGCCGAGAGAAGCTTTTACTTTATTTCAATATTTGACAGCTCTCTCTCTCTCTCTCTCTCTCTCTCTCTCTCTCGTTGTGAAAAATGATGTTGGAAACTAGAGCCAGTAGTGGAGCCATTCAAACAAAGAAATGGGTTTAGCTTTATAGGCTTTGAATTTTACAATTTTCTTTTCTTTTTCTTTTTGAGAGTTCTTCCGTCTTGTATCTTAGTCCGCGTTTTAGTTATTTGAACGCAGGGTAACTTAGATTATCATTTTTTGAATATGCTTTCCTAGCTAGTTCACAGCCAAGCCATGGATTAAATCCCAGTTCCTTGCTCAGTAGCTCCGAAACTTTCCCCTGTTCCAGTTTCAAAGAAACTTAATCTGGTATCCCGAAGCTCACATTTCAGGGAAATAAACATGGTAGGATGGTCTCTATTTGAATCTTAATATATGGTTAATCAGGGGGCATTGCAATAGGCCAGATGGTTAAAGAAATACTCTTAATTCATGGTACTGCGCATGGTCTTCTTTGCTTCAGTTCTTGTCGCTGCTGTTTGCTATCTACCATCTTGTTATATTTCTTCACTAATCACAGCCCCTCGCATAAGAGAAACAGCCTTAAATGACTGAAAGCAAGCAGATTAGTTCTTGTTTGCCGCAATCTTAAGAGTTTTATGTTGACTGGAGGCATGTCTAATGAGTTATGTTTTGGATTTTGTTTCTGAAAACATAAAATCCACCTTAGATGATTAGTTTGTAGTTTAAATGTATAGAAAACAACTATTTTCAAAGAAACAAATGATGAACTTTTTGCCAGCCCGTTACTCCTGTAGTTATGGTATTCCAAACGAGTTTTGTATATAAAAAAATTATTTTCTCCTAAATTTAAATTATGCTGGTTTTTTAGATTTTTTATTTTATTTTAATTGCTTGAGTTTGTATTAAAAAAAATCATGTCAATGTCAAGTAAAAAAAACAGAAATTTTGACTGAATAGATATATCTTATACTCCAAAACTTAAATTATTTAATAATTACAAAATTAAATAAAAATAATCATGTGCCATCAAGTGGATAAAAGCATATGTTTTGTTTAACATTATCCAGTTCATGCAGAAACAAATAGTTGATTTCACGTTCCAAGAAATCTTATCATATACATGGAACAAATCAAAATCATGAGCTACAAATCAAGCAACCTGATGCTTGTTAATCTCGTTTGTTGACTTCTTGCTGAGCCGTCACTCTCCTCTTTAACCTAACAGGCAAGCCCCCTCTCATCTTGAGAACCATGGTTAATCTGTAGGGTGGGCTCGTCATTCTCTTTGCGGTGGCGCCTCCATCCACCGGCAAGATCTCAAACTCATGCATCACAGCTGCAGCTATTGCCTTCATTTGGATATAAGCCATTTGCTTCCCCAAACACATCCTGGGACCGCAATGAAACACAGGATATCTAAATTGATCAAACGGCTGATACACTCCATCTCTATCTAACCACCTCTCAGGCTTAAACTCCCTACAATCCTGACCCCACACTTTCTCCATCCTTCCCATTGCATAAGAAGAATAATCAGCGAACCACCCTTTCTTAACGTAGGTCCCATCTGGTAATATATCATCTTCCACCGTTGTTCTTGAATTGATTGGTACAGGTGGAAACAACCTCATTGACTCTGACAGAGCAGCGTGCAAGTAGTGAAAATTCTTCAACTCTTCGTAGCTAAAAATCCTTGCCTTTGAAGCCGTCGCAGGCAGCGGGGCGGCCGATGATATTTCGTTGTAAATCAAAGACCCACAGTGAGGGTTGCCAGCAATTAGCCAAAAAAACCATGTTAAAGCGGTTGAAGTTGAGTCCTTGCCAGCAAGCACAAAGCTTATGATTATGTCTCTCAAGAACATCCTTCTGTGTTCTTGATCTTGGAATTCCATGTCAGAACTCAACAGCATAAATCTTGACAGCAAATCTTGATTTGTGCCGCCATCTTGTTCTTGTCTCGATTTTATCACCTCCAAAGCAAACTCATTAATCACTTTGACAGCTTCTTTAAGTCTCTTCTCTGATCCTATATTCAAGGATCTTTGAAGCTTCCATAACGCAGGAAGTGGGGCCATAAATCTTGAAAACCCAATTTCCACGGCATCATCAAAAGCCTTCGAGAAATTTAAACTTGAAATGGATCCAGGGTCAACCCCAAAAGCAACTTTGCATATGTTCGTGAAAGTGAACTTTTGCAACACCTCTTGCATATCGATGATCAAGCTGTGATCACATGCTTCGAATAAGTTTGGCATGAGACTTTTGGACAGTTCAGATTTGACTACATCTGATACGAAGTGTTTGAGAGATTTAGTGTTGAATTCATGGCTAGCAATCTTACGTTGTACAGTCCAGAGGTGACCATCAACGTTGAAGATCCCATAGCCAAGGAGTTCTTGGAGAAAGTCAAGATAACGAGAACCTTTGATATAGTTGGAGAAGTTGGTGACAAGGAGGTGCTCTACATTGACAGGGTTGGCAGTGCAGATGATATGGGAGAGGTTGAGAAAGTTGTTGACTTGGAGAGTCGACGATGGGGTTTTGGAGAGCATGTCGGCGACCCAGTCGTGGAAGCGGTGGCGGTTGCGGAGGAGGCTCGGTAGGTTTCCGATTATAGGGTAAGATTCTGGACATGGGGTTTTGGTTGGAGGATGAGAACTGGATCGGAAGAAGCAAATTAAGATGAGGACTGAAATGGAGGTGAGAGACAAGATAAGAAAGGAGAGTTCCAACATCATTCAGCTAATCCGTAGATGGTGGTTTTGTGGAAGAAATAATGTGAGGAGTTTTATTTTTTGATTTTATTTTTATTTTCTTCCTCCGATCTGATCCATGGCTGATCTTTGACTTTATGCCCACTTTACCAGCATGTCGTCACCAGATCATCACAGGGATAAGTGTGTGGGGTCCAGAGAGTTTTTACATATAAAAGAATAATGTGCATGGGCAATTCTTTGGGAGTGTAATTACACTCAGGTATCTTTCTTTTTTATATGAGCTCGATTTCTAAATTAAACTATGATGTAATTCGATTAATTCAGAACTTAGATAACTAAAAAAAAATATAATTTGATTTTAAAAATATTTGAATTTTAATAAAATATATTGCATGGATCAACATAAATCATTTTAAATTAATCTATTAAACTCATGATGTGTATCATCATGAACTTCATTAAATTTAATATTTTATAAAAATATTATATCTATTAATAATGATATAAAAAATAGACACTTGAAAAACAAGAATAAACTCAATACAAGAATTATTTTTGGAGCATGATAACCCTATTAAAAAATAAATTGTAAAGTTTATTTCTTAATAATTAAGGTTTTATAAAAAAAAAATATTTAAGGTTTTATAGGTTTTATAAAAAAAAATGTTCAGAAAAAACAAGCAACAACCCAATGTTGGCATATTTTTTAAAATATGATAAGCTCATAAAAAATAAATCAAAATAAATTATAAAACCCAATTCATAAAATTTAAGTCTTTTTTACTATTTTCTTAATAAAATGATAGATTATTTTTATTTAATAATATGATAGAAAAAATAAAATAAAATTGAGCATTAACCCAATACCAAGACTTTTTCCAAGATCTTGATAACTCTTTATAAAGAAATTCGAAATAAATAAATAAAGTTTAATTTCCAGTAAAATTAATAACCGAGGTGTCTGGGCTAGCTTACGTGCACCACAATTTTTTCCCCACTTATACATTTGTTTTTGTTTTTTTGATAACCGGGGTGTCCGAGTCAGTTTACGTGCACCACGACTAATCCCCGCACCCATTTTTTTTTCTTTTTTTCCCCACTTATACATTTTTTTTTGTTTTTTATAACCGGGCTGTCCGGGCTAGCTTACGCACAACATGATTTTTTCCCCTCTTATATATTTTTTTTGTTTTTTTGATAACTAGGGTGTCCATGTCAACTTACACGCACTACGACTAATCCCGAACCTTTATTTTTACATTTTTTTCTATTTTTCCCACTTATACATTTTTTTTGTTTTTTTATAACCGGAGTGTTTGGATCAGCTTACACGCACCACAACTAATCCCCAGGACCCACTTTTTTTTTTTGAAATGGTGTGGGGAAAGCATTGTAGCTCTCCTGGCAGAACATTATGGATTGCTACAGTGCTTTTCTGCTTATATTTCCCCCCCTACTTATATATTTTTTTGTTTTTTTATAATCAGAGTGTCCGAGTTAGCTTACGCGCACCACGGCTAATGCCCGACCCACTCAACACCTTGCAAGCTCAGTGGGCAGTCACGAGGGTGACAGACATGCATATAGATGATCGAACCCAAGTGCAGAGGAAGGGAACAAGTCCCTTCCCACTTATACATTTATACATAACAACTATTATGTTTAAAAAAAAAATGCACATATTAGAAATTTGTCAATTACATTATGCATGAGTCATGTCTAAAAGCATTATTTATATTGTTTTTTAAATTGTTCTTTATTAAAATAATATATATATATCTTAACTAAAAAGCTAAAGGAGATTAGAGCTTTGCATAGTTAAATTCATAGTGCATTTAGACACAAATTAGTGTGGATTGTAATGGTGAAATTACTATTTTACCTATCGGTGAACAGTGATTTTAGCCATGAGTCTAGAGGTATTTTAGATTTTTAATGTTTCCGAGTATAGTAAAATAATCATAATACCTTCTAATAAGATAAAAATCAACAGTTAAATCCGAAGCTATAAGATTATTGCAAATGTTTTTTTATAATATACAAATACAAAATAACCTTCGTATACATGCATAAGAGAGAGTTTCACTCTCATTTTACACCACTAAAATTGAATTTACTATGTTTTTTAACGCAAGCTGCATTTTAAAAAATAAAAATAAAATAAAAAATCTAAACTAAGAGTAGAGGTGTATAAATACAAATAAAAAATTAAGATTATCTTAGAAGGAGCAAAAAAATCAAGGAATCAAAACTAATCTAAAAAATAAAAGAATGAAAATCAAAATAAAAAATAAAAAATTCTAACAATTTTTTTTTTTTAATCCCAACAACAAAACACGGTTTCATGGCTCGTGACTCCTATGCCATGTTTCTTCGCACAGTCGAGCATCCACTGCCGATGTAATAATACAAGCAACCAAGCAACCCACAAGTCTAGTATGCATTAGCATTGATGGCCGTCAAAAGTAAAAATATCTGTGTATTGAGATTCCTAATGAAAGCAGAAGTTTTGGAGAATCAACTTTACATTTGATGTGGGGGTTCAGCAGTATTTAAGGCTTTTAACCTTTTGATGAATCAACAATTTATAAAAGTAACAGATTACAGATAGTAGTCAGTGAGTATACGGCAAACAGCTGAAAAGCTCGCTCATCACTCTATAATTTCAGGCTACGCGGTGGGCAAATCCTGACCATGCGCTTTCTCCCAGAGGTCAGGATCCATCTTTTCCGCAAACCATTAAGCAGCCAGCTGAAGGGTAAAAATCTAACAGCGGAATGTGCCTTCACCAACTACACTGCTGGCAAATTTATTTCAGCAATCCACTCAGTTACAAGGTGCCCCCCCTTCATCCGGATTTGTTTAATAATCTTCAGAAAAAAAGTCCAACAATTGGAAGACAACAATTTGGTCAATTCACTCAAAAGAACGGGAGCAAATGGTGCAAGAAACTACTGCCTATTATGTTTGTCCATGCATATATGCTTCTAGATTAAAACATTTCAAACCAGAAATTCATGCAAAAGGCCACATGAAATAACAGCTAATGAATATGACACCCACCTGAACTTGCATCTTAAAGGGTTCACACACCTGTAACTGAGGGTCAATTAAAAACATAATACTTGTTGGTGTCGGTCTTATAGAAAATACTCTACAATAGCTGTTGGCCCACATTCTGCAGAACTTAGCTCTGACTGCTCTAGCTTTTTGGCAGTCTCCAGTGACATAACAATAATGACATCCTCCTCAATTATCTGTTTAACAAATGTGAGAAATGGAAATTGTCAGACCACCAGATCTTACAAGGAAACATTCAGGGATGATGCTACGCAGTGGTAACTTGAAATCTATGACAGTGATGACAAAAATAAGAAAACCAAATAGAAAATAGTTAGAACATCAAATTCAAGTTTGGCTCTAAGAAACCAACTCACCTTTCGTGCAGGAGGAACATTACAGTCACAGCTATGGAGCTACATTCCATATCAATCAGTGTAAGTGGACTTATATATCTCGACTCTCTGATAAGTTCAAAAAAAGCAAATCAAAATAAGATCCACACAAGCAAATAACAGTAACGATAGAATTTTATTCAAAATGAAAGGCAGTAGAACTTGCTTGAACAATGACCAGATTTCATAATTATGAGCCTTGAAATTTCAAAAGAAAGCACGAACTAGCTCAACTAGTGATATAAATAAGGTATGAGAGTGACATTTCAAGAGGCCTGGGAGGTGATATTATAAGCCTTGATTTTTAACAATAGCAGAAATATATTAAAAGTTTACAAGGAGATTTAGCATAAATATTCCATTGGTGAATCATAAATCAGATATGCAATGTAGTCATGAATGAAGCACAGCTTTATTTAGGCAATTACCACAACCAACCAAGATGCCTTGATGATTGCAGGGTACTCAACAAGTTACAACTAGCAATTGTTTCCTCTTTTATATTTAGTATGTACACATGCTTTCCTATATATGTAACCTAAAAAACAGAATTTAAGTATCAACAACATGAAAGGATGCTGAAAACAAAAAATAAAATAAAATTATAGTACATCAGAGAGAGATAATAAAATGAGACTCGCTCCAAGGTAGGGTAGGAACATCAGCTGCTTGTGCCAGGAAGGATGAGCCAATCTTATCCCAGAGTGCTGCTATTCAAGAGCTGGGGGGCAAGTAATACAATTCCCTTCGCATCCATTGCATCTGAAAATTCAGGGTTCTCAGATGCATGAATAAAACCACGCTAAACTGCGTCAACATGTGCTATCTCAGCCATCTGGGAAGCACAAATTATAACTTTAAAAAAATTACAAGGGAAATGAAAATTCAACTTTCTTTCTAGCTAATCAATAAGGTCAAACAGAGCATAATTGGAGAGAATGGATCATAACAATGCAAGGATAAGAAGACATCCCATAGCTATTGATCTCGGTGATGTTTTGAGTGCCTTGAAGAGAAAGGTACTTCATGAGACTACATCACACACTAAACTACTCAACTCGATTGTACAATTCATTGACTATGCAAGTTCACTATTTTTATCCAAATAAAGTCAATTCAATAATTTTAGTCAAGCAATAGAAAGTTGATAGCACTGAACAAAATTATTTTCTGATAGGAATTGTTTAACTGAATTTGGTTGTCTTTCGTGGTTTGGTGTACTTCTAACTAAAACAGCAGAACAAAACTTGATCGTGCAAAAATGTCAGAGTTCAGTGTAAGCACTCTATAATGAGCTGCGCATCAGCATATTTATTATGACTGTCCTGCCAGGAACTTCAACAAACTAATCAGCTATTCAATATACTCTACACTTATTCTCATGTCTTGAAGAGCAGCCATAACAGCAATATAGTCTTATCCATGCAAAAAGTTTCATAAACCCATGTCCTAGTGCTACATATAAACTTGACAGCCTCCAGTTGTTTGCAGTTGAATATTATTGCAGAAAGATATTGACTTGAAAAAATGACAGTTGAAAGTAATATTGTTAAATATGCTAAACTATGATCCAGTTTAAAAATTCAGTCAGTATGGTTAGACTAACTCAATTGACACACCCATAATGCAAGTACAAAATAATAGTATTTGCACACATGAGATTATGCAGGAAAAAACTCTGATATGGCTATTCGACTTCTTATTGCAGAAACAGATCTAAATTTAAACTAAATGTTTCACCATATC
Source organism: Salix arbutifolia (assembly GCA_025169955.1). Lineage (NCBI taxonomy): Eukaryota > Viridiplantae > Streptophyta > Magnoliopsida > Malpighiales > Salicaceae > Salix > Salix arbutifolia. The sequence goes on along the minus strand of CM045917.1, from coordinate 16,443,839 downwards.
AAATACTTTGGAGGCTCAGCAGCTTACCATTTGAATGCAGAAAAATCACTAATAACCCAATTCAGTCACAACGTCTATGCTGTTTTTTCACAAGAAATACTTGCAGAAAAAGTGCTTAAAATATTGGAGTCATTCATCCCATGTGATTTAAAATAATTCAACAACCAGAGAATTGCAGAATGGTTTATCGCAATCCCAACTGAACCAGCAGCATTTCCATTCTCATTGTCAAATTTCTCTGAAAATTTAGTCAAGCTGTCAAATAGCATTGAGGCATTAGAGACAACCCATGATGCCAAAACTGTAGCAGCAAAGTCCTGGAATACATCATTAGGCAGCAACATGATTGCCCCAACAAGCTCAGGTGTGGGGGCACGACAACTGCACAATGTAAGAAGGCCTCCCACAGCAATGGCACTTGTATTTGCTTCCAGCTCATTAAAGCAGAAAAATTTCAAAATGATCTTCTCCAGCTGAATCTTAGAAACAGAAAGCTCTGATCTGATCAAGCCCCAAAGCTTGTGCTGCTCTGAAGGATCCCAACTGAGAGAGTTCTTCATTAAGTGAAAAATATCTTCAGTGCTCTCCCCAAACACGGAGAAACCCTTCAGTCCAATTTCAAACTGCATCTCAAGAAGATCAGCATGATCCAACTGACTCACAAGGAACCTGATGATATCAGTGTTGCCAGCACATAAGTCAGCAAGATGACAGAAGATGCTGTAGAAGAACTTTGTCTTTTTTCTTTCACAAAGAAAACAAGAGGTTATGTCTAAAATGAATAGCTTTGACAGAGCTAAATCATCTTCTTTATGCAGGATGCTTCTTGAACGTTCAAGGAAACATTTGTATGCAACAAAAGCATTTTTTACCAACTTATTAACAAATTCCTTATCCATCTTAGAAGTAATAGCACTGCCTTCAAGAAAATCTTGTTTCCTTCCATTCCGAATAGAAAAATACCCATCAACATGAAAGAGAAATAATGACATCCCTGAGTCATTTATCTTAGAAAAATTGCGGGTGCTGATTGCATTTCCTGAAGAATCTGATATACATGCCTCATAAGCTAGCCTTGCTGCATAAGATAATAAGTGAGCTCCTACTTGAAAACCATTCCTTGACCAGAATAGAAGCATTTCTTGCAACCGTTCATGCTGAGAAAGTATGAAGGAGCGTGCAATTAAGACTGTGGGCGAATGAATTCCACTGTCAGAATAAGGAACACTGATGCTGACATCAAAAGGAGCAAATAATTGATAGCCAATGGATTCAAATTGATCTACAATTTTTGAAGATAAAGTTTCTGGGAAAGTTGAACCACATGTTGATGCTTGGCCATCAAGATTCACAAATGAGAGAAGTATTTCCTCCAAAATCTGAAGCCCCATTCTATTTGACTTCTTCATAGCATCTGCCAGATTTTGTACTAAGCTCTCAATAGCATCAAATTGACTTTCACTGGCAACATTTGATGGGCAAGACGTAGTAAACGAGTCACCTGAAATGGGAATAGAAGAATCTGCAGGTTCTTTGCTAAGCCCTACTTCCATAATCTTTGCAGATTGTCTTTCTGGAGCTGGTGTTGATTTTGCAAGATGAGAAACATTTTGCAAGCTTGAATGTGACACGGAATGAGGAGGAAGATGGGCTGGTTGCAACTCATTACTTTCCATGTTCAAACGCAATATTAGCTTCCTAAGTCCCTCTCTTAGTAAAGGAGAAAGTGCATCACATGAAGTCAGAATATCCATTGACCGAACCACTCCTTTTTGAACAAGCACCCTCATAGCTGATGACAAACCCCTTATAATGATATAATTACGGTCCACTTCATAGTTTTCAGCAATAAACAATAAAAATTCAAGAAGAGAGTGAGTTATATCTACATATTTTGGTATTGAACATACCATTAATAGCATTGCAGGCTCAATATTCATTATGTTGTCAATCTTTTCATCGAAAAAAAGCCAGTCATAAAATAAGGCCAGCTTCGTATTAGCTTCAACATATTTTTTTCTACAAGATTTTAGAAGCCAGCCTATAACAGCCCATCTTGGTATAATGTCTGACTGAATAGTTTCGTTTGATGGGTGGTGAGCACAACATATGAAGCGAATAATGTCAGCTAATATAGTCTCTCTCTCTTGTCCAAAAAGAAACTTCTTGGCAAACCACATTTGGTATCGCTTCTGATTCCCAAACTTCACATGCATGAGTAGAAACCTCAAATGGGCTTCCATCTCTGGAGTAATTCGAAGCAAAAAATACCGACTAGAAGTCCTGGAGCAGTACAACTGTGAAATATCTGAAAATCCTTCCGTCCTAAATTCACTTGGGTTCAGCACCATATCCTTCCATATAGCTTGAAACTCAGGGACGTGAACCAAATCTCGAAGCAATCTAATAAGGTCCCTCCCAATCTTCATGCACAAATTAAATTGCTCCCTCAACATCTTGACACAAAACTCAATCTCTAATCTTTTCAACGACTCCAACTTCGCATCAGTCGATACCTTACAATGATCAGCCAATACTCGTAGATACACATACAAAGCACTAGTTAAAACGAATGGCGCATCTTCTAGTAAACAATCCCATTTGCTTGAAAAAAGGGAGACCAACTCAAAGCACAACCACAAATTCCCATCACTAAAATCCCCACCAACAATCTGCCTCAACAAACACACTAAGAAACCATCAAATCCCACTCCTAAAACATCAACCATCTCTTTAACAACCCAAACCAACTGATCCTTCACTGAATCAACTAACTTGCCATACAAATCATTAACAATTTTCACAGTCAAACTAACAAACAAAGCATACCCATCAGTGACAATAGCATGAAGATGCTTTATATGCGTTTTAGCTAAATGGGGTTCGGTTAGAATCCCATAAAGAATAGCAAGATTGAGTCTTGAAAATTCTTGAGGGCTTGGTATTGTTAATGGAAATGGGGGTCTTAGTTCTGGTTCAAGCTCCTCAAAGGCTTGCTTTAGAGATAGTACAAGCTCGTTTTTGGCCTCGTACGCAGTGAGTTTAAGCAGCTCTGATGTCATAATTAGCTCTCTAGCTCAGTAGCATTAAACAACAGAGAAATCAAATTTTGAGCAGGAGATATTCATGGGGTTTACCTGTTGGTGGGTTTCGACAAGGTTTCCCTCTGTAGTGATGTTTGATTTTGAAGGAGACCGCTGTTTGGCGACTTTGAGGGAGAATAAGAAAACGACTTGACGTTTGGAGGAGGATGACATCTATAAATCAAATTCAAACCAGCGTACTTTCCTCTTGAAGTTTTGAAAGTGGAAATCGGGAAGACTTCAGGGCACGGCAAAGCCTCAAAAATAGCCCCCAATACTATAGCTAAGAATCAAGTAAGTCCTCAAGATATTCTTCATCTCAACTGGGTCTCTAAAGTAGTTAAATTCTAGATTAATTTTTCTTTCCAAACTCTTCGCAGATTTTAACAGAAGATGTCAAGGATATATTGTGGTTCGTTTTTTCGATATTTTTTTAATGAAATACACTGAAAGGTGTTCCCACATCCACACGCTATTCGGAAAAATATTTAGTGATTGTAAAAATTTGATTTTTTTTATAAATAAATAAATGATTTTAGTATTTTTAAATTATTTTAATATATTGATATCAAAAATAATTTATAAAAAAAATATATTTTAATTTATTTTTAAATAAAAAATAACTTTAATTATACTTCCAAACATGCTGTTAGCCGGGTCAAATAACTAGGCTAATTCCAAACCGAAGTTATTGCCAAATCTGAAGCACTAAACATGCAGTTTGCAAATTGATCGATGCATATTCAATCTACTTGATGATGCCCAAAACGAATCTTTTATGATATCGACCATTTGTGTGTTTAACCCTAATTACCTATTCAAGCTAAGTCAAGGATAAACTTTGGTGATCAGGATAGTTCTTCTTTTCTTGAGTTCCATCGCTCTAAAGAATAGCACATAACGAGGGCCTCTTGTGCAGCTTCAGCTTGGCAGAGAATCCATCTGTCATTTCTTCACCGGAAGGTGCCGAGGCGATATCAGACCATCAAAACTTGAGGTCAAGCCCATGGTGGGATCAGCTCCCACATCTTTGCTGGTATATCTATCTACATTTGCTCTCCTCTTCGAACCTATAAAGACGACAGCTGATACAGCTTTTGGCCTTGTAAATCAAATTATGGATTGGCAATGGAAATGATAAAGTTTTACACCTAAAGAAAAGGACTACTACTATGAGAAAGGCAAAAGAAAGAAAGAACGAAAAAAAAGGGAACCGTCAAGGAGCCAGACAACTATGAAGGTGACAATAACCAAGAAATTTCACAAGGCTAATTGTTGCTACGCTGTTTCTGAGGGCCATAACATCATAGGATATTTTATGCTGAAAGAAACAACCAATCGCTACCACAAGTTCTATCCATCAGCTCAAAGGCAAGTGAAGCTGGCCCTAATCCTTGTGAGAAGAACAAATCAATATGATTTCCCACAATGTATCAAGCTCCCGGCACCCAGGAAAAGACCAAAGATGGCAGCACTACCAAGTGTGGTTTGTCCAATGTATCTGATCTTCAAAAGTCCAGGTACCTGAATTTTTGCCAAACTAACTAATTAATTGATGAGCACTTACAATGGAATACAAAGAAAAAGGCATTGACTTAAGTTTAAACTCCTTAAACATAAAATATCTAAAACAAGATAATCTGCATATATAAACAAATAAATCAAAATTCAGATAGTAATTTAATAGAAAAAATAGCAGATAAGGCAGATGTTCACTAACTGGGCAGTTGGTAATCTTTTAGAGGGCAACCAGGACCATATGATACAACTAGTAAAAACCAACAGCCTTTGAGAGTTGTGAGTTTCACAAAGTCTACTCCAGAAAGCAAACAGAGAAACCCAGAACCAGTGAGGAAACAGATCTTTCTAAGCATCTCAGGGCTGATTAAACTCACAGACCCAACCAAAACAGAAAAAATGAGGGTGACAAAAACCAATGCACACCATTGTGTTTTGGCTGTTTCTGGCTTTTTGTTTTAATTCATATCTATGGCAGGGGATAGAGGGGATGCACATAGTGAAAAGGAACATACAAACATGAAATTTAGGGAAGCCATGATTATAAAACTTAATTTCCAAGTTGATGCTCATTGTTCCATTCTTTATAACTTTACATGTGTACTTAAGCATGGAAATTTTACTAGTTAAAATCTAAAATATGCACACATTAAGTAACGTAAAAAACTTGATTCACTCAGACTATAAATAAAAAGAAAAAGAAGACAACAGGGTACATATTTCTATTTCAATAAAGAACAATGAATGGTGATGAGCAGGCATCTAATAAGGTCTCCACACTCTAAAGTGTTAATTTTGGTATCAGGTCAGATGATGTACCTTATACCTTACTGCCTCGTATGTTCCATAAACAGCACCTGCACAGAAAGGATATATATTACCAGCGAACCAAAAATTGAATATATAAGACTGGATTTGTATGAATTGAAACTATCTCACTAAGATTTTCCACTAGCCAATATTTCGTTTTTGCATATCAATGAGAAAATCAATGGTCACAGCTAGATATAATGTGCAGATGTAACTGTACAAGCACACATTTTTAACTTGCATCAACGAAGTTAAAGCTAAAATTTTGAATATTGTGTTTTCCACAACCTTATTCGTGTTCCTAGACCAAATTGCTACCCTCAGAAGGCAGGTCATTGCTACAATAACCCTATAGTTTTGCTATTTAATGTTTTTGCATTGAGTTGTAGCATACAAACTTAACTAACTTTGAGAAATTTTAAACTTGGAGCATGTTTGTTAACTGTAAAATATTTTCCCTAAAAGTATTTTGCATGTTTTCCAGTATTTGTTTGGTAGAAGGAATGTAAGATTTTACAGTCAACTTAAAGTCTAGAGAAGAGAAGGTGTAAAATGAGGTTCAATGTAAAAAAAAAAAGGAATCTTAAGCCAGTCCTCTTCCTTCTGTCTTTGGAAAAGCCACTCAAATCCCTAGCTGGTGAGGGAAAGATCAGGACTTCAATCCCCTCCCCCCTCCCTAGATCTGTGTAATTAGATTTGATAAGTTTGTTGCCTTTTCAAAGTGGTTAATTTGATTATTGATTAGTAAAATTGCACACAAACCCGTGATCTGGTTTATTTGCAGCATATATTTGAGTCAGGATCCATTACTATAGGGATTGCCAGTACTTGTTGCATGTGTATGTGTAAAGGAACCCAAAAACATGAACATCGTGTAAGGTCTTTAAATCATTTTTTCCTAGAGGAGGGTGTGTGTTGATTTTGCTTAAAAACTTGAAGGAGGGTGTTGTCTCTCTGTCCTGTTTCTGCAACTTGGTAAGTTCATTGACAAATCCTAGGCACAACTTAAGACCTGCCACACAGCATTTCTCCACCAATCATTAGGCATTCTACTCGGTGATTATTAAGAAGAAAAAACACTAAAAGCCAAATCCTAGGTTTGATATTAGACCATAGATTATATTGCTTTTAGCAGCGCTTTCAAGAAGCTCACTGGTCCATCCACAAGGCTACTACGCAGCCGGCTTAGGATAACCAGTGAGCCTTCCAATTTTTCATAGGGGTTAATCTTTACACATCCAGCTTTGATCTTTCTTATGATCTTACCAATTCGAAGATGATGGGTCTATAACTATAATAATGGAAACAACTAGCTTTGAAACACTTAAATATGCTAGAACTCCAAAAAAGAAATTAATGATAGAAAAGTTGCATTCATAAATTAATCAATAATCAAACTAGCGAGGCCTAAGTAACAAGGTATTATGGCTTTGAAAAGTCTTGTGTTGATTCAAACCTGATTGAAAATGATGTTTGGTAAGGAAGGCTTTTCATCTATCAATCCTTTATCACAAGAAAAAGGTACAAAAATCCAAGAATGATTGGCAGTGCATCACAAATAACAGGAAATGATACGGCGACTGTTCAAAACCTTACCAAGAATCAACATGAAATTGCAAGCCTTCATGAAGAAGTGATGAAAATTGAAGGTTTTGATGAAGATGAGGCTTGATGCTACATTTGGTTTCTTGGTGCAAAATGAAGTGATAGCAAAAGGATTTATGGCAAAAGAGTGCAAATATGAAGAAAAAAATGGGTTCAAAATTCTATCATTCAACTCGAAGGATCAACAATTTGAGCTTTATATCACTACTATTAGCAAGTTTGTTTAAGATGAAAATGTGACTTTCTTGTTTAAGATGGAAATGTGACTTTCATATGTACGACATTATTCTTCAGGTTTTAGACATGTACTTGTCATGGGAAACTTTTGTTTGTATATATATTTTTATTGACGTGTTTGGCTATGAAATCTCCTATTATGATAAAATTGCATTTTAACATTCTATTTTCGAGGATATGTTGGTTATAAAACCTATGTCGATGTATTTTAAATTACATGATTGTCATTGGCTAAGTTGGCAACTTTATGTTCTAAAATTTCATAAACAAATAGTTTATGACAATCCAAATACAAGTAAAAAATCCTTTATGTATCCATCAAAAAAATTATTATAGGTTTAATTTGTGCTAAATTATTTTTGGTAATAAGTATAATTGATTTTTCTGTATTAATAGTCATCTGAAAAATTTCCAGTGTTGCTGAAAAATATTTTACACAAAACAAACAGCCCCTTAATATACTCTAGCTGCTTTATTTCTCTCTGTAATCCTTTTTAATTCAGTATGGACTTGTTGCTTCTTTATAAATCTTTCCCTGTACAGTACAATTAACAGACTTCGGTCACCATTCTCTTTAACCAACTCTAGTCCAAGTATATTTTTTCCAATTCCATCAAAACAAACACTTCTAGTGACACTGCAATTTTAGTTACCAACGCTATTTTAGGTAAACTTGTCAAGCTTCTAAGTTGAAGAACACAGGGGCCTCTCAATTTAAAAGCAACAAATCCACCACGCCGGCAATATCTTCTAGGGCGTCCCCGTTTTGCAAGCTATTCCATGACTTCCATTTAATAACTTCTTATAAATAAACCCCATCTGCACAACTACTGAAATCTCAAGTCCCAATGTCTTAGACCCAGTCTTTTCATTAAAATCACGCCCTTTATAGTACTCCTAAACAGTCTACATCTAGTGATTCATGATTTCTTTCACCAAAGCATTCCAAGGAATAGCTAAAAAATTGGCATTCAAAGATCAAATTTTGCACTCACAATCACGAAATAGTCCCTCGACCCCCCCCCCCCCCCCCCCCCCCTTTCCCCAATCAAGGCGTACCACAATGGTTGGAAGTAGTAAATTAATAAGACAATTGGTTTATGGATTTTGTGTGTTTGTGTCAGAAGATAAATCGGTGGACTTTGGGAATTGAAATAACAACTTGGGGAGTATTAAAGAACAAATCCCAATAGCAAGAAGCGCAGGTATTGATCAAGACTAGAGCAAGAAGATTTAGGGTTATGATGTGAGAACTTACCTACGGCGCCACCAATAGCACCTCCAACAGCAACGCCGGCAGTTATACGAGCCAGACAACTATCCCTCGCCATTTCGGGATTGCGAGTGTTTTAGTTTATGCAAGAATTTGATCGACCGATGTTTGAAACCTTATCGAGGTTTCTCGGGTGCAAGCAGTGGCGAGTGACTTGTTTTTTACGCTCTCTTCTAATTGTTGCGACTGTTCGTGAGAGATAATTATTTAGAGGTTGTTTATTATAATTATTTTTTAAAATATTAAAAAACAATAATAAAAAATTAAAATATAAAAACAAACCAACTTCTCAGAAGCTGTTTAGGAGCGCGTTTCAAATTTCGTTTCTTTTTTTTCATTTTAAATAAATTTTTTTGATATTTTTAAATTATTTTGATGTGTTGATGTTAAAAATAATTTTTTAAAAATAAAAAGATATTATTTTGATGTATTTCTAAATGAAAAACACTTTCTTTCAAAAACAACCGTCTTCCCAAATATACTTTTAAGTTGTTCTTGTGTTATAATTTATCCCCAGTATTTATTTTATTTACTTGTCTGCTACTTATTCTTAGAAAATATAAGTACAAATTGTTTATTTTATTTTTCCTTAATTGAAAATTTTACTTGTTTTATTAAAAGTAAAAAACAAAAATTCCGTTGCCGGGAATCGAACCCGGGTCTCCTGGGTGAAAGCCAGATATCCTAACCGCTGGACGACAACGGATTTGATAATACTCCCCTACGTTTTCTAATATATATATATATATATATATAAAAGCAATAGTACCATTTATCAACTTTTACTGATTTAACTTTGTTTTAAAAAAAAAAAAAAAACTAATGAATTTTTCCTTAATTTGTGTTATGTAAATATATGGTTTTACAAATGATAATAACAATTTGCAACAACAGATAGATTACATACAATAATCTTATGTGTAGAAAAAAAAACTGACTTGTGAAAAACATGTATAAGATATAAAGAAATTCGAATGAGTCCTTTTCATCTACAGAGTTGTTGGATCTTTGAAGAAACGACTTTCATGGCATAGTTCCTCAAGCATTCACAAGTGCATGCACGTTAAAGAGGGTTGCTTTAAATCACAGCCAGTTGCAGGGGAAATCAGTACCAAGATCGTTAGCCCAAGTATAGAGTTTCTAGATCTTGGAAGCAATCACATCAATGATGTTCTTCTTTCCTGGTGAGAAGATTCGAATCCGAAGCCTCTCTTCCTGAGATCTAACCAGTTTCGCAGCATAATAATGAAGGGTACTTGCTCGCAAAACAGAGTTTGAGTTTCAGAAGCTGCACAGTATTTACCTTCCTCGAAATACTTTAACTTCTCAGCTACTTCCTCATTTGGATTGTAATGAAGACGTCAGCCTTGTCGAAAGCTTCATCAGCAGCAGAGGTTTTACAACCTTGTCGCAGTTCCGACACATTTCTGAACGATTCATAAGACGGAAACCATGAAAGTGCGAATCCGAAGATGATCAAGGCAGGCTCGGACTCTCTGTTTAAATTCGGTTGGAAACCAGTTGTGTCCGAATATGGCTGTGGGCTGATAATTTGGCTTGTGAGGTGAAGTCTCCTTCAATAAATCTGTTCAAGACTCCATGAAAGAAAACAGAGATTTTATCGAGAAAAGAGGTGAGAAGAGAATGAGCAGCTGCAATTAACAGAAAAATATACTTCATCAGACCTTGTCTTCACCCTCTTTATACTTAGTTCATCAACTCACTAACTAAATTATTCAATTGCCTAACTAGTTTGTTCTTCCCTTGTTTAATGATGCTAACTGGATTAACAAAATGCAACTACTTGCATTAACAGATTTTCCCGCCTTCCTCCGCTGCCTTCCAAGCTTGTAACAAAATCCCTCTTCCCCGAGTATAAGACACCACTCAATTATTGAGTTAAACAGGAAGCTCATTCGGACTACTTGTGAGTTTGCAACGACAGCACCAAACCCCAAGATCGGAGGACAGAAAGGCAGCTTAGTTTTTCTCCTTTTTCTTTTCCAGCGTTGGTGTGAGAAATATTGGCTGTCAACAGCATTTCGTATTTCTGAAATGGTCTGCAATAATGAACAAACATGAAGCCCAACAGATCAAGCAACTCCCTCCAATCCCAATTCCTAAGGCTACCTATGGATGGTTCAAGGTGCCACGAGAAGATGGAGGGTGGCTCGTGTACATTCAAGTAAAACTCTCCAGGATTTCTGTTTCATTTTGCCAAAGAATGATGAGTCATGCTATGGGCGACAGCGAAGTTTCCAATCTTCTTTTGAAATACACGGGGTAAAAACTGAACTTGATATAGTTTTTGTCATGGACAGGAGGTAAGGGAGAATCTGCAGCAGCTTGCATGGCAGTTTGACCCAATTTGAAAAGGGGCATAAATGCTTTCTGCACCTTCCATGGTTAAACGATCTGCTCCCTTCCATATTCCATCACATGAAGTGTCAAGGAGTAATGCCAGAAGGGCAATCTTAAGAAGATTGCATATCAGAAAATCAGCATCAGGGATGATGGCAATTATGTGGCTCACCCTTTTACCTCAGACAACAGAGTAGTAGAGATGCCACTTGCAGTTATGTCCTTCTGCTGCAAGCTCCTCCTCTGATGGAGCTTGTTATCATACCATATCTTCTCTTGGGTTGAACATGCAATTCTGGTTTTCTTGATTAAATAAAGAAAGAAAGAGGAAGACAAACTCCATTTATTGCCAGCTAAGAAGGCTAGCGGCATTTCTAGGATGATTGGTGGCCTTCGGATGGACCTGTATTACACCTCTATTCTATAACCTCGTCCTTTTCTCCATGTAACCAGAATTTCATATGAATTTTTTTATTTTTTTCTTTAAATTAATTTATTATATTTTTCATTCATTTTAATACGCACACCATTTTGATATATTTTCAAACAAAAAAAATTAAAAAATTAAATCCAGAACAAGACTTGACTGAGTGACAAAAGGCACAACAGCCAAGAGATGAGTGTATTTTACTTGAAAATGCATTGATGTATTTAAAAAAAAAAAAAACATTATTTTTTACATCAACATATTAAAATAATTTAAAAACAATAAAAAAATTATTTGAAGCAATAAAAATTAAAAAAATATATGTTTTTCTATAAATGCTTTTGAAATATAAAAAACAAATACTCCTAGTAACACTGTCCAAGAACATAGAATTTGACAGTCGTACTCTTGGGGTTAAAGTGAAGCATCCGGATGATGAAGTTGAATAAAAAATCACAAGAGGATAAGCGTGCCCAGAAACTCAAAACTCAAATTTGGGAAGCATTACCAACAATTTAATCATTTTCATTAGTATTATACTTGAGACTTACAATAAGTCATTATGATCTTAGAAGCTAGAACAAACTGCTAAAGTGGCATTCGATTATGAATGTACATGGCATGGCATCTGCTTTCAACAAACCTGAGCTGAATTTATGAACTGGATAAAAGAAAACTTCTGTAGTACTTTCTCTTGTGAATTTACATGGCATCTTATATTTTCTTGAACATGAGCAGCAACCTACTAGGAATTTACATTTCTCACCCTCAACTCCCCACACAACGTATATATAGGGAAAAAATTAGAAACCATGAAAAAAAAAACAATACAAGATGAACAAAGATTATAAAGGGGGAAAAAGACAACCAAACTTTTCTAGACAAACAAACTTTTCTAGACACAAATCCTTGCTACTTGCTTTTTCTTAACTCATTAGAAGGATAGAAGCCAAATCTAATTAGTGTGGAGATGCCCATCCTTAAAGTGGAGCTCAAAACCGAAAAACAATCTAGGTTCCATCTACAGAGATTGTTTCTGCATGCTAATGAGCCATATCCTCACTCCCAACACCAACACTTGACTTGTCAATCATACGGACATTGTACTGTTCATATACTCTTGCCCTATTTTCTGCCCACCATTGTTCTGCTTGTTTCTCACTGAACCGCTTTCGACTGCATTTATAAACTTGATCAAAATTTAAAAATGCACCACTGGAACCATTAACCATATTCATTTCTAGAACTCAATTACGATGTCACAAATTACAGGCGACTATATAGTTACAATTTTCAACAAAAAAATAAACATGAAGAGACCTTTGGATTTGTTCCATGGCATATGCAAGAGAAAAAAATCAAGGTTGATAGGACTAAAACTTTATTTGACACGCTGTCTCTCCATCACAACCTCTATCCTTAACTCAATTTCGGAAAGAGACTGCTGTCAAAGTTGTGTTCAAATCAAAGCCGGGTTTGAAAACACACAAAAACAAGAGCCTACTTCATGGCAAAGTTAAAAGCTAACAGAGACACATGGGTGATATGCTATTAGAAGCGTGAGCCTGGTAATGCAACCACTGACTATACAATCTAATTGGCCAGAGAAATGCAGGTATGATTTGGATAGCCAAACTGGCTTAAAAACAACGCACCTGAAGCGCACTCGCTTAAGATCCTTGACGCCTCCAGGCAGGGAGGTTAGTGTTATATATACACCTGGCTCATCTTGCTCAACCCATTCAGCTTCATGATGCAATTCACCTTCTTTGGTTCTGCTTCCATTTTTAGTTGTTGCTTCAAAGTGGCCTTGTTTATTGTGTCCTGCACTGCGGTTACTGGGGGTGCTTGAAACATTAGAAAGCAACTGGCTATGAAATCCATTTGTGTCCGGTTCTTGGCATGTGATCTGACCATTCAAATGGTCAATGGTAGAAACATCATTGGAAGTAGGACTGGAGCCAAACGAAGCAAACAAAGGTGATTTGATGCTCCGGGCTGCTCCCACAGGTAGCCTTTCAGCCATGTCTTTTAACTATTAAGCATTAAAAAATTAAATTAAATCAATCAATCAATCATTAGCAAAAGATGCATCATTAACATCGTTGCTGTTGGATTGAGTAGCAGCTATCCAACTGAGCATTGCTTCTTGGTTGTATGCACACCAGACAATTTTTTACATGCTACTTGAGATAAAGCAAAGCACGCAAGTATTTGATTTTCAAATTGATATTTTCAAGACAGCATCTATCTGCATTTTCAGGGGTTCAAAATTAAGTTCCACGACCTTATAAAGAAAGGTTGGATTGATACAACTAGTAAGTGAGAAAACCTGTTGCAAAAGGAACAAAAAAAACAGAGAACATAAACCAAGAAAAAGACGATCTAGGCATGTTGAAGCAAAGCCATAATTAATCATACTAATGAAGGAAGAAATCAATCTTACTTGAGCAGTAAGCGACTTGATCACTTCTTTTGCTGCTTTGCATTTAGCAGTCTCTTCTCCAGCAATGACTATTGCTTCCTTCAGCAGCTTGGTTGTTCTTTCCAGCTCAGCTTCTTGGAACTGGGTTTTGCAAGCAAGATTTTCCACCTGAGAGACCAATTTGATAAGGAATAATAATGAACAAGCAAAACAACCAAATCAAGTGAAAAACTGAAATACCAGGGGTTTAGATCTTAGGTTCTCGTAGGCTGAAATGCCAAACGGCCATATTTAGACAACATTTAAAAATTTGACAATTGATAGTATAGTCATGATGGAAACTGCCAGGTTAATCCCTGCCATGCCTGTCACATGAATGATAATAAACTATTCTGTGATTACACACCATATTTCCTTTTGAAATCAAATGGTAGGTGGTAGCCAGAAACATGGGCTGATCAACATCAGACACCACTTATAAAGGCAAATAGCTGCAGTAAAATCAATAACACAAGCATTACAGGTTACCTGTTTGTCTTTGATGGACTTCACCATTAATAAAGAATATGGCCAAGATATCAACTACACAATGGCATGAGGTTGGATGAAGGTTTGAGCTTCAGTAGAACAGAGCAGAAAATAGATGCAGTAGACATTGTGCTTAACTAGAAAAGTTGTGCCAGTTTGATGATTACGTACATCAGCTATTGAGTAAAAAGCTAAATCATGCAAGTCCTTTGTTATTTACAGTATCTCATACATATGGTTAGCATTGAGCACAAATAAAAAGGATATATTGAAACCAGATCCCTTAGTCATCTGTCCATCCATATACTTTCAGATGCTTTGCCAAAATTGCCATGGAAAGGAGAAGAAAATAGTCCCAGTAATTGACTAAATTACACAGGTAGGTGACAAAAAGGAAGGAAAATACATACCTGTGCTCTTAATTTAATAACCTCTTGGCTAAGGCTCTCGTTTGTTCTCTTAGCATCATCCACGACAATTTTGGGTGAGGTAAGTCCACCAAGGGTTGGGGTTGGCGTTGTTGATCGAGGGGGGCTAGGTCGTCTTGATATTGGTGATGTTGCTCGAGAAATAATTCTTGATCCAGGAACAGAAGCAGAAAAAAACTTCTTGGATGAAGCAAACATTGGGTTGAAAGATTTAGAAATATTAAACGCTCCCCACTGGGAGCCTCCATTTGGAACAGGAGAAACCCTGCTACTATTGAATTCAAGTTTTTTGTTTCTCTTAGACAGGCTTTCTGCTTGCTTCAAGGATTCCATTGATGAAAACCTAGCAAGTTGTGCACGAGATCTGGTGTCCAACTTCTCATCTTTGTCAATGAACTCGCTTGGCCCTTGATTGACACTGCCTCTTCTGCTCACAGAAGACTGAGAAGAAGCATCAGTCTCAAATGCTTTTCTTAGTTTGTTGTAGCAATTATCACAGACTCGGTAAGCTTTATTTGGATTTGGTGCCATTGAAGCCTTGAGAGACTTCTTGCTGCTGCATGAATGACAATAAACTAGTCCACAATTATAGCAATTATGCCGCTTCCTTTTGAAATTAAATGGTAAGCGGCAGCCAGAACACATAGATTGATCAACACCAGAAACCCATTTATGAAGGCAGATAGCTGCTGTAAAATTAGTACCACAAGCAATACTCTTTACTTGTTTGTCTTTTAGGGCTTCCAATAAAGATGGCAAATTTTTATCATCTGTATCCCCATGACCGAGTCTTCCATTTGCTCCCTTGCCCCAGGTGTAGACTTCAGTTTTTGAAGTTAAAACTGCAACATGATAAGCACCACAAGCAATCTCTTCAACAGAACACTTCGAGAGTTTTCCTTCAACACGAGTTGGGAGTTTTCCATCAGATTGTGGGTTGCCCAACTGCCCATATACAGGACTGCCCATTGTGTACACATGACCAGAAGTTGTACGTGCAATTGTCAGACTATGTCCACATGCAACTTGGCAAAAATTGGGTTCATCAAGAACAGCAACACATGTAGGAACCAACTTTGCTTCCTTGTCACCATGCCCAAGTCGACCTTTATCTCCATCGCCCCAGGTAAACAGTTTCCCTGAAGAGCAATTGCTGGAACTTGAATTTCCAACCATGACTTCTACGACTGCAGCAGTATGCCAAACACCACAGGCAGCCTGGACAGTGCGGAGCCCCTTAAGAGATTCCACTTCTCTTGGTAATGAATTGCTTTTTCGATCTCCATGACCCAGAACACCAAATGTGCCATCACCGAAAGTAAACAGTTGCCCAGCAGAACTCACAACTGCTGTATGCCAGGGTCCACAAGAGATGGATGACACATGTATGCCTTCCAAGGGTCCATCCACTCTTTTTGGGACCCAGTGACTTACTTCGTTTCCATGTCCAAGAAGACCAAAATTATATGTTCCATCACCCCATGTGTAGAGATCACCAGAAAGTGTTACAGCACATGTATGGTACTCCCCACATGCTACGAACTCGATATTTGTATTACTGAGGGCCTCGATAAGCTTGGGGTGAAAAACATCAGAGTCCACACCATGCCCAAGCCTGCCCCCAGATTCCTCACCCCATGAGAAAATCTCTCCTTGCTTGGTCACTAAGGCTGCATGTTGTCCACCACAGGCAATGTTCTGGACATCAAGTACTACTGCAGATTCCAGGGCTTTAGGCAACAAAGAATCCATTTTTACACCAAAAAAACTTCCAACTTTATGAGTTCCACCGCCTAGTACACCAACCCCCATCCCTTCACCCCAAATGAAAACATCCCCCAACGCCTCACCATCATCATGACCAGAACCTTGGCTTGATGAGCTAACAGCACTTGATAGGCTAACTCTAAAAGCATCCATTGCCACTGCCTTCATATGACCATGTACACTGTCCGAGCCTCCGGATGATAAAGAATGTACAGAACCACTAGCAGAGTCAGAGGGGAAAAAACCTTTTGGAGGAACAGCATATAATATCACATCTGAAAATGCTTTATCCAAACCATTCTTGGGGGGGCTATCATATGGACTATGAATGCGAAGGTGGTCTGCGTCCTGAATTAAAAGTAAAGAAAACCACTTAAATCATCAACCAATCAAAAGTGGGTGGGCAGGGGGGAAGACATAAAGTAGAGAAATCTACCTTCTGCAAACTGTCATTGCTACCAAATGGAGAATTCAAGGTAGAGCTTCTGCAAGTATAAGTCCTAGGGCTGTTAACCTCAGACAGAATTCCATCACTCCTCGATTCTGTTCTCCATTTTCGGTGATGATAGCGTGAAAGTAATGCTTTTAAACCACTAAACCATACCTCAGCTTCATCTTTATCCTTGCAAATCTGGTAAGAAAGATCAGATCATCAGATTTACAATAAATTCAAAACTAAAAAGCTCTTTAAAACTGTTCCTGCCTGGTATGACAGGAAGGTCACAGAAACAATAAAATGGATGAATAGAAATAGAAATTAACTCGTAAACAGAAGAAAATTACTACAGCAAACAAAGTCTTACCAAATCCAGTGACCTATCATTATATATAAGAGAAAACGACTGATACTCCTTCTCGGGGCGTGGATACCTTTGAAAGATTGGCTGGAAAAATTGGACTGTAAATCAGAACAAAATCAAATGAAGAATCCTTTGATGGATTCATAGTGGGACATGTGAAATTTGCAAACAATCTATTCTGACAGAAACAATAGCATGAAGATAAAATTTGAAGAAGGAATCGTCATGATACTGCAACAGATGATCCTAGTTGAAAAGCCTCCTGATAGCTGAATGGCTGTGTTGCACTCAGTGGGGAGAAAGTTAGCAAGGAGAATACTTAATCTAGCCACTAGTTTGGAAAAACAAAGCAAGCGGGGTTTCTTCTTTGGGGAAATGGCAAATATCCTGAACCATTAAGTGCATGCCTTAACTCAGGAAACTAATTTCAGGTAGATACACTGGAAGTTGGGACCAACTACAAATCATGCAATGTGAGACTCCATTTTATTTGGAGCAGCACTAGGTAATGAATTGGCCTTTTGTCGAAAAAATTAATGAACAAAAAGAAATGCAGTGAATGAGCTTTTTTTTCATGTAAATTTAAGATGTGAGTTTAATTTTGGAGCACTATAGCCGGCTCTATGCCAACCTAGATAAGTTGTTGGCATCAAGTAATATTGTATTTGGAAAGTTTCCTTAAACATATAATAATGCTCTAATTAAGCCAAAGGAATTTAAAAAGAAGAAAAGACAGAACAGCAAGGCAAACTACAATAGATTCACAGGTAGCTATAAAAATTAAAACAAGCTGTCAGCATGTAGCTGCCCTCTATTAACAAAGTCAAATTATAGGTCAAGTAGCTAAGTAAACCACAATAATTTCATTGCAGGAACTTACTGTGCGCTGCCCAGATATGATTCTAGATACATGGCTTAGTCTGAGATGTTTCTCCTCTTTCCCAGAGAACCATATTAAAACAGATTCATCCTGAAAGCAATGTAAATTCAACCCTTTAGAGTTTCTAGTAAGAAGAATATAATTCAAAAATAAGATTACAATGACCAATATGCAGTAAACATGCTTGGTGCAATGTAAAAGAAAGAACAAAGAAAGAAAGAAAGAAAGAAAGAAAGAAAGAAAGAAAGAAAGAAAGAAAGAAAGAAAGAAAGAAAGAAAGAAAGAAAAGATTAGTACTTTACAAAAAAAACCCAATTTCCCTGCCCAACTGGGCCATTATCATAATAAATTAACTTATATAACATATATCATTGCATGAACAAAATCCATGGTACTTACACTTGTTGTCATAAGAGCAAAATTTGGATGGAAGAAGTGTAGCTTGATCCCATTCAAAATTTGAGCACAAAATTAACAGACAAATATCAGTAAAACTAGGACCAAACTTACATTGGAAAGACGGAATGGACAGAACTTTGGCTTTCCCCTTCTTCCATACTTGAGCAAGCAAGCCCCTTTCTTTAAAGCTGTGATGGCCTTCTGCAAAGATCATTCGAGAACCTAACTTAAACACAACCAACAAATTTGCTAGTAGCATATTCTTAAGCATGATAATAGTAGCAGAACGCTAAATGAAAGTGAAATGGTTAAGGTCATATTCAAATGGCCAAGAACATTCAAAGAGATTCGTGCAGATTTCAATGAGGATGGAGGATAGAAAATGAAATGAAATGAAAGTCTGACAAAAATGCACTTCACAGTCCTTTCGGGGGGGCAGACTAAAAGCAGAGCAAACCATCTGGCAAGATCTCAAAATCTAAGTCTTGGTGAAAAAACTCGTTTTGCAAGAGATCCTATCTAACTACTGTACCTGATCAAGTCTAACATTCCAGAAACAGAAGTCACAAAGGGACAAGGGACTGGACTGGAGATGGAAAATTCAATATTTTCCCTACAATGTTGACAGAGCATTTCTTTTGATAAATGCCCTCATGTTTTACTTTGACTTCTCCTTATTCCTATTTCCAACACCCATACATTTCTTAAACTCATACTAACTACCACCATTACCTTGCGCCGTCTTCTTTCATTCAAGTGGAAATCTAGAGTGACAACTACAATCCAGAGAACATTTGTTTAACCATCCAGATTCTAAACTATCTCCTCAGCGCTAGCAAAGCCATTTAGAATCAAATAATAAAGAAGACAATCCTTATCTGACCATGACCCAGAAATTGTCAACACGCGATCTCCCATAACAACCTCATAGAATCAGCATTTCATTTAATCCATCGAAAAATTCGGTCACGCAATTAATTTTCAAAAAATTTCCTTAGTCATCTAAATTAATCGAATTAAACTATAACATTAAAAAAACAGTGAAAAAATTCAATACAAAAAAGAAAAGAAAAGAGAAATACCTGCTCATTGTCTCTTTCAACAGGTCCAGTTCTACTAAGATCCGAAGCCATTCGATCACTCCTTATCATTAAATCCCCGACAGTAAAAAAAATCCAAAAATAAAAAAAAGAATCTACTCTCTCAGATTAACCATTCTCAAAAAAACCAAACCCTTCCATCCAATTCAATTCACAACCCTAGGAACAGCAGAAATCCATACTCTCAGCCGGCGCGGCGCGGCGCGGCCATCAAGATCACTCACTCAGCTTCAAAACTCATGGAAACTAGTCACTTCACCGTAACTTCAATTTGAAGTTAATAGTAGCAATAATGAAGTGAATACTTGACCAGAACTTATAAAAAATAGGAGGGGAAAAATGAAGTCCTGTGATTTTGTAGCTGGAAAACAAAATTAAGTATCTGTTTGGCGAGAGGAAAAGCGAGGGAAAATTTAGGAAAACAATATATATTGTTTGATCTGATTATTGAAGCCTCTTTCTGTATGCAAAAGAGAGCGACAAACCAAAGCTTCTAGCTTCTTTTTCTTTTTCTCCAAGTGTGGAGTGGTGTTTTTCTTTAATTTTAATCTTAATTTTATGTAGCTCAAGAAGAGAGCAGAAAAAGACTAAAGAAATGGCGAGAAAAGAAAAAGGAGAGTGGGGTAGGATAATTCTTTTCCATGTTGTTATATGCCCCCAAACTTAATTTGACAGTTGTTTTAGTTTTATTTTGCTAATTGCTGTTTTTTTTTCTGTTTGGTGGCTGAGAAAGTAAAAAACTCAGATTCTGTTGACTAAAAGGAGAAAGCTTTACTACGAAGAACAATTTTACCTAAACAGTAAAGTTGAAATTCCTTATCCGGTTTTCACATGGATTAACAACGGTTTAACTATTAATGTGGATGATTAATTAATCCTCACCGTTTTACCTGCATTTTTGGTTACTTTTCTTTTTAACAGGGTGTTAGCTAAATTTCCAGTCTCTAGTGTATATATTTATAGAAATTATTCACATAAAAATAAAATAAAATAAATTACTAGTTTTTATATTAAAAAAACACAACCCAATAAAATATAGAGATTTGAATTCAAATCTAAACATTAAAAGAAATATAATTCCAATTTTATTATTTTTGTAGTATGATTAAGGTTGTTTTTAAAAGTATTTTTCATTCATAAATGCATCAAAATAATATTTTTTATTTTTTAAAAAATAATTTATATAAAAATAATTTAAAATCACTAAAAAAATTGTTTTAAAAAATAATATAAATAAAAAAATTTATTTTAAAAAAATATTTTTAAAATGTAATATGAAAACAGGATGTAACACCTTTTAAATGTAGCTTCGTTATTCTTTAAGTGGCAAGTGATTGATATTATCAATCCAAACAAGGGGAGATATTTATGTATTTGTTTTTAAGAATTAAGAAAAAGAAAAACTATTTTGTATTATTTTAATAGACTGATATTTAAAACTATTATTTAAAAAAATAATTGTAAATAGAAGCGGATATGAAAAGGAAAAGGATATTGGACTTTTATACCCCATTTTATAAACATTAATAATACAATATCTTCAAACAAAATTGTTATTGACTTTCTTTTCTTGTTTTGCAAATATAATTTTATTTTTATTTTTATTTATTTGCAGAAGCATTATTATGAATATTTCTTATTTTATAGGAATCCAATCTTATAAATAAGAGTTTTCAATCAAGAAAGAAAACAAAATAAGAATTAAAAGAATATAGATCAATCTGATAAATAAAAGAATTGATTAAAAAAATAGAGAAAAATAAATACTAATAAAAAATAAGAATCAAAATTGATATAAAAATTAAATTAAATTAAATCTTAAATGATAAATGAAAAAAATATATATCAATAAAAAATCAATGACCAAATTTAATAAAATCAACAAATAACAATATATTTTTATTTTTTTATAATTGAAAGTGTTTTCCACCTAAATTAAACATATTTGAGAACTTGCTCAATGACATCAATCAAAACGAGGTGTTTGATTTCTCTTTAATTAACATGATGATCACTAAATATTTATATAATTATTACTTCAAAACTCATAAGATTAAAATGCATATAAATTAGTCTAGATATCCATTTGTTTTTCTTGTAATGTGAGGTTAGAGTTTTATTGAGTGCTAATATAATAGTCACTGGATATTTATATAATTATTATTTCAAAACTTATAAGATTAATATGCATATAAATTGATATAGATATTCACATTAATAAAAAAAAATGGAGTGACCGAGCATGCAAGATGAGACTATTCAATTAGCATATAATTTTTTTTCTAGAACAAAATGGTAAAATCACTTTTCCATTCACAATATGTGTTTATTTGATGTTGTTTGTTTATAAATATATTAAGATGATGTTTTTTTTTTATTTTTAAAAAATTATTTTTGATATCAGCATATTAAAATAATTTAAAATATAAAAAATAATTTAAAACAAAAAAATAAAAGATTTTCTCAAGAAATATTTTAAAACACATGCACTGTATTTTGTCTAGAGTTACAGTGTATCCACCACCCCGTTCGTTTTTTTTTTCTTTTGCAATGGTGTCAACTCACAGGTACGCCCATGATGCCCCTAACCAGAGTCCCTTTCTCTTTCAAGACTATTGATCGGGGCCGACACAGCCCCGGCCTACGGGTGCACTTTCGAGAAAAGTAGCGGTAGCCACCACAAAAGTCAGAAATTCTGGACCACTTTTTTTCTCCTCTCCCCCCCACGGCGGTCCCTACCGATGAGCTTATCAGCACCAGCCCAGCAGTGACTATCACTCGGAAAGGCAAGGCACTAGCCTCATTCGCTGTTCCGAATAGTGGCTGTCATATTTTTGAGAGAGAACCCTACTTCTCCGAGTTAAAATCCACGTTTTTCACTTCAGCCCTTTCTTGTTTTATTGCTCAGGTGGTCAATTATCTATACATATTGCCTGGCCCTTGTAGCTTCCTTCTGTGAACCAGCGATGATGACCCGTCCAAGATTATTGAACGTACATGCCAATCGGGTCCAGTGAGGCGGGCACACGCAAGATGCAAATTTCTCAAGATTTGTTTTTGATACCAACTCGGGATGTTTTTTTTTATATCAACCATTCAGTAAAGGTCTGGGTGGAGGTTACCGATCATAATTAAATTCTTTGAAAAGCTAAATAAATTAGTGTTCCATGATATTTATGTCAAATTTGTATTGAATAGGAACTGAATGCCCTTTCTTCTTGAGTGTCTTGTCTCTTAAATAGACAATAAACCTAGCTACAAATTAGGGCGAAGTATAAAAGCATAAGTGTTCTACTAAAACACTACTATCTATAACTTATAATTAGTTTCCTAATTAGTACATAATTAATTCCCTTGACATCCCCCCTCAAATTGATGCTAGTTGATCAAGAAGCATCAATTTGTCAACTAAATAGTAATATCAGTCCGGCTAAGATAGCCCAAAAGAAGCAAGCCCAAAAAACAAAGGAGAGAGCCGAAGGTGTCACTGCAAACCAGAAACAGAGTAGTAAACCTCACTCATCCACCACGACAACCACCGAAACAGAAAACCCACGAAGTCGATGACCACCGACAGTGCCAACACACCAAAAAAATTGTCCTGCCACACAAGGATAAAAAAATCTTCGTGTGTCAACAGACCTAGCCACAACCAAGAATCACGTCAGAACTGAAGAGAACTGACGCTACAATCACACGAGAGCCTTGTTTCTAAAAAATACAGCCCAGAAACCAAGACGATGCCGAGGGGCTGTTCTCCGACCAAGCCACAACCAAGAACAATACGCCAACAATGCGTTCAAGTTTTTTTTTTTTGAGCGAATAATATTATTCTCCATAGACATGATGTAAATCCTGGAAGAGTAATACCAAAAAAAATATATCTGATTAAGGCCCACGGATCCGGGCCTAAAGACAGCCCAAATGCAACCCACAAACAACCCCAACACAGCCCAAATACAGCCTCCCAATGAGCCCAAACACAGCCCAATCACAGCCCAGCCCGAAACTTTAATTCTACACTGCCAGCTCAGCCCAAAACATAGTTTTAATAAAGTGACAGGAAGCAGAAAAACGGTACCATTTGTTGGGGGTTGAATTGGGTTTCGAGATTTGACCAATGATTTTGAAGCTTTTTGATGTAGCCATGGATGTCGCCTACGCAGATTACTAATCTGGGTTCTGCGACCACGCTGTTGTTGCTTGGCTCTGCCTCTGTCATTCGGGGTTCGGTAGTTGTTGTGTTCTGTGTCCTCTTATTGATAAAGATAATATCTTTGGGTACCTCTACAGAGGCTAATGTGCCTCTGTTTAATACCACCTGCCTCCCGACCCTAATGTGCCTATTTTTAATCAGAACTCTGGCATGGTGGATCGACTTAGCCATCCAGCCTTGAAAACAAATGTCTGGAGGCGACGCTCGATAAAGTTTTCGACAGTGAGGGCCAGGACATAATCAAGCTTGTTCTGGCTCTCCTCCAAAAGCCCATACCTATTCATCCTCCTAAAAAGCGCCTCACCCTCAAAGATACGGCGTGGGTTCTTCTCATCAAGAGTTAGAAGCATTCTGGCAGCATTACGAATGCGACTCAATGCATACTGGACCCTCCATAATTCCCTCTTGGCACGGAGCCCATACTCTCCGACAAGCTTCAGCTCAGCATCCAAACGTTCCTTCTCATAGGGACGCCTTGGTTTCTTAAAAGTTTTCCCGTAGTTACGATAGAAGGAAACGTGCACCATGCTTGTTGACTGCCGCCTGCGATCTTACTTAGAGTTTTTGAGAGGGGCGGGCGCAAAGCAGGGAAGATGGCAAGCAGGGGAAAAAGAGGCTGCTTGATTCAATCCTATCACATAAACTCCGAAAGATGATTCACATATTAGTAGCTCTGATACCATGTCAAATTTGTATTGAATAGGAACTGAATGCCCTTTCTTCTTGAGTGTCTTGTCTCTTAAATAGACAATAAACCTAGCTACAAATTAGGACTAAGTATAAAAGCATAAGTGTTCTACTAAAACACTACTATCTATAACTTATAATTAGTTTCCTAATTAGTACATAATTAATTCCCTTGACAATTTAGTCTCCTTGGGTTATTTGGATTGATGGATTCTCTTATAAATCAAGAGAATTTTCTGATCACATTAAGTCTTATCTTTTCTGATCATCCATGTCAAAACTGGAAAATCATGAGAAATTTGTTATTTCATTTCCCGTTTCATTAGAAGGGAATATATCTACTTCACCATCAAAACTGCCCCTCAGGTTAATTATCATAGAATTTCCGATAAAAAATACTTCAATCATCCCCTGAAAACAGCTTTACAGTGGTCTTGCTGCCATTTGCCTTCACGAAAAAGTACTACGGGACATCGTTTGAGCTGCTTCCATTACTAAAGGGGTCTTGCCTAATCAGATTTACAATCACAAATCAGAATATCTCCAGAAAGAATTTTGATATTCAGGACAAAATTTGTACAAACTACTAAGTATTTACTTGATGACATCACTGGTTAAAGCAACTGGTTGCCATAATGAAATGAAACTTTATTCCTCATAGAATGGGAACATCACT
The DNA here is from genome assembly GCA_025169955.1 of Salix arbutifolia. Taxonomy (NCBI): domain Eukaryota; kingdom Viridiplantae; phylum Streptophyta; class Magnoliopsida; order Malpighiales; family Salicaceae; genus Salix; species Salix arbutifolia. Next base: position 16,418,619 of record CM045917.1, on the reverse strand, counting down.
AGCAGATGAAATCCATTCTCTCAACTCTACAGCTTCTTACCATCTTCATCGGGTAAATGGGCAGATGAGTATCGCTATCTTTCTGAAAGGGGATCTCTCAAAAACCCACATACCATCCAAACCCATCAATTGTCAGATCCTCATTCTGCTGAATAACTGGTTTCTGCAGGTTCATCCTCGCTGAAACTAGATGGCCTCTCCATGACAGACCTGCAGAATACGCAAAGCATGAAGAATGCTATTGCAGGCAGTACGAAAATATATTGACAATTAATCATCTAAGTGAGACAGAGTTACATGCTGATAGAGATCAGAAAACAAATATCTGTCAAAACTGAAAATAGTGATTAACTAACAGGTCAACATCTCGACCAAATCTGGCATCCGGCATCCTCCTGTACAAACACCGACACCTAGCATTGCTTGAACTTTGAACCTCACTTCAAACATATGAACCCAATCGGTCTTGACATGACAGGTGAACAATGTGAAGTCTGGTGATCAAAGAGTCAATACTCTGCACCTTACAAGAGGAATTAATCTGACTTATTTCAGAATCAACCGATTTATACATGAAAACAAGCTTTACCAGTGTTATGCACTAAAGATGATTCAAATAAGTATTCATGATAAGTCTCTGAAAATTGATCTGTTTAAGACACATATAACCTCCCAATGTCAGTTGGCACATCCCATGTGCCTGCAGCTTCAGTGAAAGCAAAGTCCAAGGTCATGCTCTCTAGATTCTAATACACTTCTAAGTGTTCCATAGATAATTGGTACCTCATTGATCTATGATTGAGAGATATGCTCTCGACAATTATCCCCCATCTCTTTTCACGCAACTCTTCAAAAGGAAGGCTTTATGGGGTTCTGGATCCTGAAATAGTTTTAGATAGCAGTAGCAAGTTTCCTATTCGTGTTAGCCATCATGAAAAAGTGAGGTACTAGTGCCAGTTCACCTGAAAGGTGAAACAAAAATATTGACAACAGAACAGACAGGGTACCCACGCTTAACAATGCAAACTACCACAACTGCATCAGAGCACAAGTGGTGGTGTAAACCACACCACAGTAACCCACTACACAACCATTTATTTCCATCCAAATAAAGCATCTTACTTCAGAAACTAAAACTTGTTCGGCTAAATGCATCACCAGACATGGATACTGTACTGTAATTCTCTTCATGGGATTTTTCAGATTCATTAAAGACTAACAACCATTTTAAGTCCATCAAAATTGACAACATGCACTAAATACACACACTAAATTGATAAAACAAAGAAGAAAAGAAAATTATCGTTGCATATAGAAAATTTTACATGCCTTTCAGTCAGATTTGTTCTTTGGCGCATACCAGGAACTGATGCTTTTGTCACATGTTCTTGCTGTGAAAAGTCAGTTCTGAATCTTTTTGCAACCTTCAAATATTAAGCCAAAAGGTGGAGGTGTCAAAATCAATGTACATTTATAAAAAGCAAATGTGCAAATTACAAGTCTATTGAGGTTGAAAGTACATGCAACACATGCAGTATATATTAAAAATATTCCCATTATAAACTCACAACTGTTTCATCTCTCGGATGCCTCTTTACTCTAACTGAATCATGAGAGCCTTTCATTCTCTTCATTTCTCCATAACGCTTTTCATCCTACACCCATTGTATAACTTGATATTAAGCTAAATATCTTAGCATGGAACAGTTCAAGAATACAAGCAGCAGGGTGTAAAAAAATAATAGAACCTTTTCCGTCATTATAAATGGTGCTCTCTCCTCTGTAACAAGTGATTTTCCAGGTCCATGGATCAAGTGCGAAGGCTTAGACATGTAGTCATTCCTTTGAGCTATCTTAGGATTATCATTATCATGGTCATGCAACCAAGCTTCTGTCTTTTCATTGTTAACTCTCCTACCACTAGGACCATGATGGGTTGCAAGAGAATCTGGTCTTTTCCCTTCAAAATCATGCTTAGAGCTCGTCCTATAATTTCTTTTGTTTTTATATACTCTCATTTCACCAGCAAGATCATCAGGCATATCCATGGCAGAGTTCCCGCCTGCATTAGAATTGGAACCATTATAGGTAGACTTCTGTTCTAGATGGTGACGGGATTTTCTCTCATGAGAATCAGAACCATGTTTGGGATTACAATTTACCCCCCCTGTATTCGAATCATGAGAACACATCTTGGTGCTATATACTTCATATCTCTGCATGGGTATAAAAAAAATATAATAAATATACTTAAAATGGCATTCCAATTCATATGAATTTCCATGAAGGTGTGACTATGAGCTCTCATCAGAACTTCAGAAAGCAACTACTATCACTTCAACTACTGACACCAAGAGAGATTAATGTAATTCACTTTAACTGCAAGATCTGGATGAAGACGAAATGGAGTCCAAAGAGTCAATTTGGCAAAAAGACAAAAAAACAAACCAGTACCGTCACATTTCAGTGCCTAACTTAACCTTTTCTATGGAACATACCAAATTGAGGAAGGAAATATATTGCAAGCGTAATTGCTGTTAGTGCATGGTTGGTGGGAAAATGGCCGCAAAAGTAAAGTGAAAGCCACAATGGTGTTGAACATGGGATGGCAACCTCTTTGGAATAATGGAGAGGTGGAGGACATGGAGGTTTCCAGCATGGACCTGCAGAACTTGAGCCTCAAACTAATTTGTTTACCATTATATTATAATGGTCATAGTTTTGACAACATTAAATTATCTGTCTAAAGTGAATGACGACCATTTTGTTTGCACAACATACACTCAACTCAACTACATATCAATACTCTCAACCCCATTACATTTGGACAACACAGCAGGCACAAAATTTAACCCTTGTTTCTATAATGATTATGTGATGAATGAGCATGTATAAAATGATATCAAGATGTAGATGACTATAAGGCCAAGAAAATGTATCAGAAGATCTACTCACACCACTGAGACCGGGTTGCTTTCGAACTCCAGAAACATCAGGAGAATGCAGCCGGCCAAGATCTCCTACATAGATTGGTCCTGCAAAGATGATTCGCCATAGTTGTAACTAAGAAAAAGGAGTATAGTTATCAAATTATAATGAAATATATGTCAACGACGAGAGTGGAGTGAGTACTCAATGCTTCTGCCAGCTGTTGCAGAAAAATGGAATCAAGAGGAAACCAAAAGAATAATTCTGGCATCCAGCATCAAATGCAGATGTCATGGTAACCCATTTCCATTGAAGAATTTACCAGGTAAATTGCAGGTAAATTGCAAGTGTAAGTGAGTAGAGAAAACAAATGGGCTATTTATTTCCAAGCTGGCATCTAACATTTAAGTTTAATGCAAATGCTACTGAAGTAAGTAATGCTGCATTCAATAAAGTAAGACGTAGTTTATTTGGAATGCAACTGAAGCCATCAAATCATACAAATGGAAATGTATGCATCCTTACATTCTCATCCTAACACCTCTAAGTAGGAATCAGAGAATCAGAGAAAACTTAAAAAGAATATAAAACTAGAGAAGCAAAATTTATTGGGAAACTCCTGCCAGCGAAATTTGCATGGAGTTCCTTACGAGGTTATTAGAACTTACCATTGACTGGGTCTCTACTTGGGGATGCAAATGCACTAGGAGGGAGTAGCTGGAATTCAACACCAAGAGGTGGACCATTCTCCTTATAATGCCTGCCCAATTGAATCTTGACAGCAGTAATAGCAGCATTCTCAATTTCACCCTTCACTTTCAAATATCCAGACGGTTTATGCCCAAAACTCTCAGCACCCTTGGGAATTAATGGCATGGAAGCTCCATTCTGTGCTAGGTACTTTGAGGTTTCTGTATCATAAGGATCCTCTCTTTGAGAAACAAGCTTATCTTGCAACGATGAGCTACTTCTTGAAGATATATTATCAATTCCACTAACATTCCCTGTATAGCGACTTGTACGGTCATAGGTTAGATCAGCAGTATGAAAATCTTGACCATAAAGTCTCTGGCTTTCAACTTCCCTTGGATCGATATTCCTATAATCACCTTGTTTAGTACTGCCACATGAATCTTGCCTCAATCCACTACCACGATCCTGAAGAATACTGCTAGACCGATCTTGTCGTCCATTAGTGTATCCTTCATCCTTCAATCTTTTGTCTTTTAACCTTCTGTGGCAAAACCAGCTAGATATTTGCTTTTCTGTCAATCCTATTTGGTCTGCAAGTTCTGATTTCATTTCCTCCTTAGGATATTTGTGCTCTGAGAAAAAGTAAAGACATCACCTCAAGAACATAGAAACTAACAGCCGTGTGTGCGTTGAATGAAATATGTGAGAGATGCAATAGTACCATCATAAAAGTTCTCCAAAGCAATGACCTGGGCTGGCGTCTTGACTGTCCTTTTTAAATTCCTCTCTGGCGAAACTATATTCTCTTCAGAATGCACTTCACTTGATTCTGAACATTGATTTTTTTATAAGACAAAGTGAAAAGAAACATGCATGAGAGAAGAGCAAAGACACCAAACAGAACTTAAAGTTTCCCTGTTGCTGCCTTGTACAAGAAATTCGAGCCATTGAGTTGAAAACAGTGATGTAAGCATAGAAGCATATCGGGTAAAAAGGCAGAATAAAAAACTGTAGAATCATGCTATTGTGTATAAAGTGAGGAAGTGACAGCACCAATTTATCTCAAGAAAACTGAACTAGTTAATTGGGTGAAGTGTAGAAATCCCCATTCGCAATAATTCATCACAATGGATATTAAATGCACCATGTTTCGAAGCAGAGCATCTAAACGTGATTGATTGATCATGGTCAATAATGAATCCCGGTTTGACTAGAGTAAATTTGGCCGCGCAAAGGGAGTGGGCAGCATGTAGCTTTAAAAGAATTTGTGGACAAAGCAAGCATGATAGGTAAAATGCCGCTGTTTTCGCACAAACATCCAGATTCCTGTGAAAGATATTTAAAAGGCCTTTGATTGTTTTGAAGTCAAGCCCAAGAAAAGTTTGTAGAGGAAAGCATGCACCTTATTTCATGGATGTAAGCCATAACTATATAGCCAAAGCCATGTTTACTTTCAGAATAACTGTGATTCAAAATAACTTTCATGGATGTAAGCCATAACTATATAGCCAAAGCCATGTTTACTTTCAGAACAACTGTGATTCAAAATAACTTTCTCGCATTACTCTCAAACCAATCGCAATTCATGCGCAGTGTAACCCATTGGCTTATATATGAAGTATTCCACTTCCACAAACATTATTCAAGGAATTCTCAATCAGCACACCATGCTCACTTGAAGTTTTAAGCGCTAAGGTTAAATGCTTCACAATGTCTTTCATGTAAACATACATTCCATCTGAAACCTCAAGAGCCTTTGGGGCACAAAACAAACATTATTACAGGCATACAACCTTAAGATTAAAAAAAACTGCTAAAATGACAAAATCCAGATGTGTGATGATTAACAATGAAAATGATATTGCTTCACCTGAAAAGATTGCCGACATGTTTTGTTTGCTAGACAAAATGACAACATAAACGAAAACGAAAGGTTCAGCAACATATAGCCAGAATTTCCATCATCTGGGCCAAAATCAAAACCCCATTTCACACACAATTCCAGTTTCCTAAAAAAAAAAAAAACCCGAAGGAAATTCTAACAGTTACTCATCTTGTTGATCCCAGAATAACAAAATTTCTAGCAACCCACCAAAAGAACAATAAAATTCAACAGTGTATAAATGATTATAAGATTGAAACCGGGGAGGGGGATTGTTACCTTCCATGGCTGTTGAATTTCAAGGGATTCTCTCTTTTCTATGGCTTTGTTTGGCTCATAAATAGAACCCCAATAGACCAATAAAACTACTATAAGAGAAAATGCAAAATGGGTTTCATTCCTTAAGGATTGATAGCGTGGAATTCAGCTCTCTTCTCTGATGTATTGATAGAGAGAGAGAGAGGCGTTTTTTTGGAAGGAGACTGAAAGGAAGAGTTAAAGAGGGGGAGAGAGGGGATTGAATTCACAAGCCTTCTCTCTTTCTTCTCTAATTTATTGTATCGTTGGGTTTTCATTTGTTTAAATTCTCTGTTCAAATCCAGCAATTTAACTTCTTCCTGTATTTCAAAAAACAAAATGAATAAAATTACAGATGGGTTTTTCAATTCAATGAAATTCAATTAGGAAGTTTGGTATTTGGATATTATTTATATTAATGTGTTAGCTGCTGGATAATTTGGGTAGGGTTTTTGGTAGATTTGTGTTCTGGCAATTTTAGGAGCCAGGGCTTCCACTTGAATTAATATTCAATTTTTCAGGAATTTTCTTGTTAACTATTAATTGAAAATGCTGAGCCTAAATAGGCTGGAATTACAAGTTAAATAACTGCCCACTACTTAATTAACTCCCCACATCAGATAACCCCCATTACAATAAACTGAAATACATAATTTAAATAACAGTCCCTATACTAAACTGAATTGCATTCAGACCCTTAAAGTAAATAATAATTAATTTCTGCCCCCCACTATAAAAAAACGAATAAACCCTAAATGACATTCAGACATTCTTCCTTCTCTTTCGGCTCCTTCTCTCTCTGTGTGTAAAACAAACCCTTCTCTCTTGGCGTGTAACAAAGCCTCTCCCTTCAGACGAACTCGTCCGCGAGTTCAGGGTGAAGCCGGCGAAGCTCATCGGCGTCGATCCACGTGGCGTCTTCCACTTCGGTTCCCTTCCATTTCACAAGTAAGTCAACTCCTGCTCTATTTCCTTTTTTCTTAAGTCTTCGTTCTAGGATCTCTTCTGGTTCAGGTGATAGTGTCCCGTCGTTCATCATCCTTGGTAGTTTAGGGTTTGGGTTAACCCGATCTCCCACTTTCTTCTTGAGGCAGGACACATGGAACACTGGGTAGATTTTTGATCCTTCGGGTAGCTCGAGTTTGTAGGCCACAGTACCGATCTTCTGAATCACCTTGAAAGGTCCGAAATACCGAGGTGCTAGCTTTAAGTTTTTCCTCACCGCGACTGTTACTTGCCGGTAAGGTCTCAGCCTTAAATACACCCAGTCCCCAACTTCGAATTCTCTCTCAATTCTATTCTTATCTGCGTAGTTCTTCATTCTGATTTGTGCTTCTCGCAGGTTTTCTTGAGCTAGGGCAAGCACATGCTCCCTGTTTCTTAACTCATCATCGACTGCTTGCACGGCAGTGGTCTCGGCTTCATAAGGAAGGAGCTGCGGAGGTGGTCGTCCGTAGACAAGCTCAAAGGGGGTGTATCCAGTCGAAGCATGCTCTGAAGAGTTGTATGCCCACTCGGCCATGGCCAGCCAATTGGCTCAATCTTTGGGTCGATCGCTGGTGAAGCACCTGAGGTAACCTTCAAGCCATTTGTTCATAATTTCAGTCTGTCCGTCAGTTTGAGGGTGATAGGCTGGACTCATCAGTAGTTTAGTTCCACTAAGTTGAAATAATTCCTGCCAAAACCTGCTTGTAAATACTGCATCACGATCACTGACTATGCTGTGTGGCATCCCATGTAGTTTAAACACATTATCCATGAAAACTTTGGCTACTGTGGCTGCTGTGTAAGGATGAACCAAAGGTAAAAAATGGCAGTACTTGCTGAATCGATCCACCACTACTAGAATGACATTATATCCCTTAGACATAGGCAAACCTTCAATGAAGTCCATGCTAATATCCACCCATACTTGACTTGGTAGTTGTAATGGCTGCAAAAGCCCAACAGGCTTTAAATTATCTGTCTTGTTTCTCTGGCACACTTCATACTCTTTAATAATGCGTTGAATGTCCTTCTTCATGCCATGCCAAAAGAACTCTTTTTTAATGCGTGAATATGTTTTCTGTGAACCAGTGTGCCCTTTTGTAGGACTGCTGTGAAAATACTGCATGATTAACTCCTGTTGCTCCTTCATAGTTCCTAGATGAACTCTCCCCTTGTAGAATAAAAACCCCCCTTTGAATTGGTACTTCAGTGTATCTAGTTGTCCAGAGTTGTATTTATTAATCAACTCTTTCAACTTAGAGTCTTGGCTGTAGTTTTGAGAGAGTGTGTCCCACCATTGAACTTTTACCAAGCTTATAGCTTGTGCTTCCCCTTGAAAAGTCTCTAGATTTGAGGCTGCATTTTCTTCTTGTCCTGGCATCCAAGACAAGGCATCTGCTGCCTTGTTTTCCTTACCGCTCCTGTACTCCACACTCAAGTCAAACCCCAATAACTTGGTTATCCATCTTTGCTGGAATGGGGTTCCCACCTTTTGCTCCAAAAGGTGCTTCAATGCTTGTTGGTCAGTTCTGACCACAAATTGATGTCCCAGCAAGTAGTGTCTCCATTTTTGTATAGCCAATACAAGTGCCAAGAACTCCTTTTCATAAGTAGACAGCAGTAGGTTCTTCCCCTTTAAGGCTTGACTTAGATAAGCAATGGGCCTTCCTTCTTGCATTAGAACAGCCCCTAAGCCATACTTCGAAGCATCACATTCCACCACAAAGACTTTTGAAAAGTCTGGTGTAGCAAGGACTGGAGGTGTCACCATGGTTGCCTTTAGGGCAATGAAAGCCTTGTCAGCCTCTTCATTCCACTGAAATGCATTCTTCTTGAGTAAAGCAGTGAGGGGTGCTGCAATGCTGCCATACCCTTTGACAAACCTGCGGTAATAACCTGTTAAACCCAAAAATCCTCTTAAGGATTTCAGATTTTTAGGTTCAGGCCAGTTCATCATTGCTGCTATTTTTGTTGGATCTGCTTTGACTCCTTCTCCTGAAATGATATGCCCTAGGTACTCCACTTCTTTACTCCCAAAGACACACTTGGAGAGTTTAGCATACAACTGGTTTTGAGTTAAAACCTCTAGGACAGCCCCTAGATGTTTACCATGCTCCTCCATAGTTTTGCTATACACCAAAATATCATCAAAGAAAACTAAAACAAATCTCCTTAGATATGGCCTAAAAACTTCATTCATCAGCCCTTGAAAGGTGGCTGAGGCATTAGTGAGCCCAAAAGGCATCACTAGAAATTCATATTGCCCTTCATGAGTACAAAAAGCAGTTTTTGGTATATCTTCAGGCTTCATTCTAATCTGATGGTAGCCTGACCTTAAATCAAGCTTAGAAAAATGTTCTGCACCATGTATTTCATCCAAGAGTTCAGTTATATTAGGGATAGGAAACTTAGCTTTGACAGTATCCTTGTTGAGTGCTCTATAATCAATGCACATCCTCCAGCTACCATCGGCCTTCCTCACCAGCAAAACAGGTGATGAGTATGGACTTTGGCTATTTTGTATAATTCCATTCTGCAACATTTCCTTCACTAACTTCTCAATTTCTTCTTTTTGGTAATATGGATATCTGTATGGCCTGCTACTGGTGGGTTTGGCTGCTGCATGAAGCTGAATTTGGTGGTCATGACTTCTTCTAGGAGGTAACCCCTTTGGCTCATTGAAAACTTCTGAAAACTGATCTAGAATAGGCTGCATTTCTGGTGCTATTGTCACTGACTTGGTAGTATTTTCCATCAGCTGCAACCAAATTCCCTTCCCTTCGGCCAAAATGGTTTTGTTGAGATTCTGCTCCTCCACTATCCTCTGTTCTGGTTTCTTCAGCCCTTGCAAGGTAAGCTCCTGCCCATTCATAGTAAATTTCATGAATAATTCAATGAAATTCCATTGAATAGTTCCCAAACTTCTTAGCCAATCTACTCCCAATACCACATCACAGCCCTCTAAAGTGAGTAAAAATAGTTTAGCTGTAATGTTACAAGCCTGCAGTGTCAATTTTACAGCCTTGCAATGACCCAATCATGGCAGTGTCTCCCCATTAGCTACTTGTACTAACATTCTGCTACTCTCCACTGTTAATTTCTCTTTTTTAGCTACCTTGATGTCGATGAAGCTGTGAGTACTTCCAGTATCAATGAGGACAAGGACTGGACATTTTCCAATTCTCCCCACTATCCTCATGGTCTTTGGAGATGGGGCACCAACAATGGCATGCAGAGATATGCCCAGTAATTCAGCTTGTATATCACCAGGTATGTCTCCAGTTGATTCTGGACTGAAACTCTCTTCTGCCCATTCTTCTTCTTCTTCAAAATCCATCCCTTTCAATAGATACAGCCTCAGTTTGTTGCATTTATGGCCTTGCTGGTACCTTTCATCACAAAAGTAGCATAAACCTTTCTCTCGCCTTTCTTGCATCTGATTAGGACTGATTCTTTTGATAGGATATGGGTTTCTTTTTGGAAAGGGTGAATTGTTTCTTGCATGTTGAGGTGCTGGTAATCTGAGGGTTGTATTTGTTGCTGGAATTTTGGTCATGGGGTTTATGTTGTATGGTTTGGGTTGGATTCTCAGGTTGGTTGTGTAGGATGGGTTAGGTGTTGAACTGGTTTTGTAGGGATTGTATTTTCTGTTTACTTCTTCTTCTTGCAGGCGAGCTAGTCCGAAGGCAGCAGCTAAGGTTGTTGGCTTGAACATAGTGACAATAATCTTCAATTCATCCTTCAAACCACTCAAAAAGGTACTTATACGAAAATCTTCACTTACCCCATGTACTTTGTTAGACAGAATCTCAAAAATTGACTGATATTCTTCCACACTTCCTGTTTGTTTCAGTTTGGTAAAAGCCCCCACTGGGTCCTCAAATGCTGTTGGACCAAATCTGATACGAAGCACCTCCAAGAATTCGTCCCAGTTAGCCACAGGGCTAGAATCCTTCAACCAATAGTACCATGTCAAAGCCTTTCCCTCCATGTGGAAAGAAGCCAACTCTATCTTCTGATTTTCTGGTGTCCCGAAATAAGAAAAGAATTGCTGCGCTTTCAAAATCCATTCACTAGGATCTCCGCCATCGAATCGGGGAAAATCTAATCGAAGTGATCTTGCTTGAATTCCTCCATTAACTTCACACAAAGGGTTAGTGTTCCCCTTGTATTGGTTGATGTCCCTTCTCCTGAATTGAGTTTTGCTGTGATTTGGGCTAGACCTTCATAACTGGATGCTAAGTTGTTTAATTGCTGCAGGATTCCTTCCATAAGTAGTCCATGTCTGGACTGCTCATCTGTCAACTTGGTTGTTACTTCTTGCAAATGGTGAACTGAATCAGAGAGTTGCGAAATTCTGGTGCCCTCAGCCATGTCGCAGGAACGATGGCTCTGATACCACTTGTTAGCTGCTGGATAATTTGGGTAGGGCTTTTGGTAGATTTGTGTTCTGGCAATTGAAGGAGCCAGGGCCTCCACTTGAATTAATATTCAATTTTTCAGGAATTTTCTTGTTAACTATTAATTGAAAATGCTGAGCCTAAATAGGCTGGAATTACAAGTTAAATAACTGCCCACTACTTAATTAACTCCCCACATCAGATAACCCCCCATTACAATAAACTGAAATACATAATTTAAATAACAGTCTCTATACTAAACTGAATTGCATTCAGACCCTTAAAGTAAATAATAATTAATTTCTGCCCCCCACTATAAAAAAACGAATAAACCCTAAATGACATTCAGACATTCTTCCTTCTCTTTCGGCTCCTTCTCTCTTTGTGTGTAAAACAAACCCTTCTCTCTTGGCGTGTAACATAATGAGCCTCTAAATAATTAGTTATGCAAATTCATAAATAAAAACTATTCCCAAATTAAACAGGAATAACATAAGAAATCACATTATGAAATACTCTTGCGATATACGAGTAAAGATTCAGTATTTTGTCTTTCATAAAGTTTATAGGGAATTGTTGTCCACCTCGGAAAAAGTCCCACATAGTGAAAAATGCAAGCATAGTCATCAAGATATAATCAAAAGAGACAAGAGAGAAATACCTTATTTAATATGAATTCTTCTATTATTCTAAAGTGTTAAGAATACAAGACAAGTGGTCTATTTATAGGAGAAGAAAATGAGCTCAACGGTTATAGAAATCCAAGAGACTAAACCCAAGAGTCATGGACATTCAATACATATAAACATGAATTTATTAGGAATTTATAACACTTCCCCTTGAATGACCATGTATTTTAAAATTCAATAGAGGACTTTATATAGATACTTCAAGATCCATATATGAATACTTCAGGATTCAATAAAACAATGTCAAATTGCCTCATTAAAACCTTGCAAAGAAAAACCCAGTGGGAAAAAACCTAAGCGAAGGAAAAAGTATAATTTGCATTGATTTCCCCTCAAAAGTACATGTCTTATGACAAATCTTTAAGATGACGCATTCCAATATTATGGACAAGTTTCTTGAAAGTTGAGGCTAGTAAAGACTTTGTAAATAAGTCTGCTAAATTATCATTTGACTTGATTTGTTTGATATCAATTTTTCCCCTTTGTTAGAGTTCGTGAGTATAAAAGAATTTTGGTTAGATATGCTTTGTTTTGTCTCCTTTAATATAGCCTCCTCTGAGTTGAGTGATGCAGGCAACATTATCTTCAAATAATATTGTGGGACTATTGTCAATGGATGACAATCCATCTTTTCTCTTAATGTGCTGGATAATTGATCTTAGACATATACATTCTTGACTTGCTTCATGTATCAGGATAATCTCTGAATGATTTGATGAAGTAACCACTAATGATTGTTTGACAGATCTCCAAGAAATTGCAGTACCGCCATAGGTAAATAAATAATCTGTTTGTGATTTGTTTTTGTGGGGATCAGAGAGATAACCTATATCTGCATATCCAATCAATTGTGAATTTGACCCACAATAAAATAACCCCATTTTGGTTGTTCCGCGGAGATAACAAAATATATGTTTGACTCCATTCCAATGTCCTTTTGTGGGAGTGGAACTATATTTTACCAATAAATTTACTGTAAAAGATATATCTAGTCTTGTACAATTTACAAGATACATAAGTGCTCCAATAGCGCTAAGATATGGCACTTCAGGACCAAGAATTTCTTCATCCTCTTCTGGAGGTCGAAAAGGGTCCTTTTCTCATCAAGTGATCGAACAACCATAGGTGTACTCAAAGGATGAGCATTGTCCATATAAAAATATTGTAGGACTTTTTCTATATACATGATTGATGTACAAATATTCCATTTGAAAAATATTCAATTTGTAAACCAAGACATAATTTTGTCTTTCTGAGATCTTTCATCTCAAATTCATTTTTCAAATAGTTTGCAGTTTCTATGAGCTCTTCAGACGTATCAATAATATTTAAATCATCAACATATACTGCAATAATAGCAAATCCGAAAATTGTTTTCTTAATAAAAATGCATGGACAAATCTCATCATTCTCAAACCCTCTTTTTAAGAGGTATTCATTAAGACGATTATATCATATCCGACCAGATTGCTTTAACCCATATAAAGATTTTTGTAATTTAATAGAATAAACACTTTTGGGTTCATTACAAAAAGCTTCAGTCATTGTAAATCCTTCAGGGATTTTTATATGGATGTCTTTATCTAATGATCCATATAGATATGCTGCAACTACATCCATTAAATGCATATCTAATGTTTCTGAGACCACTAAACCAATTAAAAATCTAAAAGTGATTGCATCCATCACTGGAGAATAAGTTTTCTTATAATCAATGTCAGGTCTTTGCAAGAAACCTTGTGCAACAAGTCGTGCCTTATATCGCATAATTTCATTGTTCTCATTGTGTTTTCTAACAAAAACCCACTTATATCCAACGAGTATAACACCTTTAGGTGTATGGACTACAAGTCCAAATACTTCACGTTTTGCAAGTGAGTTCAACTCTGTTTGAATTGCTTCTTTTCACATTGGCCAATCATTTCTATGTCGACATTCTTCAACATTTTGTGGTTCAAATTCATCATCACTTCTGGTGATGCCAAAAGCAACCTTAAATGCAAATACATATGATAATTTTACCTCGTTCCAAAATCTCTCCTGTATGAACATAGTTTATGGAGATCTCATTATTTCCAGGTACCTAGTTCTCTTCAAGAGGTCTCTCTTTAGGAGGATCAGTATTAGGAGATGATTTGGACACAAGATTTGATGTTTTTTTATAGATGAGGACTCTCCAAGAGTACCATCATCTATTCGTTGGGGTTTTTGTTTTCTAGGATTTTTATCTTTGGCTCCAATAGGTCTTCCGCGCTTCAGGCGTGGTATAGATTCATTTGCTGCTATGTTGATCTTTTTCTCTTCAGGAATTTCAATTCTAAATGGAGCATTTGCAGCAGGAATATGAGATTTAACTACCAGATGTTTTCACTACTGGTGAAAACATTTGGTAATTGATTTGCAATATTTTATAAATGAATTATCCTTTGAACTTCAAGTTCACATTGATTTGTCATTAGATCAAAATGAGATAACTTCGGGTTATTCCAAGTAATTTCTTCTCATGCTTCAGGTACTGAATTTTCTTTCCCTAATGATGGGAAAATATTCTTATCAAAATGGCAGTCTTCAAAACGTGCCTTAAAAACATCATCGGTTAAAGGTTTAAGGTATCTAATAATAGATGGAGAATCAAAACCAATATAAATTCTTATTTTTCTTTGTGGACCCATTTTAATCCTTTGTGGGGGTACTATAGGCACATATACCGCACAACCAAAAATTCATAGATGAAATATATTTGGTGGTATACCATAAACAAGTTGTAAAGGAGAATAATTATGGTAAGCACTTGGTCTAATTCTAACTAGTAATGCAACATGTAATATAGCATGTCCCCAGACAGATGTAGGCAATTTTAATTTCATAAGTAATGGTTTTGCAATTAATTGAAGTCGCTTTATAAATGATTCTGCTAGACCATTTTTGAGTATGTACATGAGCAACAGGATGTTCAACATCAATACCAATAGAGGTGCAAAAATTATCAAATGCTTGGGAAGTAAACTCACCACCATTGTCTAGTCGAATTTTCTTGATAGGATAATCAGGAAATTGTGCTTGTAGTCTGATAATCTGTGCAATTAATCTAGCAAATACAATGTTTCGACTCGAAAGCAAACAAACATGTGACCATTTACTTGATGCATCAATTAATATCATAAAATATCTAAAAGGTCCACATGGTGGATGAATAGGCCCACATATATCTCCTTGAATTCTTTCAAGAAAAGATGGTGATTCTATAAAAACCTTTGATGGAGATGGTTTGATAATTAATTTACTTTGAAAACATGCAGCACATGGATTTTCACTTGGTAAAAGAATCTTCAGGTTCTTTAAAGGATGCCCATATGTATTCTCAATAATTCGTCTCATCATTATTGATCCTGGATGTCCAAGTCGATCATGCCAAAGCATAAATTGTTTTAGGTCGGAACACTTTTGATGTATCACAATATTTGATTTAATAGATTTCATGATCGTATAATAAATTCCAGAAGAGAAAGTAGATAGTTTCTCAAGTACAAGCTTCTGGCCTGAAATACGTGCGGTAATATAAAAATATTCTTTTTTATCTTCATCTGTTGTTTCAATATGATAACCATTAGCACCTATATCCTTAAAACTAAGTAAATTTCTTCTGGACTCAGGTGAATATAATGCATCTTTGATGCTCAATCTTGTATTATTTGGTAACACAATATTAGCTTTTTCAGAGCCTTTAATCATGTCTATTGGACCTGATATTGTAGTGACATTAGCTTTGGTTAATGTCAAATACTCAAAGTATTTATTTTCCTTAAGAATTGTGTGCGTTGTTGCACTGTATAAATCTCCATCATGAAAAATCATACCACTATTTATTATGTCTCCACTTCTGGTGGTATGATGGTTTACTTTTAGAAGGATTATCTTTTCTCATTTTCCATTTATTTCTTCCATACTTGTATCCTCAGTTCTTTCTTGTCTTCTGGACAAAAGTTTCATTCACTTCAGGGAATAGTTTAGAACCTTTTGAAATTATGCACTCTAGATTGTTGCTGCAGGACAATGTTTAAGACATGAAAGTAGAGAATGTTTTCTTTAATATTTGATTTTCTGTGATATCTTTACCACACAATTTCAAGTGTAAGGTAATTTTAAAAGGAGCATAATTATATTCAATAATCGATTTAAAATTTTGCAACTTCAGGTGCAACCAATCATAATAACCTTGAGGAAGTATGATAAATTTTGGTGGCCATATCTTTTATTTAGATTTTGCCACATATTATTTCCTTTTTTGATGGTCTCTTAAAGATTCATAGCTTCCAGATGAATCTTGACGTCAATATTTCTTGACAAATAAAAATATCAAAAGTGATAAATTCAAGATTTGTCCTTCAAGACTGTAGCTTATTCAGCTTTAGAAATAATAGTTCTTCAGGAACTGCATTTAATTTATTTAATCTTTCAGAAAAAATACTAGTTCTTCAGGAACTATTTATAATTTATTTAATTCTTCAGGAAAATCATCCCTTTAAGACTATTATTTGTTTAACTTTAAAAATATTAGTTCGTCAGGAACTGTATTTAATTTATTTAATTCTTCAGGAACTTGTGATACTAGTTCTTCAGGAACTTATGAACTCGTTCTTCAGGAACTATTTTTAATTTATTTAATTCTTCAGGAACTTGTAATGCTAGTTCTTCATGAACTATTTTTAATTTATGCAATTCTTCAGGAACCTGTAATACTCGTTCTTCAGGAACTGTTTTTAATTTTTATAATTCTTCAAGAACCTGTAATACTCGTTCTTCAGGCACTGTTTTTAATTTTTGTAATTCTTCAAAAACTTGTAATACTAGTTCTTCAGGAACTGTTTTTAATTTATTTAGTTCTTCAGGAGTTTATAATACTCGTTCTTCGAGAACTATAAATCTCTTTCTATGAATAATAGTTAATGAAAATTTACCAAAAATAAATTACAATAATGAAAAGCGAATATATTAAAATTGATATAAGTTGGTTAGAGCATCATGCTGATAACGTGTTATAAAAAGAACATATAATTCACATAGAAGAGCATAGTCATCAAGATATAATCAAAAGAGACGAGAGAAATACCTTGCTTAATATGAATTCTTCTATTATTCCAAAGTGTTAAGAATACAAGACAAGTGGTCTATTTATAGGAGAAGAAAATGAACTCAAAAGTTATGGAAATTCAAGAGACTAAACGCAAGAGTCATAGACATTCAATACATATAAACATGAATTTATTAGGAATTTGTAACAGAGAGGGTTTTTCTTGAAAATATAATTTCCTCTTCCACCCGACTAATTTCAGATTGGATTCTTGAGTAATTCGAATTCCGTTTTGTAGCTCGCTCCGGTTTCATCTTTATAAATTCATTGATATAGGTTGACGGGGGTATTTTCCTGTGATAATTAATCTACAGAAAATCAAATTCTGGTAATTTTTTATCAGGGGGCGGTTGCTAAAATTGCTGACGCGCTCTCCTTCTCTCTTTCAACAGCACCTGGGAAATTTATCATCGAATTAAAAAACGCTTGTGAATTGTGACGGGAATGAACTCCTCCGTGGCAACGCTAGTTAAGCAAGATAATTGATTTCAGATTCAAAACCCCATTTGACTTTTGCAAGTTTTGGTTTCTCTTCTTTTCTTTTTCAATACAGATTTCTGCAGGATGACGTTTGATTTTATTGACCTTTGCTGTAGTTTTGGGGGCTAAAAAAACAAGTATATATTTCAGTTATTATAATTCTAACAGTCGCGGAAGACAAAAAGGATGAGGTCAATCCTTCCTTCATCCATTCAATAACACCACCCAATTGCACACAAGCCTTTCCTCGCAACAAGACTTCTCAAGTAAAATCATGGATGGAGGCTTAAGAATAAAATAAAACTGACGGTCTAAAATGGTCCGGCTGTGTGAGACTTTTTTTTTTTTTGGCTTAAATTCCAAAATCCGTTACACTGGTGTGCAAGTTGCATAAGTTGGCAAAAAGGTTGAGAGTTGTAGCATTTTGTGTCCTCAATGAAAATAAACATATTTCTTCCCTGACGCTACAGTTTCAGTATCTGAGGTTTTCTTTTTCCGATCATTCCACCTTTTTGCTGGCGCTGGTTGTTTCGCCATCTTCTTGAGATGACGCAGCAGTCTTGGACTCATCAAACTCCATTAACTGCATATGATGCCGAAATAAAATACTATATCAGTCAACCGGGCATGGTTAAGATGACTTAACAGGAGAAGAAATTTCTTAAAAATTATAATATAAAGGTGGTCGTCGTCAAAGCAAGCAACAGAAATAAGATTATAACAGGACATACTGGCTTGACTTCACCGTTCCATAAGACGTGAGCAGCTAAGAATCCTATAACAGCTGGCACAATATACAAAAGCGCAGGCTGAAAGTAATAATAAGAAAGCACATCGATCAATACAGGGGTGATAATAATCCTGACAAACAGGATAGAGAAGAAAAACAAGAAAAAGGATCGTCGAGACAAGTCACCTGAGCAGCTTGGAACCAGTTCATGACAATAATTGTAAGGACCAAACCAGCAGTATATCCAATAAAAGCACTCTTAAAGTACTGGCTGTCTTTTCCTCTGGACACATCAAATCGCAATGCCAGAGCCACAAAAATACCTGAAAGGACCAAAATATATATAACAACCACTGTAAGAACCTAAAGGGTAGATGATCACTCTATACTATCAGCAGCGATTTCTGTAACCAAATCAACCATTTTGACCCTGCATCCTTGACTTTCTGATGCTAAAATCAGAAAAAAATATTGGCTGCCTTTATATAGAAAGATTATGTCTCTCTCTCCAGCTAATGAACAGGGATGTTTTCAGATATACAGTTTTCTTTCAAAGACTTCTAGGTTTCTTTCAAAGGAATGACCCGATAGAAGATCAACCATAAGTTTCACTAATTCTATATTATTTACTGAAAAGCAGATTCAATGAATTTATTTTTGAGCTGGAAAGAATATAAGCTATGGAATGGAACACCCAGCCATGCTAATGTCACAAAGTTTCATTCAATTTTGTTGAGAACTAATCATAGAGACCAAATGCAGCTGTCTATTGTCATAGCAAATTTCGTGCAGATGCAGATCTAACTAGACACTTTACCAGGAATCACAATGTCACCAAGTCCGAGCATGGAAAATGGTCTCGCAGTATCAGCTGTTGGGAACAAAAGCTACAGAAGAATAGAATAGGCATGCTAATAATTAGACTGCTGCAAAAAATCATATCAAAAGCTTCAATATTAAATTCATTTTTACATGTAAAAATGATATTAGTGAAGATAAATAAGCTCAAAATCTAACCTTAATAGGTGCATCGAAAGATTTTGCCACGCTAACCATCACAGGAGTGAAGAAAACCCAGAAAATGTCATATACAAAAAGTCCAGCCTGCAATAAATAAGGATGAGAGGATCAAATATCAGAACAATTACTAATTGCCAGGAAAAAATGACCAGGGCTATCCCTTTAGTGTTCATCATAATATGGAAAAAAATGATAAAATAAACCACTGTTTTGAAACTCATGGTTAGGAGTCAAGGACAAAGAAATGTTGTTTTTCCACCTTTTGGAATTTTTAGCATTTAACTGTTCTGAACATTTTGCTCATTGCTATATTTGACTTCTAAAAAGGAAAAAGAAAGGTACATGACTATTGGCAAACATTTATCAGGAATAGTCCTGCGTTGTGAATAGTAATCTAAAGGAAAAGGGCACTTCCCTAACTGACATGGTGTTTCTTTAACCCATTAATAGGCACAATTCAGACATTAATTAGAGCCTTGTGCTGTATAAAAGTTCATGCTGCAGGATAACAAAAAATGAGGAAAGAAAACTTTTCCTTATCTCTCTTTAAAATCCCTTTGCAGAATAACAGAAAAATCAAGTACGCGCTTTCAAATCCTAAAGCCATAGATAGATCTTCAAACTTAGTAATGTTAAACTTAAATCATACGTTAAATTCCATAACAAGTGAGAGAAGCTAAGTTTTATACCCTCGACTGCTTAATCCAAAAGTGCACTAGCTTATCCTTTTGTACCAAAGAAGACCCATAATATAAGAGTCCAAGGTATGCTCTCTTACAGGACTAGAGAAATACTGACCAATGTTGTTGAGAGTGGGGCTGCCCTTTTCCTTAAGATTACATGATGCATGACCTTCCCCATTAAGGGCAGACCCAGTCACATAAATTCAGCACAAAACAATAATAGTATCCACAAATGTACTCTCCAAATAATCTAGCTGCCATCGAACACAACATAGGCTAAGCAAGTATGACAAAAACACAAGCAACTATTCTGAGGAAATAAATTCTCAAGGACATGATATTTGAGAAACGTGAATATCAACATCCTGTAACTTAATCAACATATAGACATAAGTTAACTAATGTAACAAACTAACCACAGCTGCAATTGTATAATCAACAGATATCCAGAGAAGACACAAAAGAACTCCGCAATTAGACTACTAACCAAGAGGATGGCACCAGTCTTAAAAGAACCGAGGGAAAGCATTTCAATCCCCTGCAAAAAGTAACACAAAATCAAATCAATTTAAGACCATCCAAATTTAATAACTATACCAATCACATGTACTTTTAGTGGAAAATATCTCGGAATTTATAGAGAGAGAAAATTTATCTCAAGAAAATCCTGTTTCTATTGAACATTGGAGTTTTGCAGTACATACATAAGTCCTTGGCAAGTGCTGAACATGTCAAAAAGTATAGATATGGAAGCTATTAAAAGATCCGCACACTATTTAAATAACTAAGCTTGCATTCTGACATTTGATGAAATGCCTCAGATTATATAGAGTATTCAGGGGACAATGTTGAGCATAAAAGGTATACCCAAAGATGTAAGCAACTACAAGATGGTGACTAGAAGATATACAATTGAAAATTGAAACCAAAAAAAAGTAAATATGGCATGCTAGCTTGTAATTAATAATATTTTTCAGTATACAGCTTGGTTAATGTGAAAAAAGTGAGAGTTGATATATTGCAAAAGCATGAAATTTCCAAGAGGGTATTCTACAGAAGATAAATAACTCAAAGCAATTAGCTTGTAATCTGTTGACTGAATGACGCCAGACCTGGATACAGAAAGCCAAGCCCAAAATATTGTTAGCCAGCCAATGCTTTTGGTAAGCATACCAAGCACAAAAGAATGTTCCAGGAATAGCCGCAACAATTTGAGATCTTGTGAACTCAATATCCAAAGCTGTGCAAGAAAGGTACAAGGAAAAACATCATTCTGCATGATACAATCAAGACATCCACTGAATCAAAGAAAAATTCAAGAAACAGAAAGTCATTAATGCTTTAACATTCAGATATCCGAGCATTTACAATGTCCAAAGCACCACTGTAAAAACCAGTCAAAATATACAAATGAACTTGTCATTAATATACAGAAATTAGGAAGGGGAAGTGCAGCTCCAGGACACCAAGAATGTTATATTTACAGCTGGATAACCATGCATGCACAAGCATCTAACTTGTCAAAATCCAGTTTTAAAGAAACAGGATCAGGGATTCAAAACTATGTCACCGAGCAGAAAAGATGTTACAGAAACAGAAAGATGACCATTTAATCTGTATGATTTTATTTATCCATAAAGATACAAGAACATTTCCTTCCCTTCAAATCAAAAATCAGTAAATAAGGATAACATAGAGTGGTATGTTCAAAAAAATAACAAAAACAACATGCAACAACAAATTGCTCGAATTAAGTAACGAATCAGTTGAAATTCCAAGCATTCACAAGTAAGCAACCTAGCAGTATAGCATTCGATAACCATGATTATAAACTAAGGACGGAAACCAGCTCAATTTTCAGAATCATTCAAGAGGACTTGAAATATGTCTAGAGGATTCATAAGAACATTACGTACAACGGAAACATGGAAAATGCCAAGAAATGACATCATCATTCCAACGTTTAGGCAAATAACGTTTTAGAGCTGGTAATAGTGTTGCCCTGAAAAGATGAAAACAAGAAAATATAAGAAAGCATTAAAAAGAAAATAACAATTTTAATTATTTTATGCATATAATCATTGAAGTTCATGTGGAAAGAACATACGAAAGTGCAACGATTCCAAGCACAAAAAAGTAACAGGTCAGAACAGCATTAACCAAATCTTTTGAAAGAAACTTGAATAGTAAGAATAACGACAATAGCATAGCACTTCCGACAAAGGGAAAGCGCATTGCATGTTCATTAGACATGGTCTCCTGCAAGATTAAACACAGTAAATTTCAGTCAGCACAATCTAGATCACCGGAACAGCAAAAATAAAGGGGAAAGAATAAATAGAATGGCTTGTTATACTAACTGAAGGCGGGGTAGGCTTGACAGATCGATAGCAACCGACATAAACTGTTAGGCCTGCAGTCAAGATCACATTTAAGTTTGGATCTACCTTCACAAAAAGTGGTGCCAATGTTAAACCTGCATTGAAAATCACACACGAGGTATCAAAATCACGTCAAATTTCCAAGCCATGGAACAAACAAATGGTGCTCCCACACATCAGTTTCATGAAACAAAGAGCTATCATGTTCAAAATCCCCTTCCACTTTTTCCTAATCCAACGGCTGGGCTAGTCTAGAAAGAGTAGCCCTACTCTCCTTTAAACCCCTTGCTGCACATGAGATTCAACCCTACATCTCCCATACTACAGGTATCTTCTGACATCCAAGCTCAAAAAAGTGATGAAAAATACTCAGGACAATAAGATAAACACACAGGCATATGAAAGAGGGGGGTTAACTAAAGGGGGGAATCTAAAAGGAGCAGTGCAGTACTAGCACAAAGTCAAGCTCATCAAAGTAAGTAAATAAATAAATAAATATATAATACCTGCTAAAGCAAAATTGGCAATTCTTTCGCGGTTCTTCATGTTTGTGTTCTAATTGGAAACAGATTATTAAGCTAATTACTACACTTCAACGATCAATTGAAAAAAATCCTATTGCCTCTTTATCATAAAAAAAACCCTGCAATTCGAGAAAAGAAAATAAAGTCAGAAAACAAATCATCAACAGGCTAGTAAAATTTACATAAAAACGCAACAGGAAACCTAAATTTCTCTCTAATAGATAGAAATCAATAATGACACCCTATTTCAGTTACTGAGGAATTTACAGGATAATTATAGACAAAGCTATACTGATCGCGATTCAACAGTTATGCTTGATTTGCATGATAAACAGGAAAAGAAATAACGACGTAAACCACAAGATTTATGACTCCAATTCCATTTTCTCAATTAAAAATAAAATGTTTCTTACTATTCCTCAAATTTCTCAACAACCAAACAAGAATCAAGAATCGTAACCCTAAATTTAACCACGCAGGTATGTAAGTTTTATAGAAAGAGAGGTACCTGAAGAGGCTCTCTTTCTAACGGTTACTAGAGATACAGATCGGAGATGCCTAGAGAGAGATGGAGATTTTTTTAGAGAGAGGGAAATGAAAAAAGAGATTTTTTCATATATATCTGCAGAAAGAGATACAGAGATAGGGTTTTACCATACGAGGCAGATCAAAAATATTTGGTAAGAATTTACTGGCATTAAAATCGTACATGCCTGTCACAGAAGATTTTAATTGGAAGCCAGTGAAATAAGAAACTTCAGAGGAAGGGCACAGATTCGGAATACGTGGCTTGGTGTTATTAGATTGTCGTGGTGTGATAAGAGACGGGCTGTCATGGATACACTCTCAGTAATTAATTCCGTACTCTAGACTTCACAAACAAGATAAACGGCCCCGGTCATAAAGCAGTTTACTGCTATATTGGGATCTCTATAGGGCCACGTATGGTGATGTTTTCTATCCAATAAGATTCGGCCATCTCAGCAGCCAAAAATATCTCTCTCCTTGTTTTGATATATTGTATTGAAGGTCGGATTTATTGCATAAAAAGGCCATAATCTTTCCCCATACGCTCATTTTGTCCTTCTTGATTTGTAGTATGTAAATGAAAACAACATATTCTTTTTTTTTAATATATTTAAAATGAATACAGAACATAGAATATAATAAATTGATATTTATATTTCATTATAAACTTACAGTATAATAACTTTTTATATATGTAATTGGTACCGCGGTGCATACTACTTTTTAAAGTGCTAGTTTACTTGAAAATGTATTGATATTAAGTTTTTTAGATTTTTTTTATTGTTAATATCAGTATATTTAAATCATAAAAAATACTAGCAAAATATTAATTTAATATTTTTTAAGACAAATGCATTTTAAAAAAAACACCCAAAAACAAAAGTTGTCGCGCTTTGAGATGACTCTTGAGTTAAAAATTGTATATATGTGCATTTATAAAATATTGATATTTTTAAAAACCTTGATGTTCTAATCCTAATAAATTATTTGATCAATACTATTTATCCCATGGTTGTCAAACATATACAAATTAAGATAAAAAGTAATGAATGTTCTTAGGATATTATTTGTGATAAATCCAATTTTAACTAGTCTAAAAAACTCTTATGACCTATCCTCTCTTGGGCACACCCAAAAATATAAACATGCCTCAAAACGGGGGTTTGATGGTGTGCCAAGCTCATCCACAAAGAGGCTTGGTAGTGTGTTAAGTCCACCCAGGGGGCTAAGTAGTGTGTCAAGCCCAGCAACTTTGGCGTTTGGCAGTGTGTCGAGCTCGACCACGTGATGAGGACTTAGCAACTCTTATAGCTCATAATCTTTTAATTACAAAAAAATGAGTGAAATATATCTCACAATACAACCCAAAAGTATCATAAAAGAGGAAGTTATTCCCTAGTGTTTTTTCTTTATTAAAGGACAAAAATTTTGGGCTATAAATACACTATAAAACCTTGAAAACAAAGGTTCACAATTTTCATTTTCTATTGCATATATATTTTCAGAGCATCTCTCTCTAGAATACTATTGTATTTTTTCTCTCTAAAAATATATTATTTAAGTATCAAAGTGTCTTCATTTTTAATAAAAATATATTACTATGGCTTACAAAGCACCAAATATAAATTATCAATCACTTTGGCTATGAAAAATAGATGAGATTGTTTGGAACAATTGATTAATGGATTATCCATCATGAAAGACCTATTTTCCAGGCTACTTGGATTTTTGGAACTTCATCAATGATGTTATCTGTGGGAACTAATAAAAAAAAGTCATTAACGTGTTTTTAAAACTTGTTTTAGCATTTTCAAAGCATTTCATAACACACAAATCAATGTCCACCTGAGCTAGCACACATGAAAAATCAACTTGTTGTTGTGAACACTCTTGCCTAACAAGAACTTTAACAACTCATTAGTTAGATGCAACTTATTACCCAAGTCATGTTGACAACCTGAGAGAAAAATCAAAGCTTTTCACCCCTAACAAGTCTTAACATCCTCAGCAACATATAATACTTTAGTGCCAAGGCCACCAACTGCATCAGGAGCTCGTAGATGAATAAACTACCCGAAAAAGACTAGACATAATAACATTCATAAGAGTTCCTCAAGAGATCACTCTCACCATTGTCGTTTTATGTTAAGCTCTCCGTGCTCTCAAAAGCTCAACAAACAAAGAGCTAGGATACATTTTTTGCACAAGTATACACAAGGGAATGTTTGTAGTCCATATTAGTTTAGGGTATCTCCCATGTCTAAATATATATTGAACACTCGACTCTCTATGGACTACTTTTCCATGAAAATAAGTTTGGACAACTATAATGGTTTGGCCGACCCAGGGAGCATATGCAATATATGTGCAGTAATTGAAGTTCATCATCTAATACCATGATGCAATGTGCAAGATATTCTTTGCAACCTTTAGAGGATTTGCGCGTACCTAATATAACAACCTGGAACCAAACTCTATCAAAGGTTTTAGTGACTTATATGTCAAGATAGTGACATGTTTTAGCACTAGCAAAACCGTCAAGAAAACATCCTTTAAGCTTTTTAGTGTTTCCCAAAAAGAAAAGCGAGGTTACACTAATATATTTGAGGAGATTCAACATGGAAATATTCAAGGTGAAAGAATTAATTGAGATAATAGCCTTAAAAACCTTAATAAAAGGAGTAAAAAAACATGTCATCTGAAGAATACTTTATATTTTACCAAATAAAAGTTCTTTTCAGAGTAATGCAATTCATGGGAAATCATATATAGGTCATTTTCACTTTGATATAAATCTTCTTGTTTTTACAAGAACAACCAACATCAATGATCTTCCAAATGAAGTAATCAATGTATTCAAAGCCAACATCTCAATGTTACCTTCATGATATGTTTTCTCCTAAAATCACCTCAAAATGTATAATCTCTAATAAAAATATATTAGTTTTTTTTATATGAATAACTTATTTAAAATAACTTTTTATTTTCTCCAGGTGATCGCTAAGGGCGATAACACCAAAAAAGTCCCATGAAATGGTATATGTTCTTATCAATTGCAATATTCAAGGGATAAATGTGATCTCCTGAGTGTTATATGCACCACTCTTCAATGGATTGACTTTTGTTTTCCCCATTGTTACATGCATCAGTCTTCAAGGGATAAACTTGATCTTTCCAATGCTATATGCATTAATCTCGAAAGAATAGATGTGGTATCTCTAGTGTCATATGCATCACTCTTCAAGGGATGAACTTGGTCTCTCAAGTAAAAAAAAACAATATCATATAATGACCATTATTTAGTGAAGAGCTTTTAAGCTCCCATGATAATGTTGGGAAAGCTGCAAGTTCCCAAACTCCAAAGAACCCACAACCACTTAAAAATATTTCTAAGTATAAGCTTTTTCCCCATGTTTTTCTCTTACCTTTCAGGGAAAATTTTGCAATATGATTTCCTTCATACGCTCTTTATACTTATAAATTCTATTTTTAACCATTTAATATGCCCCTCCACATGGGTTCTCCTGTATATTACCCAATGTCTCCACCTTTTTTCTCATACAATGGAAATTCAACAAGCTTGTCATGGTAACCGAGTATTTTTTTACAAGTCTTTGCATTTCAATATCTCAAAGACTTAAAGGGCTACTAATAAACTCAGTTTTAACGGGTCTAATAAATCTTTATAATTATCCTCTCTTTGGCACTCCCATGCCTCGAAGTGGGGGCTTGACAGTGTTCAAGCCCATCCACACGGGGGGCTTGGCAATATGCCAAGCCTAGCCACGTGGAGGCTTAACAATGTGTAGAGCCAAACCACTCGATGGCTCGATAGTGTGCCTAGCCCAACCATGCAGGGACTTGACAACTCTTATGACTCAAAATATTTAAGTTGGATAAAATAAGTGAAATATAGCACATAGTGCAACCAAAAATATCATAAAAAGAAAGAAGTTGCCCCCATAATCTTTATTCTTCATAAAAGAACAAAACTCATAGGTTATAAACACATCACAAGACCTTCAAAACAAAGTTTTATAATCTTTATTTTCTATTGCATATATATTTTCTAAGCATTTCTCTAAAACATTATTGTATTTTCTCTCTCTAAAAAAATATTTATTTAAGCATCAAAGAATCCCTACCTCCATAAAAGAAATATTTTATAGATATTAGCCAGAAGTTATTGTGGACCATAAGGCACCGAATTAAAATTATTAATCATTTTGGCTACGATGAATGAATGAATGAGATTGTTAGTAAAAAATAATTAATCGACTATCGAACCTAAGAGATTTGTTCCTAGGCTATTAGATTATATTATAAAATTGATATCAATTATATTATATAACTGATATAAAATGAACAAACATCAAACATTTAAATTGATATCAGTTATAGTGGGAAAAAATGTTAGGAAACAATAAACAATAAATCATTTTAACTAGCCACTTTCCCATGCTTCGCCACGGTAGGAATCATATTTTTTTCAACGTAAAAAATATTAATTATGTAATATTTTTTATTATAATATAAATTTGAAGAAAATAATAAATCTGTGCAGAATTCTGATGGAGTGCAAGTTTTCTATAAAAGCAAGAAGATTCAGACACTTGAATTATCGAATTCATTGTATTAGGATTAATTCATTTTATAATCCAATTTAAATTAAACACAACAAATAAAATATAAATTGTGAAAATACCTGTAATAATCAAATAACAAAAATTAATAGTTAATTTTCTATCTATAAAAAGAAGAAAACATCATTGAAAATCCATCGTTGCATTATCATCATTATCATGACTATAACAGTTAAAATTATTATCAACATTATTGTCCAAACAATTAAAATCATTAAATTGTCACAGAGAAAAAAAAAGATAAATATTTTTACAAAAAAATAAAAAAAATACTCACTAAAATTTATTATTATTATTGCGCAAACAATGAAACCATAAAATCATTTGATCCAAAAAACAGATAAAAATAATAGAAAACACCAAAAAAAAGAATAAACAAAAAAGGGTGAAATATTAATTTTAAAATGAACACCAACATAAATTAAAATTTGAGTACTAAACCGAATAAAAATTCAACCTTAATACAAAATAAAAGGATAAAAATTAAAAACAAAAACTAAAAGCATATATGCATAAATATGGGTAAAAAATAAACATTGTCCATGAAGGATCGAAAAAACCAAAGCAATTAGTACCAAATAAAAAATTCAAAGAATAAAGGCCGAAATAAAAAATATAATTTATTCGAATCAAAGGATAAAATTAAAAGAAATAAAAATCTTGGGATTGAAACAAATAAAGGGATTTAAAAAAAAATTGCAATGTAATTTTGTAAAAAAATTAAAAGAATAAGGACCGAAATGAAAGTAGCACATATGACCAATTTTAATTGGAGAAAAAAAAATAAAACAAATTAAAACCTGTATACCAAAAAAAATAAAGGAACAAAAAATAAATAAAAAATTAAAAGAATAATGATTGAAATGAAAACCAATATATATAATCAGTTTCAATTGAAGGGTACAATTAAAAACAATTAAAATTTTCATTGAAGAAATTAGGAATAAAAATTGAAATCAAAAGAAAAGGGACTAAAATAAAACAATCACAAATATGAAGGACTGCCATGTATTTTCCGGCGGCAAGAGAGAGAAAAGGGAGAAATTACCAAAAACCGTCCATTGGCACTTCCCCGACCACCTTGCAACGACATGCCCTGCACCGGGAGGAAGAGGACATGGTGGCACACCTGGTGACCGGATAATTTTGGCATTACAACAACGCCACACGCGTCGCCTAAAAGGCGTGTGCAAATGAAACACTGCTAGCACATCCTATCAACGCTTCTGTAATGTTTCCGAAAAGAAATAATAAAAAAATGTCAAATTACTTAAACTCTCTAAACCCAACGATAACCACGAAAAAATCGGTCATGAAGTACCATGTTGCCCCCAGACACAGACGTTCCTTTTTGTCTTTTTGTGAGGGTATGTAAGTATTTGTATTGTGCAACAATATATGAAAAATCCAAAATACCCTCCGCTAGCCTTCTTCTTTGTATCAGCTCCAAGGGGTAAATAGGTAGTTTCACTCTTCAATAAAAATTGAAAATACCAAAACACCCTCGGTACCAAGGTCAATTTTTTGGCGATTCTAGGGGTAAAATAGTAATTTTACTATTGAAATGCAAGATAAATATCCACATTGAAACTTGGATGCGTTTTATTATACAAAAACCTAAATAAGCTATAGCATTCACTGTAGATACACATATAATTCACTGTGAATTTAACAGTAAAATTACTATTTTACCCTTCGGTACGCATAAATTGTGGCCTTCGAATCAGGGGTATTATCGATTTTTTATATTTTTGTGCACATTAAAATAACCATAATACCCCATAATAAGACAAAAAGCAAGAATTTCTAACGGGGGTTCCCGGTAATTACATATTTTCATTGCACAATGAAATAACCCTTTTACCCCCAATAAGACAAAACAAAAGTTTTTCCTGCAAGGGTAGTTCGACCATTGCACTTTTTTTGAAAATATATAACTACAGATATACCCCCATATAAGACAAAATGAAAGAGTTAGACGCAAGGGTGTTGAGGTAATTTATAATTTTTTTAATTATTATTTATTGCCAATTACTGTTGACGCGTCTGATGGATGCACCAACGGATTTCGCCCTCATGCCCCCTTCGAGTGACTTGTGCGGCATTGTTAGGCAATGAAAAATGTTCGTCTGGCATCTTCCTAGATGCGCCTCCATTTCCTCCACCTCACGGTTGTGCGTGTGGCGTTTAAAGGTGACTGGAGACGTGATGGTGGTCGGGTCAAGTTTTTTCTCTTTTTCTCTATCCTACAGGGCAAAGTGCATGGAAGTCCCTGTAGTGTATGTTGTTTCATGTTAGTCCCTGAACTTTCGATTAATCGATATGGTACTGATTTCTGTTATGGAAGTTTTGATTTGTTTCAATTGTATCCCTGGATGGAAATTGATTATATATGGAGTTTTCAATTCGGTCCTTATCCTTTTAATTTTTGGTTTTGTATGAAATCCCATAATATTTTCGGTACAAAAGTTTTTCAATTTTTCAGTTTTTAATATTTTGTTTTCATTTTAACCCCTATACTTTTAATTTTTTATTTGAATTCCTTTTTTCCTTACAACACTTTTTATTTTTTCAATTTTATTAATCAATTAAAATTATTTACATATATTGTTTTCATTTCGTCTCATATACTTTTAATTCTTTATTTTAATTCCTTTATTTTTTATATATATTGCTAAATAATCCTTATTTTTGTCCTTGTTTATATATATACACTGTTAGTTTTGGTTTTTAATTTCAATTATTTCCTTTTTTGCTTAGGTTGTATTTGTTAGAAAAATTTAATTCTTAGATTTTAGTTTGTGTTTGTGATCATTTGAAATTTGATATTTTTTTTCCTTTGTTCTTTTTATTAGTTTTTAATTTTTTTCTTCAATTAAAAAAAAAGCTAATCATTTTTTTTTTGCTTTATGATTTCTTTCACTTTTTATGTTTGCTCTTATCATTTTGTTTTTTTATTGTTTGATGCAATTTAGTTCTTTCAATTATTTATGCGGTAATAATAATAGTTTTTTTTGTGGTTACTATTTTGTTAAAAAAAATTAGTTTTTTATATTCCACAAAATAATTTGATTTTTTTTTGTTTCAGCATTATTATGATGATTAACAACAACCAATCCAAGCTTATAATTGATTCTTTTTTATTGTTGGTTTAATTTATGGCCACTATATGCTCGGATTCTGGAATGCAATCTTTCAAAGACAGCATTACTGTTGGTTTATATATATATATATATATATATATATATATATATATATATAATTTTGATATTAAAACCATCTTAGAAAAAATTAAAAATAATTAATTTAGTGTTTTTTTTAAAAAGAATATATTCAAAACACGTAGTCAATGGATGCCCCAAAGTCTGAATGTAAACCAATAAATTATTTAAGTATAAGATTTTCAAGTACGAAAATACTATTCAATTGATGATATGCGCTGGTCTTAGATGCAATTCTAAACACATATATCATAAGCAACATGCAAGATCGTGTAGCTAATTAATCTTATCATTTTTAGGTCCACATACATTATTTATTTTTACAAAAAATAATTTAAGTAATTGCTCCAAATCTTTAGCTGTTTTTTTTTTCGTGCGTATCTTTTTCTCCAATTGGATTTTCTATATATAAATGTGATCTTACTCTTAATTTAACTAAAAAAATAATAGATTTACACATAACCATCAAGGAAGCAGCATGATAGCAAACTAATCTCACGATCAAATAGTAATATATAACTTGTTTTAAGATTTCATTCAATAATTAAATTATGATGATTTTTTAATATGATATTAAATATTTAATTCCAATCTCATATACATAATTTTCGATGTGGTGACTATGTTTGGGAGTGTAGTTGAGGTTGTTTTTTAAAGTGTTTTTCATTTAAAAATACATCAAAATAATATATTTTTTATTTTTAAAAAATTATTTTTGATATCAACACATCAAAATAATTTAAAAACAAAAAAATTACTTTAAAATATAAAATAAAGATAGATTATTTTTTTAAAATTGTTTTCAAAACACATTCTCAAACACCCTTCTAAGAGATGATAAATCATAATCATCCTAATAATAGAGTCATTATTAATCATAATAATGATAGCAATTGTTATTTATTATAATGATTATTGTGCTCATGATGTTAATAATTATGGCTTTGATGATAAGAATAATAATAATTCATAAAATAATATAAAAAATATCAATGATGAGAATTTTTTTTATAATAATGATAATAATACCAATTATAATTTTGATTATATTAATAAAAATAAAGGTGTTAATTATCATGATAATACTATACATCTTAACGAAATAATACCAATAATGATAGTGGCAGCGATAGTATTGCCACTGATAATTATAATATTAATTATTTGCAATAATGTGCATAATAGAAGTTATAATAATTATGACAATTTAGCAATCATAATAATAACAATGAGAATAATAATCAAAATAATTCATTGATCGATGTTATTTTTGTGAAAAAATAACTTATGCTACTTTTTTTTGTATGATATTTCAGATCTAATAGCACGTAAACAAAAAATATACGAAGTCATTCGTAGACAAAACAGGTAAAAAAATTGTGCTAAATTATCTACAATTAAAAATAAAATTGCTCTGCGTTTTGCCATAGCCAGCACCAAATTTTTTAACATGTAACAAATTTTTTAATGATCTTATGTTTTTTTTTTATGCTATACACTGGAGCTAAATAATAAACTTAAAAAACTTATGATTATGTAGTTTTTATATGTATTTATTTACTATAGATAAGGCATTTAGAATAATGATAATAATTATTTTAAGGATTTTTTCTTAAAAATACATGAGGCTAATTATATATTGTGATATTTTTTTGATATTAATGTCTTAAAATATATATAAAAAATGAATTAATTTTTTTGATAAATCTCACATTAATTTAATCTCAGTGTTCTGAAATACTTTTAATATAATAACATGAAGAAAAAATCTGAAAAACTAATCTTTAATAAATTTTAGCCGTTGTATTTTTGATATCTATTAAATAAATTATTCGTCAAATAGTTAAAACATGTCCAACAAACAATTAGTATGTTGCGGGTAACAAACAACTCATCTTTAGTCAATTTGATTAATTGCAGTTTTGCTATTTAAATTATTAACCAAGTAGTTAAAACAAAACCATCAATCAAAATGTTAGCTGCGTAAAACAAATCACTTATCTGTGCTAAAATTTATTGATTGCAATTTTACTATTTGCTAATGAAATAATTTACCAAACAAATAAAACATACACAACAATCAATCAGTGTGTTACACTAAGCACTTGACTCATTTTCAATGAATTTTATTGATTCTAATTGTACAATATACTGATTAAATAATTATTAAATTTTTTTTAGCAATAGCAACATTCAATCACTATTAAACAAAAAAAAACTCATTTCTAATAGATTTTATTAATTATAATTTTACTAATTAAATATTAAGGTAACCAATTACAACACATATAAAATCAATCAGTTTACTATATAAAAAAACCGGCGCAATACGCAGGGAAGTAACCTCGTAAGAGAGAAATAGTGGACTCTGATGGACCTAAACAGTAGTTGTCTCTACTACAATTTCTCCCATTTTATTATTTTTTTTAAAAAAAAACTAGTGTTCATCTAGAACATCACTGGAGGTACAGTTAGATACCCATCCGAGTGTATATTTACACCGCAATAGAAAATGTAAGCCACAAGTTTGAAGCATGTTGTGAAAGAATACATAAAATACAATTTCATAAGAAACCAGTGTGATTACTCAAAATGGGATAGACATATCAAAATTATAGAAGCAAACAAATCAATCAACTCTCAGTGTTATCTTTATTTCAAGCAAAACTCTGCCAAGTTCATACTCATTTGACATAAATCTAGATACCTGAAAAACATGTATAAACTAGATGCATAAGTAGTAAGGATCGAAATTCAATCAAAGTACATTGAAAGAGAGACAGTGAACCTTCCACGAGTTGTTGAATAACAGGAGTAATCATGGTCTCGTAAATATCAAATGACTGCCTCAACTAGAACTGCATTTTGTTTCAGCGTGCTGATAGTTGGGAGATGGAGACAGTAGCATTAGACACAGGGGAACCGGTGGGTGTGTCTGCACGGAATCTCTGTCTGGACTCAATGAAGGCAGGGCTTATTAGCGGTCGTTTTGGCGCCGAAGAACCCTCGCTTCTCAATAAAAAAACTACTTCAGACATCGTAGGTCTTAAGGAAACTGTTGACTGAGTGCACATCAAAGCAATCTCTATGATTTTCTTCATTGTTTCTGTTTCGTATTCATCTGGGTTCAAGCTTCCATCCACCAATTCCAGATGCAGGTCACCCTCATACAGTTTCCATGCCTGTAAAACCACGAGATAACACACGTAAATGAGACAAAATCATGGGAAAGGAACCAAAATTTTGTTGCTACAAGAAGGTTTGACCATTGCGAATCTATTACCGGTACTTTCTTTTCTGGTCAACAAGACAATGGCCGAAATAGCAAAGATTTGTATAAAAAGGGAAAATGAATAGTGCATTGGTTAAGTATAAATTCACCCTTTTGAGGAGGTAGTCCGAGTCAGGATCTTCACTTGCTTCGCTGCATTTTTGGCCACTTATGATTTCGAGGACAACAACCCCGTAGCTATAGATATCGACTTTCTCAGATAATTGCCCATAAATTGCATATTCAGGTGCTGTGTATCCCCTGATGCAAGAACAAAGCGACGGAGAATCAGGTAATTTATCATGTTATTAGCAGTTTCTAAAAAAGATCAAAACATGGAGAATGAACCGAGACTTTAGATGGCCCGAGTGTACTGGGTTGCATGTACTATTTCTATAATGTGAGCAATAGGGTCGTGATAAGCAATATCAATTTCACAAGAGAAGGTGCTTATCATAACTTACAGTGTGCCAGCAAATCTGGTGGTGAGATGACTGTGAGACTCCGGTAGATACCTGGCCAACCCAAAATCTGCTATTTTGGGTTGGAAATCGTCATCCAAAAGAATATTGTTGGCTTTAATATCTCGATGAATGATGCACAAATGGAAATCCTCATGTAAATAGGAAAGTCCCCTTGCTGTCCCAAGAATTATATCAAATCGTTGCTTCCAGCCGAGAGAGCCTTTTTTATCACCTGTTTTCCAGAGTAAAGCAAACCCTAATTCTCTCAGGATTATTCTTATCAGATATGGTATTTGGTGTCAGCAACTTCTATTTCCTGACTCCTAACATTTTCATCATCACACTCGATCTCAAACATGTGATCTCGTAAATTTTATAGGAATATATGTATATATTATCTTAATTTGCTAGGAGCGAAATTTAAATTACCGTATAAAAAGTTATCAAGGCTGCTGTTTGCCATGTATTCATACACGAGAAGTAGTTCTGGTCCATTGCTGCAGCATCCAAGAAGTCGGGTGAGATTCCTGTGATGAACATTGCCGATGATCTTAACTTCCTTTTCAAACTCCGCCTTTACCCTGTGAGACTGACTTATAGCTAGTTTCTTGACAGCAACTACTCTCTCATTCTGTAAAACACCCTGTTTAATGACACAATAACTAAATATCAACAATGGCAGGTCAATGATTTAGCTGTAAATCCTATGTAGAAATCTGTAATTTCTCTCTACTGCACCTTGTACACTTCACCAAAACCTCCTTCTCCAAGTTTGTATTCCTCACTGAAGTTTTTTGTTGCAGATTTCAATTCCTTGAAGCTGTAATTCACTGGACCTCGCAACTCCTGTAAAATGTCACCTTCTACAGAAAAAATAAAGCAGAGTTTCTTTGAAATGTGTAAGCATTAGAGAACCAAAAATGTAGAATTCTCTAACATGGTTGAAAAGAGTAACTAGTTAGATAGAAAAAATTCACCATAGTTTTTCACAGTGCTTTACCTCTAGGAACTGCCTTTGGTTTTTTATGTAGTTTAAACCACAGAAACTGTATTACAGTAACAAGCAACAGAAGACCTATGCCTCCAACCAGTCCTGCAATAAGGACTTTCTTTTGGCTTTTACTTCCTGCCAGAATATTGGATCAAATATGAGGCTTGAACTTAAGGTTGCCCCCACTGCGTTGTGGGCTTAGCAAATAATTTTTATAACTGGTAAGATTGAGACAATTAATTTTTGAAGCAATTAAAATAAAATATAACATTTACACATGCAAGGTTTGATATAATAAAACATATCAATACACCCAAGTACAGCAACACTACCATAAAACCTTATCAGCAAAGATATGGAAATGTATAATTGCTTCAAAATATTTTCAGCACAAAGGTATGGGAAAACATAGTTTTTTTCCCAAAGGCCGCATCACCCTTTATGTTGCCATTACTCTACATGCGTGGTTTGATATAAATAGAAGACAATTAACATTTATTTACATGTTGAAAATTTGGTTCTGGTTGCAGCAAAGTGTAAGGCAAGCGACTTGTATATCTTTTCATTGTAGATAATTTAACCCAATTTTTTCACCCGTTTTGTCTACGTGTGGCTTTGTATATTTTTATTTACGTCATATTAGATATGAAATACCATACATAAAACCCCCGCAAAAATCAATTGTTATCAAAAACAACATCGACTGATTAAGTATTTTGATTATTATTATCATTGTTATTATCATGATTGCTAAATTGTCGTAAATATTATAGCTGCCATTATAAGTATTATTGTAAATAATGAATATCCTAATTATAACTGCAAATACTATCGTTGTCACTATCATTATTATAATTATTTTTGTGTTTACTCATATTCTTTATATTATTAACAAAAGAGCAAGCAAGGGAAAAAACTAAAATTATTATTATTATAGCGTAAATAATTAAAAAAAAAATTTACCTCAAAGAATTAAAAAAAAACACCTAAAAATTGTAACAAAAGAGCAATAGAAAAAATAAAAATAAATATTATTAGCTTTAAAAAAATAATTTGACTTCAAGAATAAATAAAAATAAAAAAACAGAACAAAGGGAAAAAATAATAAATATCAATTTTCAAATGATCACAAAGACATTTTAAAATTGAAGGACTAAATTAAAAAAAAATACAACCTCAACAAAATAGAAAATAATACAATTTAAAAACAAAAACTAAGAGCATATACATATAACATGGACAAAAACACCATAAACACAGGGGTCTGT
This sequence comes from Salix arbutifolia, assembly GCA_025169955.1. Classification (NCBI taxonomy): domain Eukaryota; kingdom Viridiplantae; phylum Streptophyta; class Magnoliopsida; order Malpighiales; family Salicaceae; genus Salix; species Salix arbutifolia. The sequence continues at coordinate 16,381,408 of CM045917.1, read as the reverse complement.
CGTGTAATTTAGCATGCAGGAGAGAGAAAATGTTCAATTGACCATCATCAGGACTTTGTCCACCATGTTTGACCACGCGTCACACCATGAGGAAGAGTAAATGGCGGCGCATTGGATGAGACCCCGAATAGACATTTTGTACCACCGGACGACACCGCACATGCTGCCTAAAGTGTGCATGAGGCCGAATACTATGGGCACGTGTGGCAGACACGTACACAGTATTCAGCAGAAAAGAAAATTAAAAAATAGTAAATTATCTAAACACCCTCATAGTCAACTCTTCTATTTTGTCTTATTGGGGGCAGATAAGTATATAGATATTTTCAAAAAATATGAAATATCTGAGATACCCCCGCAGACAATCCTTGGGTTTGTCTTATTGGAGGGTAAAAGGACTATTTTACTGTGTACTAGAATGTGACATTACCATGACACCCCCTATGATAACTCTTGGTTTTTTGTCTTTTATGAGAGTAAAATAATTATGTTACTGTGCAATGGAATGCGAAATTACCGTGACTCCCCCAATGATAACTCTTGATTTTTTGTCTTTTATGAGAGTAGAATGATTATTTTACTGTGCAAAAAATTATAAAAAATCAAAAAAACCATAACCCAGACACTCGAAACCAAACCGACCCAAACACCCAAAAAACAAACTGACCCAATACTACTATTGAAATCTACAGTAAGAACACTCACAATGCAAAGTGAATCAATGATCTCTTTTAGTATATAGTATAAATCCTGCCCCATATTAAAAATTTATCGCCAGTGTGGTCTAGATTCAATCAAGAAGGTTGATTAATTGAAAATAATGTGTTCCACACAAACATGTATATCTACGATCAAAGGGCCGAATGGCTAGGAACTAGTAAAACACTAGAAGTCTGGAAAAAGAAAGGTTACCATTTCTCAAGAAGGGCTTGAGATCCGTTGTTTGGTTATCTGCAAAGAAAGGCGTGTCTGAATACCTAAAGAAACACCCAACATTGATGGACCTGCCATCAGCATCAGCTTTAGAGAAACATGTCTGCAAGTCACCGTAAGCCACCGTTAAGCAATCTTGGCAACCAGCCTTACTGATGGTTTCAACACATTGTGCCACTCCATAAACCACTGAATTCTCACCAACCACCTCCTTCTTACTTGTTGCAAAGAAACCTGGTATCTTCGGCGAGGCAATTTGAAGATCTGATAACAGACTTTTCACACTGGCTTGATAAGCAGGAGATGCGGTGGGATTCCCACAATCCCCGTAGTGAGCATCCTGATTTTGATCGTAGAAACTCGAGCTCTCATACCTCAACGACAACGAAGGCAAAGAACATAAGAATAATTTATTACTTGTCTATGTTACGGGGATACATACCCCCATTAAACTCGATAGCTACAATTTTATGCTTGTTAATAGGTGAATTTTCAATTTTTGTTTGAGTTAAGACTTGATTTCTCGTATTTGTTTTGCGCCTGCACGTTATCAGAAAGGCAAAGTCTAAATATGAAGTTCATAACTCCATTCCTAACTTATTACAATTCTCAGTTGAAAAAGTATAAACATGACCTCAAAAATTTGTGGAAAATTAAAGCAAGAGTCAGTACCTGAGTAAGCAGCCATCATAGATAACTCGACCGCCACTGACGTTGGCCGGACAGCTGCGAATTTGTTTAGCAGCAATAGCAAAGCACGCGACACAATCTGCCGTTGACAAGTATTTCCTGCACTGAACCATGGCGAAGACTGGTGCTGTACCCCTTGCTTGCTCTGCAGTTGCAAAATACTTACTGCTGTTCAGCTGTGCTTCAAGATCCAACAGTGTAGCGTTTAGGTCCTTTGTGAATTCCGGAACGTTGTCAACCTTGACGTTACTGCAACCTGTTAGCAGATTGGCTTGTGGGTCTGAAAAAGCCCCCATGATCGCCACCATCCACCACACCACTATAAACAGCATGTAGATTTTAGACTGTGTCTCTTACTCTATCTCCTCCCCACTCCCGAGTGATGGAGGTAGAAATCAATGGACAAGTTAATACTTCTGTTAAACTTAGCATGAAAAAAACGACAATACGCTAAAAAAAGAATTGTGAGGGCATGGAGGACTTCGTGGTAGTTTCTTAAACACTCACCACGACCATAATTGATTGACTCTAGCTCCAGTAAATTAATTTCAGGAACCATAATTGACTGATACTCGCTCCAGCCAATTAGTTTCAGGGCAGCAATTATACAGATTTTAAATTTTAAGTAAAAATAAAAATATATTTTTTATTGTTTTTCAAAAATGTTTTCCAAAAACGTTCTGATATTAGTCAATCTAATTAGTTAAGATGGTATACAGTTGGCATGCAGTGCCTTGAGTTTTCGTTGGCGTAAACTTTACTCTTCCGGTGATTTTTAATGCAACTTTTCAGAAATTATTAGAATATTTGGTGCCAATTCCTTAGATTTTCAATATCGCAATAAAAATCAAGGTCTGGCTGGTTACAAACTCACTTTGCAATTGCTGGAATCTCACCAACGAAAAATTCACACAAGAGAATTTTATTGAATTCAAAATCAGATATCCTCTTCCTCTTATAATGTTTTTTTAAATACCCAAACAACTTACTAGGAAAGCAACAAAATAGGAAATTTAAAGCAATAAAATCGGACACATAACAACTTTAATCAAGTAACAAAATTAGAGTAAATAGACTCCGGGAAACAATGGAATTTTGAAACTTTAGCAGCTACATTGATGGCAGAATCTCTTCCATATTGGGCTCTTCCTCAACGTCTTCTTTTCCCTCCTAAATCCCCTCCTGATTTGTATTGATGTTAATGCCCACATCCTCAACATCTTCTTTTCCCTCCTGAATCGCCCCCCTGATTTGCATCAATTGCCAGCACTCCTAAAGAACTTGACTCCAACAAGTTTTGTTGAAGGTAAGCAGTAAATAAATGAGGATGTAGTCGTTGTAACTCTGCTGCTTGTAGCCACACCGAGTCCGAACTTAGGCGATTTTTCCACTGGACTAAGAACTTGTAATAGCCTCCCCGTCGAGTTAAAACAAATTGATGGTCAAGAATTGAGGCAATTTCATCCCGGGGTGCTGTATTTTTTGGAAATTGCCCGCCTGTTGTTATGGCTGGAACTGGTAGAGTAGATGCATCGCCCTTGAATACAGTAAGGTCTTCGATATTAAACACAGGACTAATCCCAAACTCAGAGGGTAGCTCGACAACATATGCATTACTGCCCATTTTCTTAATGATTTTAAAAGGGCCTGCTCTGTGAGCATGAAGCTTTGAAAAACTTCCTGGAGGAAAACGCTCTAGTCATAAACGGACAAGAACCATGTCACCTTCATAAAATTGATGATCTTTCCGTTTGGAATTTGCTGTAGCTGCATAAGAGTTTGTACTGATCGTAAGGCGTCGTTTGCATTCTTCGTGAAGATGATGCATATAACTGGAGAAATCCAAGGCAGCCTCACTTGGCCTTACTGGTAGTGGCAGAGTGTTGATATCTAATGGGATGTTTGGTCGAAATCCATACACCACTTCAAATGGAGTACATCCCGTCCATCTATTAACAGAATTGTTAAAAGAAAATTCAGCATGAGGGAGTACGAAATCCCAGCTGGTAACATGATCTGCCACAAGGCAGCGTAGTAAATTGCCTAGGCTCCGGTTGGTCACCTCGGTTTGGCCATCCGTCTGCGGGTGGAAAGCACTAGAGAACATCAACTTTGTCCCCATTTTTGCCCACAAGATCTTCCAAAAATAGCTTACAAACTTCACATCTCTATCTGAAACTATGGACATTGGGATGCCATGCAAACGAACCACTTCATGAACAAATAAAGCTGCCACTTTGGATGCGTCAAACGTCTTATGGCAGGGGATGAAATGAGCCATCATGGAGAAACGATCCACTACTACCATGATGGAGTCATTCTGACGACTAGTCTTTGGCAGCCCAAGTACAAAATCCATGTTGCCATGGTTTGTCAGGGATGGGCAGGGGCGTATATAACCCTGCCTACTGCTTGGTTCCTTTATTGACCTGACAAATCTTGCATCTGTCAATCACAGTGTGCACATCCCTTTACAGCTTTGGCCAATAAAAACGATCAGCCACAATCGCAAAAGTTTTGTCATACCCAAAATGCCCAACTAAGCCTCCACCATGTAATTCAGAAATTAGGGATTCCCGAAAGGACCCGCTGGTACGCATAGGCGTGATTTAAAGAACAAGAACCCATCACGCAGCATGTAATCTCCTTGGTGTTGTATATTTTGGCTAGACAGTTCATTCCATAATCTGCCAAAATCCTCATTCTTCATGCTATCAAACTCAGTAACTGCCACTGAGGTAATGTGTAACAGATGAGGTCTCCTGCTCAAAGCGTCTGCCACTTTATTTTCTGCTCCTGCTTTATTTTTAATAAGGAAGTCGAACTGCTGCACATAGTCCATCCAACGGGCATGCCGTGCATTCATTTTATTTTGCGATTTGAGGTGCTTTAGAGAATCATGGTCGGTATAGAGAATAAATTCCCTATGGATTAAGTAAGGCCTTCAATGCTTCAGTGTTTGCATCAATGCATAAAACTCCATGTCATAAGCCGAATATTGTCTGCAGGTCTCGTTAAGCTTTTCACTAAAGAAGGCAATAGGGTGACCTTTTTGGCTCAAAACACCTCCAATTCCTACATGGGATACATCACATGCTACTTCAAAGACTTTCAAAAAATCTGGTAATTTGAGTATTGGTGCTTCCCCCATTTTCTTCTTAATCTCCTGAAAGGCCTTGTCTGCTGCAGTACTCTATAGGAAGCTTTTGCCTTTGAGACACTCAGTGATCGGGGCCATGATGGTGCTGAAATTCCATATGAATCACTGATAAAAGGTGGCCAAACCATGGAAACTTCTGACTTCAGAAACATTCTTGGGCGTAGGCCATGTCTGAACAACATGAACCTTCGCAGGGTCAGCCTTGACTCCTTGGCTGGCGATGATAAACCCCAGGAACTTGACACTCTCCTTCATAAGCGAGCACTTCTCTATATTGATAAAGAGTTTCTCTGTTCGCAAAACTGTCAATACTTACTCAACGTGACTGATATGTTCCTGCACACTTTGGCTGAAAATTAAGATGTCATCAAAGTACACAACAACAAATTTTCCCAAAAATGGTTTGAGCACCTGGGTCATAACACGCATGAAAGTGTTAGGTGCGTTAGTTAATCTGAAAGGCATGACTAACCACTCGAACAAACCATCCTTTATCTTGAATGCCCTCTTCCATTCATCACCCAAACGAATCCGTATTTGGTGATACTTGCTCTGAAGATCAATCTTAGTAAAAATGGAAGAACCATTTAGTAAATCTAACATGTCATCAAGACGTGGAATGGGAAATTTGTATTTCACTATTATTTTGTTGATTGCGCGACTATCCACACACATTCTCCAGCTGCCGTCCTTCTTAGGGGTCAGTAACACAGGGACATCGCAGGGGCTGAGGCTCTCTCGGATAAATCCCTTGTCCATTAAGTCCTGAATCTGTCTACTAAGCTCCTCATTTTCTATGGGACTCATTCGGTAGTGTGGAACATTAGGTAACATAGAATCGGGAATCAAGTCAATAGCATGTTGAATTTCTCTCATGGGAGGCAGCTGATTTGGCATCTCGGCTGACATGATGTCCTGGAATTCTTCCAACAATTCTGACAGCTCCATTGGTGTGTTACTGTCACCTTGATCTGTCTCCCGTGTGACTAACATAAACTCCAAGTTGTCCACATGCATAATCCGGGTGAATTGACGCATCGTCAATACTGGCCAAGCCTCCTGCTTAGTCTCAAATTCAGAAATATGTAAAGGGTCCAGGACAAACTTCTTTCCCTTGAAGTTGAAGGAGTATGTGTTAGCATTACTATCATAAAACACTTTGCGATCGTAAAGCCAAGGCCATCCCAATAGCATGTGGCATATGGTCATAGGAATTACATCGCACCAAGCCTTATCCACATAAGTTTTTCCCAATGAGAATTTAATTAGGTAGCGATGCTTAACAAGGATCAAATTGGTGTCATTCACCCAATTAATTCGATAGGGGCTGGGGTGCTTCTCTGTTTTTAGTTCCAATCGTTTGACAACCGTTTTAGAGATCACATTCATACCACTTCCATTGTCAATGATGACGTTTA